>OY482671.1:144448652-145048652 GCA_960531455.1 Urophora cardui | reverse complement strand
AACAAGCATAGCGTGCCAATGGCTCTATTGGCTCACCATGGCCCACAACAACAAAGGTATCGAACGCTGGTGCCACTATGGCACACGCTCAAAACAAACGTTATATGCTATCGAGATTCAGTGCATAGCTATAGCAAAATGCTTACATATATATGTACATATGTGACAGAGCATAGAGAAAGGGACCTAAGGGTAAAAAAATTTTTTTTTTTATGGGGACAACATCCTGAGCATCGACTGAGACCGATCCCATGCCCAAACAAAAAAATTGATTTTTACCCTTAGGACCCTTTCTCTATGCGTGTTAGATATATTCATATCGTCGTTTAAAGTGCAAAACCGCGTATCGACCAAATACAATACCGCGTAAGTGACATTTTTGCCAAAAATGAGATTTCCCCAAAAACACATTCCTGGCGTCCGCCCTATACATTCATACAAGAATATTGAAATTCGGACAACGCGTAAAAATTCTTGTATGAATTAATTGGGACGGACCACTAGGATGTGCTTTAGAGAAATGACGTTATGTTTGTATGGCTACTTTAGTAAAATTGCTTGCCCACCCTTGCTTAACAAACAGTAAATATGTACATATATTTGCCTATAGGTACATACATATACATATATGTATGTATGTATGTATGCACGTAATTGTGTGCACTTACTTGTTGCACATGCCTTCCCTGCAAAAAAATGTGCGATTAATCCCGAAAGAGATTTGTCCCGGATTGATCTCTTTCGAGAACAATCGGCCACAATTCAGTGGCGTAGAAACGGGGGGGTTTTGGGGACAACCCCCCCCCCCCCCGAAAGATCCGTTTTGACCATAAAACCATCTTTGACTTTATTAGCATACATTTCTTTTTCGGGAAAAAATCAATGAGAATAGTAATTTTTCGAAAATGGTAATTCAAAATTTAGCGCTTTTTCACGAAGTGTTACTTATAATTCTAGCGTTTGTTGAGCCGTAGGAAAGTGCAAGAACCGCAGGAATTTTACCACAATTTACATTCTTTGTACTTATATTCGCTCTTTTGTGGTAAAATTCCTACGGTTCCTGCACTTCCCTACAGCTCAACAAACGCTACAATTATTATACGGTATTGCTGTTATTAACATGCTAATAACAGAAAAGTAACGCCAATTATTTAAATTTCAAGTTTTCTTTCAATTACTTATCATCTTAATCAAATAATATTAGTATAAACTACAATGGGAATAAATATGCGATGTATAAGAGTATCTGAACTTGAGATTTTACTTAATGTCTGTCAAAATGGAATATTAAAAAACTAAATTATATAAGAAAATTATTATTTATAACCGTAGCACATAGGTAGAAATATTTTATTGTGTACATCTATTCCAAATTGCTTGTTTAATGCAAAATTTTAATAATTTGTGTTAAAAGTAGAGCTCTCGATTTTTTTTTGAACATTTTTGAGTAGCCCGAACAGTTGTTGTTCAAATGCTCGAAGAGTTGTTTGTTTGTTTATTACCCGTATGTTTGTACGGGCATTTGAACAATTCGGGTATTTTGAAGTTTGTTTTTTTCTTTTGTTTATTATTTTTTTTTCTTTATATGTAGTTTTTTTTATTTTGGTTTTTCGAATGCTCGAATGTTTGTACGGGCATTTGAACAACAAACGGGCTTCAAACAAAAACGATCAGATCGAATTGATCGATACCCGGGTATCTAGTTAAAAGTCGATTTTATTGAAAAATATATACAGTGACTCAAAAAAAATGATACGCCAGAGTTTTTAAATTTATTTCAAACAGTTCTGTCGAAAATTTGACTCTCTTATTTTCGTTTCAAAATGTAAACAATTTTTCAATAAAAATCGCCTTAAGCAGGATTTCTAAGCTTATGGAAAAATCCCAAAAATCGTAGAAATTTCTAAAAGTGGATTAAAAATTTGAAAGCGCGGCCAGAATTTATAGAAGATTTTGAGGAGATTTCTAAGTGCACTGTTAGGTAGCCAACCAATTTTACTGTAAAAACTGCAATTCTCAATGCTGTAAAAATTTCCGTCGATTTTAGTAATTTTTTTCTGTAGGGTGTTTGCGTTATATGTACGTGAGACCGTTCCAATTAAAATTTCCGAAAAGCCAATGAAATTTTTCAAAAAGTTGAATGTTGCATATTATTATATTACAATTGAATGAGCTCCAAAATTGCATACTCAAAAATCTTCTAAAAAATGTAGCTTTATAATTCTTACCCTTTTTATGATAAGTACTTCCTTAACTTTGAAAAATTGGAAATACTAAAAATACTGCCTAAAAAGTTAACAATAATCGCTGCTAAATATCTGGGTTACTTTCGAGCATCACCTACATTAACCAAGATATGCGTTAGAAATATAAACATTAAAATTAAATATAAAGCACAAAAAGAAAATTATTGTAGGTACATATGAAAAACCCTGTATATAGTAGTGAAGTGCGGCTTTGTGCGACGTAAGTTTTTGTCGGCAAATTACTAATTGTACTAGATATCATGTCCGAGGGTTGATTTGACTGAGTCTGGCAGAGCAACATAACAAAAGCAATTTTTAACATGAAAAAGAGTGATAATTTTTTTTTAAATATCCCAACTTTAAAAGCTTAAAACTATAAACTTAGAATTATTGGAAACCAAGGATATTATTGAAAAGTGTTAATAATTACTTGAACCTTTAGGATTCATCACGATTACTTAAATGAAATGCTTTAAATAATTAATATTCAAGTTGAAACTAGCACTTAAAAATATGTAAGAAAAAAAAAACAAAAAAATTAACTTCAGATATGCTAAGTTACGACCATCTGGGGCAAGTGCAGAGTATGGGGTCGGGAAAAAAGCGATGAATTATTGTTCCCCATTCTATTTCCAATATGTGGGTATGTTTTTTTCTGTAATTGTAACAATTTTACAAAATTCAATTTTGGGCACATAAAACTTGAAAATCTACCTATGCGCGTAGATTTCCAGAAGAGAATATGAGACTTACTTTTGAAGTATAGTTAAAGGCCCTTGGCAACTGACAATCTCGCATGTCAAGCAGTGTGTATGTGTGAGTTTTTTTTGTGTGTGTTAGTGCAATCGGCAGTCGTCGTGCTACACGTTCTTGTTCGGGCTCGCGTTGATGAGAATCAAATCTTTTAGATATTTGCGTCAATCACCCGACACTCACACATATGTATACACTTCTTAACATTCCAGATTTTAAGTGGTCAAGGGCCTTAAGAGTTTGATATATGTATTATAAGCGATATTTGTGTACTAAAATGTTAAATTATAGTCTAAAAAAATTACATTTCGCTAGCTTAGAGTGCAAACTGTGTAAGTCCACTTTTATGAAAAAGTGTATTTTTATGTAGAACGCTAGAAAAATCAAATACGCACCGCGCTAAACAAGTCTGAGATACTTGTCATATTTCTACTCGTTGTTATTCAGTGCTGCGCAAATTGTGTAAGTCCAAAAAGCGAAAAAAATTGTGTAAGTCCAAAATATTTATATGAACAGAAATTTTTTTTCATTTCGAATTTTTTTTTCTTTTTTGTTTTTTTGTCCCTCCTACAAAGTTTTGGAAAAGGAAGGAAGGATTTTTATCATTTGTAAAAAAAATTGTTTTTTTTTTTTTGGTAATTTTAATTTTGGTAAATTTTTTACATTGGCTGGAAACTCCCCCCCCCCCGAAAAATTCTCTAGCTACGCCACTGCCACAATTAGTCCCCGATTGTTCCCGCACGGGTATAAATGTAGATTAATCACTTTCATTCCGAACGGGTAAAAATCTAGATTCCTTAAATGTAGAAATTTTACAAAAATATGCAATGTATATAAAAAATTGTAAAATGAATTGACCACTCTTTCTTTTAATAACAATGATTAATAATAATTTTAACAAAATGTTGCCTAAAATATCCTATGAAAAAATCCTTTACATTACGCTCATATAATGCATACTCAAAACTTATTTTTTTATTTATTTATTTAGATTTTTTTACAAAAGTAAAACATTATATCGTCGGCCTCCTGCCAGAACCACGAATGTGCTAAAATGAAAATGTTGGGAAATCGAGTTTAAAGTTTATTCTTTTCGCAAAATTTGAAAAATTTGTTTCTAATATAAAAGTATATCTGCAAGCTCGATGTCCTGATATAGTTTTTACGCTTCTATTCCTTCTAATCTTCGAGATTTGGCACATTCGTGTTTCTGGCGCAACAAAAATCAAAAAATTCCTTGAAAATAAATTTCCAAAAGTAAGTAAAACAAATACATTCAATTCAAACTCATATTTTATTTGTGGAACTATTCCTAATCTTCAAAATCAGAGTCTTCTGAAAGGTCAGGCTCAGGTAGAGCATCGCGAACTCCGCTGTTAGCCTTCAAATTTTTATAAAAATTGTGGTATTCCTTTGGAATCACCAAGGTTTCACAAATTTTATTTAAATCTTTTGCTTTCGCGTCAGCGATGGGCTATGTCTCCGAATAAACGGGCGTGGGTTTTATTACGGAGGGCCACCAATATTCAATGGAAAAAAAACTACTAAAAATTTTGTTTCAGAATAATTTTTTTTTTTTTTTTTAAATGTTGTAGAGTTAATCTTTTATATACCGTCGTACCATACGAAAACTAGCACACGATTTTTTGTGGCTGGTGAAAGGTAAAAATTTTGTTTAAACAGCAACAATTTTAATGTATAAACAGTATATAATTAGTCAAATGTGCTACTTTTCGTACAGAATTGTTTAATTGTGTTTTCGTATAGTACGAAGATATGCACCTCGACCAGCAAATATTTCGAAAGGGCAGTTGAAATAAATGGAGTTTAATAAATCGTCGTATAGTTGCGTATGAACTTGAAATGGTTTTGGAGAGTTACATGCCCCTCTGATGATTTGCGTTGTACATCACCATTTTCTATGGTATACATATACCGACAGTTTTCGAAGGTAAATATTTGCTCAGAAGGTCATTTTGGCGTATTTAGCACTGATTGCTACTAAAATAATTAGTTTACGGAATAGCTTTTTCTTCATCGCACAATCGGCGAGCTAATATTTTCCGTTCAAGGTGCATTTCATGATTGCCTCTTTGCCACTATTTTTATAACAATTTGAAGACTAGCAGCGAGGTTCGGAAGAGCATAATCCTGAGCCTAACTTTTCAGAAGACTGCGATATTGAAGATTAGAAATAGTTCCACAAATAAATATGAATTTGAATTGAATGTGTTTGTATTACTAACTTTAGGAAATTTATTTTCAAGGAATTATTTTAATTTTTGTTCCGCCAGAAACACGAATGTGCCCCATATATTTTTGGAAACTTATTTTCAAGGAATTTTTTACATTTTTTGTTGCGCCAGAAACACGAATGTGCCCCATATATTTTTTGAAATTTATTTTCAAGGAATTCTTTACATTTTTTGTTGCGCCAGAAACACGAATGTGCCCCATATATTTTTTGGAAATTACTTTCAACGATTTTTTTTACATTTTTTGTTGGGCCAGAAACACGAATGTGCCCCATATATTTTTTAAAAATTTATTTTGAAGGAATTTTTTAAATTTTTTATTAGGCCAGAAACACGAATGTGTCACATTCGTTTTTCTGGCTCAACTTTTTGTAACTGATCTACACATTCGTGTAACTGGCATTGAAAATTTTGGTGGCTTCCAGTACACAAAGGAACTGGGGGTTTTACTAAAATGTAGATCATACACAGATTAATCAGGAAAACCGCTTAACTCAAAATTGGAAAAATTGCACATTCGTGGTTCTGGCAGGGGGCCGACGATATAATCTTTATTTAAATATGTATGAACATTTCAAATTTTTTAAAGATTGTTATTAAAAATTGCTTGGCTAACAACTTGGAAAAATCTACATTTGTACCTGTTCGTGCTGAAAGTGATTGATCTACATTTGTACCCGTTGGGGATGAAAGCGATTAATCTACATTTGTACCCGTTCGGGATGAAAGCGATTAATCTACATTGGTACCCGTTCGGGTATACAAGTTGAACAATTAGTCTCTTCATGCTTGAACAAATGCGATCAATTCACTCCATATAAAGGGATGTAAAATTGTATTAGTCGCATGCTCCCTTGCGATTGATCCCCGACACGTCCCGGATTAATCGCATTTTTTGCAGGGGTTTTCCAAGGATAATTCATACCTACATACACATGCATATATGTATATACATATGTACATCCATAATATCAATACAAATAACAATTTGACCCAATTTAGCACTTCATAGCTGCGACGTGCATGTATGTATTTATACATAAAATTTCGCATCTTCACGGCATATCCTGTCCAGCAATTCGGGATAGCAGCAACAGTAAAACAAAAATTAAATTAATTTCAAGCACATTCCTTCCGGCACACGCAGCAGCATGGCGTCGTCGTGATGAACTCATCAAAAGTGACAATAGAGATTATAGGCGTTGCGGGGTAAACAGACGGACATTCATTCAGCGCACTGCATACATTGGGTACGTTCAGAAGGCGCAACGGTGGAGCACAACTGTTGTGTAGATATCAGTAATCGGAAAGTGATACAATTTTCGCCTTATGAACGACCTGATACATTAAACAAACAAATTAGTATTTTAATTATCCCCAACGTAATTGCCAATAATTTCGCGGTTTTGAAACATTTTTATTACATTCTAAAATTCATAAACACTATTCATATTTTTGTACATATGTCAAAATCGTAAGCTCAACATGTTGTGTAAAGTGAGCGTAAAACATGTATGATGGAAAAAATCTCCAAAATCACAACATGTTGTGTTGATCAGAAATACTCAACGTTGCGTTCAGAAGATAAAACACAACAGTTGCGCAACTGTTGTGCCACGGTTGCGCCTTCTGAACGTAGCCATTGTGCACGTAACACAACAACAACAATTAACAATACTGCTGACAAAGTACAGATGACGTTGGAGGAGAACGAACGGTGGTAGGTCCGCAGATCGAGAAGAGCGGATGGATGGGCGGATAAACATTAAAATTTCACGCAAACTTCCGAAAGTTATGTACATACAGAACATATGTATGTACATACATGTGTATGTACATATCTACAATGAGTATATGCCCAGCAGTATTTATCAGCTGGAAAACAGCACATATTTCCTACTGAATATTCAGTAGAGATGTAGTTCCAAAATCTGAACTTTCGCTTTCGTTTTTATATATAGGTGGCGTCGAAAATCAACTACCTAAAAACTGCCGAACGAGAAGGGAGAGTTTCCATATGAAAAAAGGGCTGACTACGCAGGGAGAACTTCCATAGCATATATTTCAATACACCTGATGTCTTCACTGCGTGTTCAGTTATTTTTTCAGGCATGATTTTTCAACTCAGTTTCGGTGTATTTTTCATACTGAATATTCTACTGAATATGCACCTCCTTACCTCAAATACTGCTGGGTGGTTGTGCATTGTCCAAGTGCCAAAGTGACAACATCACGATACAGTTCTTAATTCCAACTTATCAGTTTTACGATGCAATTTCAGCAAGTAAGTGACAAAGTGACACTTTGACTCGCGGACATACATACATACATATGTACGAACATACATGCATTTATATGTACATGTATGTATGTATTGAGGAAATCGCTAATGCATGTTGCGTTGCATGTAATGTACACCACGTCAAATTATATCTAGGTAAGTATTTATTTTCTGTTATGAATCAACTTAAATTATAGGATGACCAAATGACGCGATGTGATAACCAAGTGTTGGGATGTGGTGTTCGCTTTCGCGTCATAAAAGCAGAAAATTTACGGCAAAAATATCATTAGCAGTAAGTTCGTAAGCGGTACGCGAGCGTTAAGCGGTCAACGGCCGAATCTAATTGAAATTGTCACTCCATACAGCAACAACTGGCAGCAAGGTGTGGCATGTTCCAAAAACGATTCCAGCCAAGTCCTATTTCGTTTAGGTACAACTAGCGCAATGTATGGAGGTATTTTTAAATATGCTGAGGCCTGAAGACTCACGGGAGTGATGCCCACTGGACCCAGATTTACGTACATATGTACATACATACGAGTATATCCGACAAAAGATTGTTACTCCGAAGGGGCGAGAAATAGAGGTCCTGTAACCCAGCGATTCGAGAATATAAAAATGCGCAAATCGCTAAAGATAAGTACATAACTCGCCTGGGAATTCGGATTTGCCGATCTATTGTCGCGAAGTATCGCCGCTTACAAAAATGTTACGTATACGCCACGGCAATATGGTCATACATATGTATGTAAAACTAGCTTAGAATTTTAAAGCAAATTACATGCATACTTTAACGCCCTTTTTCCACCATTTATAATAAAATTTCCAACGATTTATCTTCGTAAGTAGTTAAAGCAGACTAGAAGGTGTTTACATGCAAGATTTTAAGCCAAAAGTCCTAACGGTTCAGGCTGTGTTGACGTTTTGAGTTTTATTTTATGAAAAATAAAATAAAAATCAGACAATGATCATCGTGCTTGAGTAAAAAAAAAATAAATTCAAAGCATAATACTTAATCCCCTTATTGATAAAAAATATCAAAAGTTTATAGAGATTTTTAAAATGTCATTTCCATACAAATTTTCAATTATAAGAGTTTATATAATAATACAACGGCGCTATTATAACTCTGACGAGTTTTATGGCCGAGCTTCTCTCCCAATTCGAGGTGTGCTCCTTTTTGTTATTTCCTACTAATTGGGTGGACCTACAGTTTTATGCCGGCTCCGAACGGCGAATGCATTTTTTGTGAGAAGCTTTTTCATGGCAGAAATACTCTCGGAGAGTATGCCGCCCACTGCCGAGAGGTGACCGCTGCTCTTAAAAAACCCAATAATTTGATTTTTACTAATTAGAAAAATTGTTTTGGTGTTTTGCTCCGACCGTGGTTTGAACCCGAGACCTCTGGCATAGCAACGAGCACTCTACCCACTGCACCACAGGAGTTTAATAAACCTATTTTATTTTTTATGAATAAGGGGGTTAAAATAAAAATCATTTCAGATTACCATAGCTTATACAAGGATAAATACAGTGATATATTCAAACTTATTTTGTGATACATGGTGGGAACATACTTCTTTTTTTGGTAAAAATTTTTCAAATAATAATTATTCTCCATCCTTGGTTTTAAGTATTTCGAATTTTCCAAAGAAATCAAGCAAATATCGTAAAAGGGGGTTAAGAATTTCAAAGCCAGATTTTGTAGAAGATTTTCGAGTATGCAATGTTGGTGCTCGTTCAATTGTAATTATTATATCTCTGAAAATTTTCATTGGTTATCGTATATTTTAAATCGATACGGTCTCACGCTTATTTAGTAATTTTTATAAATTTGTATGGAAGAAATGGCAAACAACTTTCAGAAAAAAATTTCCTAAAGTCAACGGAATTTTTCAGAGCATTGAAGATTGCACTTTTTATATTGTAATTAAATAGGCTACATAAGAGTACTCTAAGAAATCTCCTCAAAGTCTTATATAAATTCTGGCCTAGACTTTAAAATTTTTAACCCATTTTTAGAATTTTCTACGATGTTTCGGAGTTTTTTTTTTGATAAGCTTTGAACTACTAATTAAAACGAGTTTTATTGAAAAAATGTCTAAATCAAAATTAGAAAAAGAAAATCTTCGCAAGAATTGTTTGAAATAAATTTAAAAGCTCTGCCGTATGATTTCCTTTCTGAGACACTGTATATATTTTTGCACTAAAATCGTCTTTTAATACAAATTATTAAAATTTTGCATTAAGCAACCAATTTTGAATAGATGTAGACAATAAAATATTTTTGGCCGTTTGAAAATCTACCGGCATATATTAGAAATTTAAATTTATTTATTACTGTTCAAACATCATTAATAACAAGCAAAAACAATCGGTTCAAGATGGATTCCCCGCGACACTGCCGACGAAACTTTAATGACATGAATATGTAATTTTGAAAATCACCCTTTGTTTCCTATTTACTGGGTAGGAGGTCATCCAGCGAAGTGAACCAAGCATATCCAACTTATGAATAAGTAGAGGATGACAAAAAGCTTTACTGAAATTTCGTAAAACTCAACCAAATGTTTTGACGATGCTCTTTCTGACGGTGGACACCATTTTAGCCGACCTCTAAATTTTTTGAAAGTCTTTTTATACTAAAACCCTTCATTGCAGCCCAAAAAGAACCGAAATTTCGTAAAACTCAACCAAATGTTTTGACGATGCTCTTTCTGACGGCGGACACCATTTTAGCGACCTCTAAATTTTTGAAAGTCTTTTTATACTAAAATCCTTCATTGCAGCCCAAAAAGAACCGAAATTTCGTAAAACTCAACCACATGTTTTGAAGATGCTCTTTCCGATGGTGCACACCATTTTAGTCGATCTTTAAATTTCTTAAAAGTCTTTTTACACTAAGACCCCAAAATCACCATCAATAAGAGCATTTTCTATACCTTTAACCACATTTTTATGAAATTTCGGCTATTTTTGGGCAGCAAAAACCAAAACAAAAATAAAAAACCATACTTACATATGTATGTACACAACAAAATTTTCTCAAACCCAAGAAAAATGTAATTGATGTGATTCCATTACAATTACTTGTAATTGGAGATTTTCAATTACATTTGCAAGTAATTGTAATTGAAAAATTTCAATTACCAATTAATGTAATTGTAATTGAAAAAAAATGCAATTGAGGATGCCCAGGTCTGATATGTACATATAACATCTGCCTATTTATCTGCATATGCCTAAAGCCATTAGAAACATACATATGTAAGTAAAAGGTCACCCCCATTAAAAATCCAAAAGTACATATTTATGTATATACATATCGTTGGCTTCGTGAGCAAATGTGCTAAGTCCATTTCTGGTAACTTTTCAGGAGAGCAAAAAACCTCCTAACTTTTTTTGTTGTTACTATTTTAAAAATCTGAAAATGCAGTTTTCTTCCTCAGATGGTGGTGCTAAAATACCAGTTATCGGCACATTGTCACCTACCCTTTTCTACAAACAACACAATGCCACGGCTTAATACCAAAAAGGGTAAAACAACAACACTAGGTGACAATAACTAAAACGAATGCACCGACTCACTCAGTGGAGACGGGGTGGGTACATATAATAAATCAAACACACAAACTAAGACCAACCAAAAATAAAATACCAATATTTTTTTCAAAATACCCAAACTGTGACAAACAAATGTTTTATGGGTGCACCCGAGGTGAGGTCCAACCGGAAGGTTACGAACCCACTCGCACAGTTCCTGAGCTGCCAGGAACAACTTTAACCCGCCGCCAAATGACTGGGCTCTGGGTGCGGGACGCTAAAAGGATGGGAAAGGGATACAGGGGGGGCGAAACAAAGAAGCGACAAATGGCACAACTACAACACAAAGTATACTTAACCAAGCCGGAGTGTGTTCCGGCTTAAGGATCCCTGCGATGTCCACCACCAGGATTGGGTCACGATCCACTTCAACCTCCGTTCCCAAAACCACCAACAGATAAACTCACTCTTCCTCCTAACTTCTCTTTATATTATCTCAAAACTTTACACTTTTTCCAACTCTTGACTCTAATCTCTCCACTTTTCCACCACTCTATTCTATAAAAATTAAATTTTCTAATTTTTTTTTTTTTACACAAAAAAAAAACACCGCTTTTACAATTATTTTGAACTTGCACGCACAGAAAAAGATCTTTTCGTCTTCGCATACAAACGTATTCTGACGCGCACCCGCGAGCCAGGCCGAAGGCTGCGCGCCAGCATATACATTTTTGTATATACCATCAGGCTGTATGTGTGGGTAACCACCCGGTCGCACCGAACCGCTAACCTGTGCGGTCATCACCGATGCCCCGACCAATGATATACAACCACACACACATAAACTGCCTTCATCTAGCGGATGCCTTAATGCACCGCAAAAGGGACGAAAGCGATGACACCCCTTTCTGCGCCTTCAGCGCTCTTTGCTTTTCTTTATTTACATCCTACATATTTACATATATGTATAACAATTTGGTGGGGAACTCCGCTAAAAGGCAAAAGCTCGCAACACACTCCGACAGTACTGCCCATCATGGCAATATCAATTAAATTCATTTGTCGCCGCCAGGGTGCGCTCCCCGTTGGGAACAAAGGATAAAAGGTAAAAAGGTAAATAAACAAAACAAATGAAAATTTGCTCTGCCAGTGCATACATACATAGTGGGAGTAACAAAAGGAAAAATATTTTGTCGCGATCAGACCGCGACAACATTTTAATATAAAGCTTGTACAAAGTTATGAGCTTCTTTAGGACTTAGCACATTTGCTTTCTATGACTTTGTTTTTTTTAGGTGGACTTAGCACATTTTCTCACAAATTATTATACTCAACTGTACGTAGTAAAATTTAAATATTTTGATGAAATTTGGTACAGAGGCTCCTAACTAGACAGGAAAGGTTGGTATTGAAAATGGGCGAAATTGGATTATGACCACGCCCACTTTCCCTATATAGTATATATCGAAAAACACGCAAAAAGTGATATTGGATGAAATTCCATACATGCAATGAGCTTACGCTTTATAAAGAAATAAATTAAAATTCTCGAAAATGGGCGGTGCCACACCCACTTATGACAGGATAAATTCTAAAAGTTTTATAAGTCATCAATAACTCAGAAACGTAGTAGATATATAGCTGAAATTTGGAAAGCCTGATTTACTTGCTAAGGCACACGATTGGACGAAAAATTGTCCAAGTCGGTGGACGACCACGCCCACTTTTATATATGGGAACTATAAAGTGGCCTAATAAAAACATTTTAAGCGACTTCTTTGTCAAATATGAAGATAATTCATTGAAAGTTTGCGGCATGAGTCCAACTATGGACAAAAAGAGAAACCATACATGTTTTTGAAAATGGGCGTGGCATCGTGAATCTAAGAGATTTCGGAGCCCATAACTCGACAAATAATTGAGATATTACGGCGGAACTTGGTGTAGGTACATATGTAATTTTATTACTTGTAGTAAAATTTTACCAAAATCGGTTTGTAACCACGCCTACTTAAAAAAAAATTGTAAAACTCCCTTTGGAAACTTGTGACGTGTAACGTGGCATCTTATAAAGGGATGAAATTTTGCACTAACGAGAATATTTTAGGCTTGGTCTGATGAGAGATAACACTGTTGATAATGGGTGTGGTCACGCCCACATTATGCTGTACCCTCTCTATAGAAAATACAATAAAATGTAAAAATGTATAATAAAAATGTAAAAAGTACCGCAAACTAGTTTGCATATCAAATTGGTGGGAAAGCTAGCCACTCCCACAAATTATTAACGTTTACAGTCCCAAGCCATGCTTATTAAAGCAAAGTAGTAATAATTCTTTATCATTCTACAAAACAAATTAAAAAAAATTTATAATTTCTCATTTTCACCTGGACTTAGCACGTAGATTTTTGAAAAAAAAAATTTTTTATGGACTTAGCACATTTGCTTAACACTGCATTACACCATGAAAAACAGACATTATGGTAACTTTTTTTTTGGCAGACGATGTATTTTTAGTTGTACTATCTTACTGCATTAAAATCTCAATTTTGAAAAAAATTGGACTTAGCACATTTGCTGACGAAGCCAACGATATGTATGTATGTTTATATTTTAAAATTAATCTTATTAAATTATATCTACATCTTATACAATCAAGCACTCCTAGCTGCCCGACGTTCATAATAACGTTGCACAGCAGCCTCAAACACCTCACCAACCGTTCGCTTTTTCCATATCGCACTTTTATCCTTCTTCACTTTGGGCTTACAATCTTCGGCTGTATCGTCATTGCTCTCCGGTAGAACTGTGGGCACCGGCAGCCCTTCTTCATTCTTACTTCCTTCATCCTTTTCATCTGATTTCGTTTTAATGCCCTCCAAGTTTAGAGCTATTGACGTTGTGCTGCTAATAGCAGTCGTATTTTTTGTTTTATCATTGTTTGCTCCCTTTTTAGCTTCTCCCTCTTCTTCATCATCCGTTCCCGATGACGAATCAATACTAAAGTCCGAGTCCGCATCTATATTATTTTGTAAGTGTACTTTTTTGTTGGCCTGTTTATCTATATCGGCTCCCTGCGTGTCATTTTCTTCTTCTTCTGCATCATCTGTGGCGCATCGCTTACGATAGGCACGTTGCTGCGGCACTTTACCCGATTTTATTGGTTTATAAGCTACAGCATCATCATCATCCCCATCAGCGGCTGAGGTAGACGCCGCAGAGAGATCTGGCTTTTTCACCGCTTTCGTTGAGCCAGTTTTTTGTTCGAATAGATGCCGATAGAAACCGTCTAAATCATTTTGCTTTGTCACATCACCAATGGCTTCCAAATATTCATCACGTTGCTCCTGCTCTTGCAGCTTACGCATTTCTTCCAACTTTTTACGGTAACTGGCGGTAACAAATGTTTCTTTATCTTTGAATTCCTCACCATCCTGTTCGCGCTCCTTCTGCACTTGTCGCTCGACACGCAGCTCATTTTCTAACTTACGCCGCTCGGCAAATTCCATTAAACGCCCAATATATTTCGGTTTCTTTGGCTCTTTACTTTTACTTACTGCTTCTTCCTCCCGTTTATTTTCCATTTGATCGTAAAGCTCGTCATACTGAAATACGGTGGGGTCTTCTTTTAGCGCCTTTTCCTGCGTTGTGCGTGCAATTCGCCGTTCCATTAAACTTGGTCCTTGTTGCACTGCTACATTTCGTGCTATAAGCTGCGGCCTGCTATCATCGTCATCCGATGAACTTTCGTCAAAGATGGATGGTTTGGAAATTGATCGTGTTGCTGCTGATGCGATTTCTTGCTTTTTTTGGCCAGGAATAATAAGACCATATCTGAAAAATAAGTAAAATAATTTAGAATTTCTGTTTAGAAATTACATAGTCCCATAAACTCACTGTTTGGACATTTTTACACACAACCAGGATCCATTGGTTCATGCACACAACAAATTTTTGTAAACAACAACTAGTAATAGCAAAATTATTTTATCGGGATGATAGCACTGTGTATAAATTATCGCTGCGGCGTGTTGAATATAGCACTCCATGGTGTAAAAAAAAGGTGAATTTGAATGGTCCCGGAGCGGAGCGGAGCAAAGAGTTAAGCAGTAGAGCTGCAAAACTATCGATGGGACTATCGATAGTATCGAGTTTATTTTTTGGCGATATATCGATTTTTTTGTTGCGATAGTCGATAGTTTCGATAGTTTCAGTGCTTTGAAAATTTGTGATTTTTATTATATTAACTGACGCTGTGATCTGAGGTTATGTAATTTTTTTAGAATTTAACGCTCAAATTGCAATATTTGTAATTTTTTACTTATTTAGGCACATATGTATATATATTATTTATACTGAAGGTTCTGTGTCTGGAAGAGTTTTATCTGGGCAGATCAAATACAATGAGTAAGTATTATTTCGCATAAAAGACGCTTGTATGTGCATAGGTAACACAAGCGTCTTTGATCCTTCTTATTTTATACAAATATGTATGTATATTTTAAGCGCATTTTCTTCGGAGTTGAACATTTAAAATACGATAGTATACGATAGTTCCGAAACTATCGATAGTATTTTTCGAACTATCGAAAGTATCGAATGGCGTTACTATCGATAGTTTTGCAATTCTATTAAGCAGCTAGCTTAAGGCCCTTGGCCACTTACAATCTGTATTGTTAGAGCCTATACACACTTGCGACTCAATCGATTTAGTCGGGCTTTGATTTGCATGGGAATGTATGGAAGCATTCACACTACATTCAATTAGTCGAACAACTGAAACAGTTGGATTTGCATACAACAGCCCAATTCGACTAAATCGATTGAATCGCAAGTGTGTATAGGCTCTTAAGCGGTGGATATGTGTGAGTGTCGGTTGATTGACGCATATATCAAAAAGTTTTGATTTTCGTCGCCGCAAGCTCGACAACAAGAAGGTGTAGCACGACGACTGCCGATTGCACCAACACACACAGAAAAAACACTGACACATAAACACTGCTTGACATGCCAGATTGTAAGTTGCCAAGGGCCTTTAGCTTTTTGCCGGAGCGACCTGAAACTCAAATCAAAGCCAGGAGCGGAGCTGGAGCTAAAAATCACCAGCTCATTACGGCCAAAGAGTGTATATGGTATATGTCCATATACACTCTTTGTTACGGCGCTATTCAGAAACTCAATTTGAAGCGCAACCTGCTTTTGTAGCACTGGCAGAGCGTTCATAAACGTAAATTTTGCATGAAGCGTCGCTCATCACAATCATCAAAAAAATAATTACTGCCGCTGTTGCGTTTCATGCAGCGTTTCTGAATATACCCTACATATCTATATATATGTAGATATAAGGGATACTGGATTATCCCGAGAATATTCGTCCTATATGCATCGAGTTTACCTACATATAACTATGCAGGCCCGACGAGAGGGGAAAGGGGGGCGCTGAGGGGGTCAATTAGTGATGGGCGAGTCCGAGATGTTTAGACAATCGAGAGAATCGCCATCGTTGCAAATTCACAATCGAGTCAAAAGTTGACTCGCTCCTCGACTACACAATCGAGATGTTTTTGCGATTGTTCCGAGTCAGCGAGTCGGAGGTTGTTTCGATGACATCTCGACTACACAACCGAGATGTTTTTGCGATTGTTCCGAGTCGGCGAGTCGGAGATTGTTTCGATGACATCTCGACTACACAAGCGAGATGTTTTTGCGACTGTTCGGAGTCGGCGGGCCGGCTGTTGTTTTGATGATTTTAGTTGATAAAATAAACTGAATGAGTGTTGTTGATGAAGAAAGTAGGATTGTTATTGGATGTGAGGCAAATACATATGTAAATAAATGAACCAAATTGAAAAATATGCTATATATAGACGCTGCATTTTTGCAATCACAATTAAAGAGTGTCGTGCTTAATAAATACAATTAATTATTTAAACATTAATACATTAATAAATTTTCTGAAGTGAGACGCTTACGAAACAAATTAATTTTACGAGTAGTAACAACGGCAATATATTTGTACCACTGTATACTTTTTTTAAGCAATTTTGATATTCAAGCGGCAACAATAAATGTTATGAATTTTTGCAGCGAGTCCGAAATGTAGGGTTGCTTTGAAAACGAGAGGAAACATTGGCGAGTCTGAGATGTTTTAGCGAT
Organism: Urophora cardui; assembly: GCA_960531455.1. Taxonomy (NCBI): domain Eukaryota; kingdom Metazoa; phylum Arthropoda; class Insecta; order Diptera; family Tephritidae; genus Urophora; species Urophora cardui. The sequence continues at coordinate 145,031,414 of OY482671.1, read as the reverse complement.
TGTTTCGACTGACGGCCGGACGGATTTACGACTTGACTCGAATACGAATGAAAACCATCGAGAGCATTCGAGATGTTTCAACAATCGAGAGAATCGAATAAAACATCTCGGACTCGCCCATCACTAGGGTCAATTCCCCGGGCCCGGGCTTTAGAGGGCCCGGGAATCTCAAAATGATATCCAAGTTTTTGCTTACAGAAAATAAACAAACAACACCTTTAATCACCTTTCGTAGATAGCAATCATTTTAAATTTCAACAAATTTTATAAATCTCTTAAAGTGTCTGCACCCCAGTTAAGGAATTGTTGGTTTTTGGCGTCGACTTTGCAGCATAAATTTGAATTCGTTTTCTGTTGCAACAGAAAAATTCGGTATGATGCAAATTCTTATACAGCGATATGGGTATATCCTGGGCGTTTCGGACGGTATGTTCGCACGATTTTTTGAACTTTTGAGGCAGAAATATCGCGAAATATTGTATCGTTTTATGATAAAAGGAAAGATTTAGGCCACAGCTAATGATTAAAGTATGTTAGCGACAGAAATTTAGTTTAATGCCTCTGTTTTAGCCACTTAAACTGCGTTCCGGACGCTACAAAAACACGTCCATTTTTTTTTTTTTGAGTGGCTAAAACAGAAGCCTGGCATAGCAGGCGAGCACTCTACCCACTGCACCACAGCGGCCATGTATAGATAAATTAAAGTTCGTAACTATATATTCATTGAATTTTGATTTTGAGAATTTGTTCATTTAGTATGGGGGCCCTTAGTTATTTTGACCCCGGGTTCGGATTTTCTCTCGGCGGCCCTGTAACTATGTCAAGAGCGAACGATGTTATGTAGCGACACGCTTGTATAAAAATAAAGTACCCAGAATTAAGGTGCTTATGTCGTATTCACGGATTTTGAGATTACATAAAGCATACCAAAAAATATGTAACAACAAGGCCACGATGTGGTGCATTAATTTAGCGAAAAGCTGTAATCAAAAGAACTTGAATTAAGTTCATACCAATTTATATATATGAATGTATGTGTGTATGAAACTGAGCATGCATGTTTGTAGCTACATGTGCATGCATAATTATGTTGTATATACATATATACATACATACATAGGTACATTATGCTAAAGTGTCAGCACCGCGTATACGTAACATCTTTCATTGCTGCATTGAAGTACGAGGGGTGGCCGATATGTGTTGATCGAAAAATAAGATTCTTATTATAGGAATGAATAATATCTGATTAAAAAAAAATTATATTACTTATTAATTGGGATGTATGTATGTATTTACATATGCATTTTAATTTTAAGGGTATGTTGGTGAACCTCCACATACGTTTATGGATTGGGTCGGTAGGAAATGCTGCATTAAGGGATGCAACCCTCACAAGGAGGCCGTGCTTTTTCAATTTCCCAAAACGGAAGTTGCAAGAAACGGTTGGGTAATGGCCTGTAATATGTCATTTGCCAAAGTGGCAAATGTAAAACTTTTCATTTGCGAACGACATTTTGCGACGAACGTTAAAAAGAACAAAAGACTTTTAGATGGAGCTGTTCCGACATTGTTTTTGGGGGGAGATGATTTGGCCGGGGGGGATATGGGGGAGAGGGATATAGGGAAGGCGGCTATGGGGGGGAGGGATATAATAGCGGACACGAATAGTGAAGTTTCGAGCGTATGGGAACTTGGCCCAGTAACTCGCACTTACCCACCACCTGGTGAATTGACTATGGAAGAATTCCAAACTTTTTCACAATTGGAGGAGAAGCGTAAATGTATAGAATCACCCCCCAAATATGAGTGGCTTAATGATTGCAAATTGAATTGCGAACATGAACCATTTGCTGAGGCTTCGCGTGAATTCCACAAAAGAGCACACGTAATGCAAACACAAATAAACGAGCTCAAACGTGAAATTGCCAGACTACAGAAGATGAATGCAGAGCTCCAAGAAAGGTCGATTATTCCACACGTGGAAGCCAGTGCGGATTCCATTATATTTGCCAAACTAATAGTTGGTCCAAAAAATGCATGGTACAATGCTGACGAAAAAAGATTGGCACAAAATGTGTCGTATATGTCGTCGAAAGCTTATAAATTTATGCGAATTGATTTGGGCTTCCGTTTGCCACATCCCTCATCCCTTTTGCGGTGGCGTCCAATACGCGCCGTCCGCCCTGGCTTTGATGAAAAAGTTATTGCCAATCTCAAGGCAATGATAAATTCTATGCCAGAAAGCCATCGCGTATGTATAATAATGTGGGATGAAGTCAGCGTTAAGAAAGATTTGACGTACAATAACTTTAATGACGTTATCGATGGTTTCGTCGATAGCGGAAACGGTGAAAGGAAAAACTTGGTCGCAGATAAGTGCCTATTTTTCATGGTTAAAGGACTTTTCAGCAATTGGAAATATGTGCTGTCGTACTATGTGGCACGTGGTTCAGTTCATTCCAGTGAACTTACTAATCTCATAAAAGACAATATTGATATGGCACAAAGTATCGGGCTGACCGTAAAAGCTGCTATAAGCGACCAAGGCCAATCCAATATTTCCGCTGTTAGACAACTAAATATAAGCAGCGTTAATTCGTTCCTCACTCGCAATGGGCAACACATACATTTTATGTTCGACTACTGTCACTTAATTAAAAATATTAGAAATAATTTTCTTGATAAGCATCAAATTGTTACACGCGATGGCATAGTAAATAAAGTAATTGTTCAAAAGCTTTTTAAGTTAGATAATGATAATGACAATTTTAAAATATGTCCGAAATTAACCAATGCCCATATCGACCCTACTCAATACGAAAAAATGAGTGTTTCCAGAGCTACTCAGCTTCTGAGCAACTCTGTGTCGGCGGGTATCAAAACCATGTCTGAGCTCGGTAAATATTCACAAGAAGAGCGGGTATACGTTGAGCCGACGCAAAAGTTCATTAAACGTATGAACGACTTATTTGATGATCTCGATTGCAAGAACTTAAAGGATAAAAACCCTTTGAAGCGCCCTTTACTGCGAAATGATAATGGTAAAATAGCCCGACTTTTAGATCATATAGCTTATCTAGAAAGCATGGATTTCAACACTAAGCGCGAATTGCCATGCATTGAAGGATTTATCCTGACCATCAAATCAATGATAAGCTTGGCCGAAGATTTGTTTGACAGCTACGAAAACGTTGATTTTGTAGCATGTGGCAAATGTAACACAGATTCGTTGGAAAACTTTTTTTATAAAGTTAGAGCGAATCTGGGTATCAATTGCCACCCAACTGTAAACGAGATACAGTATATTGTAGCGCGACTAATGTCAATGAAAATCTTAAGACACAGATTTTATGATCCAAGCAGCAATTGCGAAGATGACGACGATATCTTCCTAGATTGGCTTGTCGATGAAGAACATCTACCAAATAATCCAGATGAGCACATAGCCGTGGATTATTCGCTCGAAGGTAGTTCACAGCAAACAGTAGCCGTGGAAGATCTTCTTGAAGATATTCCAGACGAGCTTTTCATCGACGAAGTTCCGGAGAGGCCTGCGGAGTTACAAATCCAACGCTATTATAGTGGCTATACTATATATAAGAAGGTTATAAGGAAGATAAAGTGTCGCAAATGTGAAGTGGAATTGTGCAAGGGATCATCAAATAACGTCGATATATCTGAAGCGCTTCTCCGCCACAAAAACTATATGACGGACGATGACATGCGACTTACGAACCCTTCTGACCAATTTTTCGAACTGAGTGGTTTCCATATGAGGTGGTATGTGGAGCTTTTTAAGGTTAGCGCACATAAAGAGGGTATTAAAGAAAAATTATTTAATTACATCAAGAGGAATACGGACGAATCTTTTCCGGGGTGGTTTTCTATAGAGGGGGAATGCGCTGAACATAGGCTTATTTTGCTAGATTTTATGGTGACAGTACTGTTGTACAAGAATGCCAAGTGGTTGGCGAGGACTGAAGAACGGGACGTTAGGGAGGCACGACAAAAACGCAAAGCCAAAAAAGTAATATCATCACACAGATCATAACTCAAGTGTTGAATGTAATTGTCCTGGGTTCAACATTGCATTATCGGATCGGGCAAACGAACACATTTTCACCATATACATTCTGGGTTCAATATTGGATTATCGAATCAGGCGCAGGTAAACATTTCAACCAAATTTGATTTTTATTTTACAACGTTTATTATTTCATTTTGCGAACTTGGCCATTTTAATATTTTTCTTTTTCTTTTTAGATTATCTTTCTATTTTCAGCTTTTCTCTTTTCAAATATTGCTTACATAAAATTGGAAATGAAAACCTCGACAGAAAATGTTTTAAAAGACAGGTGAAACTCAAATATTTAACCTAAATTGGTTAATGCCTCAGACACACATGTGGTATGAATATTATAATATCAATACTATGATTTGGCTTTACTATGAAAATTTTCAATTAAACTACAATATGAGAGTGACACATATGTGGTATAGATCGCAATATTTCTACTATACTACGATGTGTGTCTAGCATAAATTGTGTGAGAAATTGTTTATCTGTTGAGAGCAATTTCGTAATTCGTGTGCAAGTAAACGTTACGAAGTACTTGCTAAATATGTACAATACATAATATTTATCAATAAAATTGTCATTAATAAAAACTTAAATGTTTTTCTTCTTTTTTTCTATTGATATTGTATGTATGTATTATTATTTGGTAAGTACCCTGTAAAAAATTGTGCGATTAGTCTCGAAAGAGATTTGTCCCGGACAACTCTCTTTCGGGTACACTTGGCTACAATTACTCCCAATTGTACCCGGAACGGTAAAAATGTAGAGTAATTGTTGACAATTTTATTCAAAAGGTTATAAACGTATTTTGAAATATGCTTTTGTAATTGCATTTTTTTACAATTAAGTATATGTATGTACATACACTATAAAAGGGCTTGTTTTCTTAAATTGCAAATAATTGGTTTTCCTGTTTATAATATGCATGTATTACGTATGTATATGTAACTTAAACAGCACAAGGCATACAGTAAAAAATTTAAATTAAAAAATGCAATTTATTTTACGAATGATTTGTAAAAAAGACTGTTCGGCATGCTGATAATTTGTATAATTTGTACAAATTTTCCTGAAATTTTGTCGAATGGTGTTCGGCACTGCAAGGAGAAAGTGCATTTTTACATTTGATTTGCAGAGAAAGTTGCAAGTTTTGAGTCTTTTTGACTCAGTAGCGTGCCGAACAGAACTAAAGTATGTCTAATTCAATAAGCTTTCCTTTAAAACATATTAAAATCAGTAAGTAACGGACATCAAAAAAAAACTACATTGGCTTACAATATTATGGACTTCCCCACACAGGCATTTGAGCTTACACGAAATGATTAGAGAAAAAATTAATTTCATTTACATTTCAACTGAAAGAATTTTTTATAATATGAAAACTAATTGTACAAACTCTCTTTAAGTATAAACTAACTGCAAGATTCACTCGGCATTTAAAAATAAAAACACCTTGGCTTACAACATTGCCAAATTCAGTACATTTATTTTATTCAGACCTTAATAAATATAAAGATAATTTGTTTGTAAAATGAAAATTAATTCAACAAACTTTACTTTTATTTAATTTAAAAGCAATAATTACTAGGATTAAATAAAAAAAACAACTATGGCTTACAACAGCCAATTTCTGAACACTTGTTTTACTCTAATATGAGGATCGAAAACTTTTAAACAAAACAAATTTAAAGAATTTTTATAATATATAAACTAATTTTATAAGCCTTCTTTTAGTATAACTAACAGCAAGATTTACTCGGAATAATATACATATGTGTCGCTCCTTACCCAAACTTGCCGATATCACTTTACTATTATACAAAAAATTTACATTATTAAAAAAGAAACACAAGTCTAAAGTACGAAAACTACGCGTACTCTTCGTAATAAAATAATCATAGGACGGTTTCAATATCGACTCCAGCCGATTCAAGGAAGATTTCATCGACTTGTATATTATTGACTTCAAACGCGAAAGGAAATGCACATTAAATGATATTTTTTAAAAGCACACTCGGCTTATCCACTTAAATATATTTAGCACTTTTTGTATAACTTATTATCGTATCGGCAAGCGGAGGCATTATGTTATAGGCCTGTAAAAAACGAAGTGGCTAGGCACATTTGATCTTTCTGATTGAAATCCATCCAAGATGGTAATTGTAATTCGTCAATAAATTCTGTTTTCACGACGCCATGCTACAGCTCTAAAATGGTTTGTATGACTTTTGCAAGGACCAACATATCATCATACAAGGCTTTGCTGAAAGAGATGTGTTTTCAGCACAATTTTTTCTTTGAAGGAAACCGCTTTTATCTTACCTCCGATAGAACCTCCAAGCTATTTAACCACAAGCTACGACAGTCATTACACCATTAGCACCAGCAGCGACATTTTTTTGGCCATTCCGCAACGATTTTGTCCAGCTAACGCCGTCACCGGTTACAATGCCTTTATTTCGGGAGTTCAGGTTGTTATATTCGACGGACTTCAAGGTAATTTTAATATGAACACCTGGAGATGGCAAGGTTTGTAGCCACAACCTAGGATGCCATGTTTTCTTGTGAATAGGTAATTTTATTTTTAATAATTTATGTGCTTCGATTTGACGTAGTGCTGGAAAACCATCGATTGAACTATCGATACTATCGATGCGGCCGATGCCATAGCGATTATCGATGGTTTTTTTAACCATCGATAGTATTTTACTAGGTACATAACTCCGTCTTTTAAAAAAATTAATCAAAAAAACTTAGATTTAAAATTTTTAAGGTACTTGATTGGAATATGTGCGCTGTGAATATGTAAATAAGAGATTAGTGAATAATTTTATGAAAAACTTGCAAATAAAACGGTTTTTTTTTTATCGAGAATTGAGCAATTTAGGTTTTGATTTCGGCTCTTCTATTTTGTGGACAACTGTATATGTACAAATGTGTGCATGTAGTATTCTTACTTTGAAAGTTATTGATTTATTTTTTGTATTGAACTTTTTACATAAAGTTTGGTTTTTAATTAATTTTATAATGTTTCTAATAAAAGTTTATATTTTTCTTTTAAATATGGGAACGTAAGTACATACATGCATACATATGTATTTATATGTGCATTAAATATTTGAGTACCACATTTCCCTTTAACGGGCCTACGTACATATAATAAACCATCGATACTATCGATGGTTGCCTTTGAATCAATCGATGTGCCCACTATCGATGGTTTTCCAGCACTAATTTGACGTTAGGTATGTTTCTTAACCATTGTGTATCACTGTAGAGCTGTTGTCCAGCAGTGTTACCACAAGCTTAAACAAAAAGTAACCAAGAAGTTGGAAAAAATAACCAAACACATTTGAAAGTTAAAGGCTGGTATCGACCTCTCAAGAAATAGCTCAAGAAATTTTTCGCTTTACTTCTTGAGTGAAAAATAGCAGTAGGCAAGAAATTTTGACATTTAGTAATCCACCGTGAATACCAAGTGAAACGAAGAAGAGCATCAAAAACGTAAACAAAATAAACCTTTTTGTAAACATACGCAATTGGTAAGTTCTTAATAAATATTAAATAAAAGCGTTAAATATATGTTTTCTATAGTTTTATGTGGAGTTCTCTACATTCGTACACGTTCAGGTATAAAAGGGTACAACTTCCATTTGATATCCGATTGGCATCAAAGTGGAGTTCTCTACTTTCGTACTCGTTCAGGTATAAAAGGGTACAACTTCCATTTGGTATCCCATTGGCATCAAAGTGGAGTTCTCTACTTTCGTACTCGTTCAGGTATAAAAGGGTACAATTAGTCTCTCCATAGGACATGCTCAAACAAAAAGGAACACTTCATTCCATATAAAGAGATACAAAAAGGGAGTAGTCGCATGCTCCTTTGTGAGTGATCCCGGATGTATCCCGGATTAGTCGCATTTTTTGCAGGGTATTCTCTTGCAGTATGTCATTCATACATACATACATATACATTGCGTATGTATGTGCATATTTCAAATACAAACCATCCAAAATCATTCTTACAATTTCATTCATAAACTTCTGCATTCATGTTCACCAAAATGCTTTGCATATGCCATCGCAACCGAAGCCATCATTCGCATCCACAACCAAATTGCTTCACTTCAAATCATCATAGTCAAGAAAGTGAGATAGGTCAGTAGTTTACATGAAAAGTGGCAACATGGTTAGATTTGGTCAGTAATTTTGATGAAATGTGACAACAAAACATTTTAGGCAACCAAAAACTTATTTCAACTTCATTTCAAATTCTGATTATGCAGGCAATACCCAGTAAACACCTACATATGTATGTTTGATATTGATTTGAGCTTAGATTATTCTGATTATGCATTCCTTCTAATTGCTTATTCAAACAACCAAACAAATTATTCTCAAGTAAAAGGCCACATCTTCTATAACCCCTATTCTCCATTCCAGGAAAACTTGCCAATTGGATTTTATACATAGATTACCATGCTAAAAACTGATAAAAGAATATATCTAATGTACATCAGTTCAAGGTTACTTTATTGAGAGTCACTTTGAAAAAATTGTGTGCTTTAAATTGAGTTACATGTGAATAACTAAAATATTCATATAAGAGTTACAAAGTTCGAAGGTTGGAAAAACGTTGGCCTCGTGCTTATTGGGCATGCATAGATGTGTACACGAAATCCTCAAAGCATTTTTGCGCAATTGAAGAAGCGCGACAAGTGAAGAAATTCCACTTGACACGCGACAAATGTGTATACAGTGCTGTGCAAAAAAATGTGAATCAGCGATTTTCTAGACAACATTTGTACATCTTTACAATTACTCTGGAACAATGTACGTACATACATATATTTTTTCAGGCAGAATGTTATGTCGATAAACATACATATGTGGAATTCTACGCCAGTCGCATTTTTCAATTTTGCATGACAAAAGGCTCACATACATATGTATTTGCTTAATAATTTTTTGTTATAGGAAAATTGAAATAATCGCCCTATCTTAAATCAAAATCCACTACGAAAGGAAGGAGGAAGCCAATTCTTGCCATATAAATGCATTAATGAAGAAAATTATTAAAAAAAATACATAAGTATTTATTCATAAATATATCCTCAACAATATTGTGAATTCAGCCGTAAGCAAAATGTTTCGCACAGTACTGTTTTATTAATGTAGTTTTGTCAAGAGTATAAATACATACATACATATACATATGGTCGAGTGGCACTTGAGTACATCGTGCGACTATACTAGGTGGGCGCAATCGGTAGCTGATTTCATTTCATTTGTTTGCAAGAAATAATTGGTACATTAAGATATTCAATCTTTTATAGCACAATAGAAGGTAGAAAATTTATGATTACAAATAGGAATAAGATTATAATTAATACACAGGTTAAAATCGACCTTTAATAAACCATAATTGAACAACAAGTCTCAACATAAAACATATGTGTTTATCTGTCTATTGCGCCCACCTTGTGTTGTGGCTACGAAAACCACTGCGCATGCGCCAGAATTTTCCCACGATCATATGTATGTATATCGCATGTGCAAGTATGTCGGCCATCATTCTTTTTCCTACATACTTATTTACATACACATCGTCGCTTGAATAAAGAAACAACATATGAAGTATGACTTCTCTATACATTATACGTTGTTTTAATATGCAAGCGACTATATGTACATACATCATGAGCACCTAAATTGTTTTACCGACGGCAAAACAAACCTGGTTCAATGAGCATTGAAAGTCCTTTTACTCAAGGTCTTTAGACATTTTACATTAATTTGTATGGATCAAAGTTGAAAATTTTAGTAAAAGGTCTGAAATCTTAAGCAAAAGCAGATTATTGGCTTTTAATCTTATGAAATAGTGTAATAATTTATTGAAATATGTAGGAACCTATGTATGTATGTATGTATGTAATAATTCAAATTTTTAGAATATTCATTCATGGTGTTATTTATTTTTATATATTGGTATTTTAGATTTTTACATGTTTAAATGCATACACATGAACATATGTACCTACATTCCATATGTATTTTGCTAAAAAATGCCCAAGGTTGAATTGCTCTTATCACAACTCAACTCATAAAGGAAAAAAAAAACTCAAATAATTATATTGAGTAACTCATTCTTTATTTCTTTGCTACTCGCTTTTCGTACCCTCTCACTCAATTTGGTGTGTTGAAAACAAAAGTTTTTCACCGCGAAATAACGTGTGAGGCAATATTCCGTGACCCTCTCCAGAACTCAAGCAAGTTGTTTTAGTGATGTTGGGAAGCACTTTCGGGGCCGATTAAAACTGCAGCCTCTTATTAATATATGCTCTTTGGTAGTAACAACGGCAATATATTTGTACCACTGTATACTTTTTTTAAGCAATTTTGATATTCAAGCGGCAACAATAAATGTTATGAATTTTTGCAGCGAGTCCGAAATGTAGGGTTGCTTTGAAAACGAGAGGAAACATTGGCGAGTCTGAGATGTTTTAGCGATTGTTTCGACTGACGGCCGGACGGATTTACGACTTGACTCGAATACGAATGAAAACCATCGAGAGCATTCGAGATGTTTCAACAATCGAGAGAATCGAATAAAACATCTCGGACTCGCCCATCACTAGGGTCAATTGCCCCGGGCCCGGGCTTTAGAGGGCCCGGGAATCTCAAAATGATATCCAAGTTTTTGCTTACAGAAAATAAACAAACAACACCTTTAATCACCTTTCGTAGATAGCAATCATTTTAAATTTCAACAAATTTTATAAATCTCTTAAAGTGTCTGCACCCCAGTTAAGGAATTGTTGGTTTTTGGCGTCGACTTTGCAGCATAAATTTGAATTCGTTTTCTGTTGCAACAGAAAAATTCGGTATGATGCAAATTCTTATACAGCGATATGGGTATATCCTGGGCGTTTCGGACGGTATGTTCGCACGATTTTTTGAACTTTTGAGGCAGAAATATCGCGAAATATTGTATCGTTTTATGATAAAAGGAAAGATTTAGGCCACAGCTAATGATTAAAGTATGTTAGCGACAGAAATTTAGTTTAATGCCTCTGTTTTAGCCACTTAAACTGCGTTCCGGACGCTACAAAAACACGTCCATTTTTTTTTTTTTGAGTGGCTAAAACAGAAGCCTGGCATAGCAGGCGAGCACTCTACCCACTGCACCACAGCGGCCATGTATAGATAAATTAAAGTTCGTAACTATATATTCATTGAATTTTGATTTTGAGAATAAAATCGGTTCGGAAAATGTAAAAATATTTTATTTGAGATCTCAATATGGAATCTACTTACATAAAATTCAGCTGCAAATGGTAATAAATAATTTAGAATCATGTACATATATCACATATGTACGTATTAATGAAATAATTTATGTATTCCAGATTCAAGAATTCAGAAGAGGTGTCCACTGATGAGCCTCCAACTAAACAGTCAGCTGGACTAAAAATGGAATCAAAAAGTCCGGATTGTTCGGATGGGGACGGTAATGGACTTATTTAAGCTATTTTCTTTATTTATATGTTTTTATTGTAACAATATAAGAAATAAAATTTGAAGCTGAAATGAAAACTGTTATGCCTAACTCATTTTAGCGTTAGCGATAACGTGTTATGCCTAACTCATTTCCACGTTAGCCATAACTTGTTATGTCTAACGTATTTGTCCATTAGCCCTAACGTAGTAAGTCTAACACATTTCCATGTTAGCCCTAACGATTAGAGCTAACATTTTGGCTCGTTATTGCTAACGTGAGTGAGTGAGATATATGCATTCGAATATGCATTTGCTAGAAAGAGATGAAAGTCATATACATGTGCACACGTACAGCGGTGAGTGCGTTAGATTTCTCCCGACGCTAGAACAAAACTAACGCATTCGTTGTATGGCGAACTAACACATTTTTGCGTTATAGCTGTGCGTTATATAACGCGTTATATGACGAGTAGTGTTCTGACTGGGTACATAAAGCATACCAAAAAATATGTAACAACAAGGCCACGATGTGGTGCATTAATTTAGCGAAAAGCTGTAATCAAAAGAACTTGAATTAAGTTCATACCAATTTATTTATTAGAGGAATTTCTGTGCAACATTTTATTCTTAGTGCACAACCTAAACAACAAGATACCATGTCAAACATCTAATAGCTTAAAATAAAATCTTACAAAAAATTCACAGCTAAAAGAAACCATTTCTATCTTCGCGGTAAAAACATTAATATTACAAAAAAATTTACCATGGAAATTCATAAAGCACCGGGCTTTACATACACGTTAGCCTTACACATCCATATGTATAATCACCTTAATATATATGTATGTATAATCATCTTAATATATACATATGTATACATTTTAAAATAATTTCCAATATTGACTGACTTTATCATCGTGTGCCAAATAGAAAGACTGAGGTCGCTCAAAAGCTAAAGCATACTGTTTGCTCTTTTTCGAAATTTCCTGGTCGAAAATCTATAATTAAGAAAAAATAGATATATTGCATATTGTCAGTAAGAGAGAATTTTTTATGCATACATCATCCTCTTTCAATTCGAGCACTGTGGACAAATCCCATTCTACAGTAGGCAATGGTTGTGAAATGAAACGCGCCGCTGTCGCTACCGCAGGTATGGCATGCTTTTGCAATGATACTACTTCCCAAAGCGAACTGTCTAGCGCATTTGATTTAGTTGGCTCACGTTCCTCCATGATAAAGGGATCGCGCGAAACTAAGATTTGGGGAAATATAAGAGGGTTAATTTAGTAATAATTAAACCTAATTGCTTAAATTAAATTAAATCAATTACCTTCTATAGCTGCTTGCGCACAAATTAACCGCTTCAAGCCAGGATGTCGCAGTATTAAATTGCCAATGAAGTATAAAATAATAATAGCATCTTGCGGCGGTGCAATTAAGCTAAGTCGAGCTAAACGTTTAACGAATGCTGCAACCAAGTTTTCAGGTAGATGCGTAGAACTGAGGAATATATCGGCCAAATAGAAGAGGCGCGCTTTGAATTTTGTATGAAAAATTTCCGGTTCAAACATAGAGTATAACTTCTCATAGATATTTGGATACGTTATGTTATGCTTTTGTATGAGAGTAAAAATGCCTTGTAGCGCAAGTAAACTAACGGGACCACCTGAAGCAAAATTATAGATATATAATTTATATTAATTTAAATTTATTTAATTGTTCCTAATGTAATAGTAATTTTGTGGTGCAATCCAGTGTCCTATAAGGGATATTACTCCATATATTTAAACAATTTTAATAAAAGCCAATAAATAAATTACAAGTCTTACCACAATCAAGTGAATCCATTAGGAAATCAGTTAGCAGTATTGGCTTTTCCAAATGTGGCAAAATGCGTTCCAGCAAAACGATAAGCATTTGTCTATGGACAGGCTCGCTTATCCCATCAGACCATTGCATCAAGCAAAGCCATACCTTATTTATACATTTTCTCGCTTGTGCATAATCGAAGCATTCTGGCTGCTGGCTCGGTTCATCATCACCATCGACGGTAGTGGGTGGCAGTATGCACAGCAGCTTTTTCTCATTGTGTAAATCTCTGGTTAGAGGCAGCACATTTATCAATTCCAAATAATTGCAAGCGAATATTTCATTAGAAAACGTGGTACGTGAAGCTAATTGTTGCATTAACTTCCAACTATAAAAAACAATATCCAAGTATTCAGCATATTCTTTAAAACGTTGCATTAGTGTACTTTGTGACTTAGTTTGTGATAGTAGCTTTTGTAGGATATTACGTAGACGTTGTCTGGGAAATTTGCAGGGCTCATTTGACTTTTCCACTGGATATTTAGATTCTGCTACCATTAACTTCATACCGGAAACCAGTGCTTGTATTGCTTCTGACGATTTTTCGTTTTCAAAAGCGTTGAGAATCAAGTTTAAAGTTTCCTCATAACGTTGGCGTAGCCATTGGCGATATTTAATTTCTGCACCATCATCTAAAAAGAATTGCAATTACAATAAATTATGCCTGCGAACCGAGCATAATACATAATATAATATATATATTCCACTGGAGACAGTTTTCATCCAGTCACAAATACAATCTAAAATGATTCCGGACATTTTATATGAAGCATTATTGGATGGAAAGGACGGACTCGGCTTTTCTGCCATCACAATAGAGTACATATAGACATACTTATGAATGTATGTATGCATATACATATATTACTAACGTGTGAATATTACCTTTAGATTTGACTTGATCGCCATCAAAACACATTTCACGTCTCTTCAACAATTCCACAAAAATCACTTCCAGCGACAAAAGTGGCGATGTGATTAATTGATTCTCTTCGACACAATGCTAAATTATAATAAAACATATCATTGTATATATATATGTATATATGTATCTAAATTCTAAAATGTATACCAACCTTAAAGTGTTCTACGATATCTATCAGATTATTAGCATTGCGTCGTGAATTAAGAAATTCATTGGCCTTCGCACGCAGTTCCTTTGAGACTTGGGTGCGTATTGTATTTGTGTTAGCAGGCGACGGGGCTGCACCAACAGAAGTAGCAGCCATCATATTCCTACGTCGATTAACTTCCGGTGTGCAGTAGAGTTGATATCTGCTTTATTAAATATAGAGTAACAGGTACGTTAATGTTTAATTAATCTTTCTAATTTATTTATTATAGCAATGCAAAAATTTTGGACAGCGAAAGAGCCAAAATATAAAAGTTACACATCCAGTTGATGGAAAAACCAGCGTTGCCGTTTTCAATTCTCGTGATTGGCAAAAAAATATACTCAAATTACCCAAAATCCCCACACAAATTTTCAAATTAACCTGAGATTGGCAATAAATAAGTATTTTCAAATTTATTTTACTTCATACGGCTTGTATTATTTTTAAATTCATGTACATATATGTTCCCGTGGCAGTGATCCAGATCCGGATACAAATTTTGCAAGCAAATGCGACAACAATTTGGTGATCCTGGTATTTATCTGGATCAAAACAACCTATAACAATCTATACGGATCCGAAATTTATACAGATAAAGGCCAGGATCACAGAATTCTTGTTGCATTTGCATGCAAACTTCTTATCCGGATCTGGATCACTGCCACGGGAACTCGCCTTATTTTAACCAAGTGCTACCATATTTTTTTTTTATATTTATTAAAAACCAAGGCAGATCTAGGAAGGTAGGCCCGGTGGCGAATTCAGAAATTTCCCATGTATTTTGTTATTGTAATTGGTAGAGTGCATGCAAACAAATTCATTATGGTAATGGTACGGCGAATTCGGCAATATTCGCCCCGATTCGCTTTAAGTTTTTGTCCATCAAAATGTCAAACTCAAAGTAAGATTTTTCTTTGTTTGACATTCTCCTGTATTCTTCTATACACGGTGAACTAAAAACGAGAAGAAGAAGAAGTCAGCTGTTCACGTACTATTACCATATGAATGAATTTGCCTTGAGTGCATGGTACAATAAGGGTTCAATTAGTTATGCGTTAACTTTATTTCCATTATAGTAACAGTATTATTATATTAACAGTAAACAGCTGAACAGTGATCATAGTCCAATAAAGGTGGCCATGCAATAGAGTCGCTCTTCTTCTTTTGGGTTTTTAGGTTGCGAAATTATCATATTTTGTATTAACGCTAATTGCGTGTTCTCTTTTGATTGCTACGACCATATTATTATTGGGCCATGACAGTGAACAACTCAAACAAACAATCGATCAGCTGGTTAGCGTTACGGCTGAAAACCAAAATTCATTTGGTTGTTACCGATAGCGTTACCGACTAGCGAATCACTAATCAAATACATTGTTTCTCATAAGGTTGGTTGATCAGCTGTTTTATAACGATACTGTTACTTCATAACTAATTTGAGCTTAATTTAGAGATAGGCGCATGGGCGAATTCAGAAACTACCTTTTTTATCTCCAAAGGTAGAGTATAATGTCAAAATCCAAGCGAATTGTAATCATGGCCAATAGGAATGAGCGAGTCCCAAGCGAATTCAGATTTTAACCACGGCGAAATATAATTTTGACATTACACTCTAACAATTACAATAACAAAATACATGGTTTTTTTCTGAATTCGCCCTTCGGTAAGACCGGTCAGTAAAATTTGAGGAATTACTGCATACATTTTTGCGGCGTGATAAAAGAAGAAGAACAAAGTCAGTAAAAAACTCGTTTCGGCTATAAATGTAGCAAGTTATAATGTCTTCGTCTTCGCTAGAAGACATTATTGTTATTATTGAGTGATTTGTTTAAGTTAAAAATTTTGTTTTGCAAATTTCGATGTTTGTTTTCCTATTTTCTGTCGATTACGCACCGAAAGTATTCCCACAAGTGTGAAAAACACAGCAACGCGGAATCGTTTCGGTAAGCCGAAAATACCGAGCAAAAAATGTCGATCCGATGTCGTACCGAGTAATGTGAAAAGGCCCAAAATATGATAATTTCGCAAACTAAAAAACCAAAAGAAGAAGAGCGACTTTATTGCATGGCCACCTTTATTGGGCTGTGATCACTGTTCAGCTGTTTACTGTTACTGCACTAATAATTGACCAAATTAATACCGATACTGTTACTGTTATGGAAATAAAGTTAACGCATAACTAATTGAACCCTAAAGTTACAATAAGGTTAACGATACTGAAATAATTATATAACCCCCTTATTATGGATTGTCATACGATAGCTATCGGCCGCTTGCAAGCGTATCGTATAAAATGAGTTTCCATGTTATGAATTCCACACGCCCGCTAGGTGCACTATCGTGAATGACATTTGTTTAGGGTTCAATTAGTTATGCGTTAACTTTCCCCCTTATTATGGATTGTCATACGATAGCTATCGGCCGCTTGCAAGCGTATCGTATAAAATGAGTTTCCATATTATGAATTCCACACGCCCGCTAGGTGCACTATCGTGAATGACATTTGTTTAGGGTTCAATTAATTATGCGTTAACCTTATTTCCATTACAGTCTATCGGGTTTCACACGATAGAAATTATTTCGTAATACGAAATACCCGACTGCAAGCGTTTAGCGTGTATCGTATTAATTCGTAATAGGCCCGTTTATTTCCATTACAGTCTATCGGGTTTCACACGATAGAAATTGTTTCGTAATACGAAGTACCCGACTGCAAGCGTTTAGCGTGTATCGTATTAATTCGTAATAGGCCCCTAAAGCTCAAATTAGTTATGCAGTAACAGTATCGTTATAAAACAGCTGATCAACCAACCTTATGGGAAACAATGTATTTGATTAGTGATTCGCTAGTCGGTAACGCTATCGGTAACAACCAAATGAATTTTGGTTTTCAGCAGTAACGCTAACCAGCTGATCGATTGTTTGTTTCAGTTGTTCACTGTCATGACCCAATAATAATATGGTCGTAGCAATCAAAAGAGAACACGCAATTAGCATTAATACAAAATATTATAATTTCTCAACCTAAAAAACCAAAAGAAGAAGAGCGACTCTATTGCTATGGTCACCTTTATTGGGCTATGATCACTGTTCAGCTGTTTACTGTTACTGCACCAATAATCGACCGAATTAATACCGATACTGTTACTATTATGGAAATAAAGTTAATGCATAACTAATTTAAGCTTAACCAATGTCTGAACCTTTAGTGCAGTAAAGTGTAAAGGTTTTGGCCCAATGTACGCTTGCTTTTCTGGCTTTGTTTGCTTCAGTTTGCTTTGCTTTACTTTGAAAGCTTCTGTTTCTTATTAGCTAGCTATGAATAGTTATCCAAGTTTGTGCTAGCAAATCGTTTCTTGAATCAAAAAAGGAGCAGAATGAGAGCCAAATCATGAGAGTAACAATTATAGAGAGCTCCAAATTTCAGCTAGTAAAATTTTCACTAGCTGAAATTATTTGCTGCCAAATTAAGAAACAGCTGTTAAAAAATAAATTAATATATATATGATTTTATTACTTTTGAATTTTGCTAAATTTTCAAAATAGCAATAATGAGAATTAATTTTTAGAAAAAAATAACAATTAAATGCCAAAAATGGGAAAAGGTGATATTTCTTACAATTTTTTAATAATTTGTAATAATTTTCTGTTAGCGAATACACCTAATGCCTAATATCAGCAGCCATATTGGAAATTGAATTGTCAAAAATGATGTCAAAGCTTTCAAAGCGCTGTCAAATATAGAATTGGGCAATTCGAAACTTTGCAGCGCTTCAAGCACGTGAAGTAAAGCGGACATTTGACCAACTTTTATACACTTTGTTAGAGCTCAAAATAATTTTGACATCACAGCCAAGCAAGCAAAGCAAGCGTGGATTGGGCCTTTACCTTAAGAGCCTATACACACTTGCGACTCAATCGATTTGGTCGAATTGGACTGTTGTATTCACACTACTCCAACTATTTACTGTGTAACCTAAATCAAACGCACGCCGTCAATTTACTGTCAAAAATTTCTCATGCCCATACAACTTGTATGGGAGTAACCGAAATTGAACGGCGTGCGTAAAAAGCAAATTCGACGCCCAATTTTTGTTTTGCGTGACAGTTGAAATTAAGCATTGTGGGTGATTGTTTGCAAAAAAATTGACACTTGCTTTTGATATCGTTTCTGTTAGGTACATATTCCACAAAATAACAAGATTTTCTCTGATTTTCTGTATTTTTCTATTTCTTTATCTGAACACGCACGCAAGTCAATTTCGGTTCAACGCATATGCAAAATTTGCGTGCGTGCGTTAAATTGACGACTTGCGTTTGATTTAGGTTACACAGTTAGTCGAATCGGTGGCAGCTATTCACACTTGAGACTAAATAGTCGTGCGATTGACAATGACATAGTGTTGCCAATGTTCACATTTTACTCAGCAAATTTTACATTAGTGGTCTTCATATAAAGTGATGAAGTATTAAATTGTTAAAGTTTATCTGCATTCTTACATGAAAGCACCTTCTTGTCAGCTGTCAACTTGATTAATAAATAAAAAACAATAAAATAAACAAAAAGTGCATACATTGTTTGGCTTTGTTTCTTATTAAACTAGCAACTAGCTGTCAAGTAAATGAAAAGAGAAAAACGGAAGGAATTACGCTCATAAAGGCGAAACGAACAGAAGTACAAGAAACGGAAAAATAGTAAAAATCAGCCATTAATAATTTTCATGAAATTTCATTTTCATTATTTCTATTTTAAAATGCAATTAATGACATTTGAAGAGAACAACAATATCAAGAAACATATGAAAACGGAAGTAAATATCCTTAGTTAGATAATTCTTGTCTATAACTACACCATTTCCAGATGGATTTTAGAAAGCGTCAACTGGATTTTAGAAAGGGGAAATTGGATCTTAGAAATGTCAATTGGATTTTAGAAAGGGGAAATTGGATTTTAGAAATGTCAATTGGATTTTAGAAAGGGGAAATTAGATTTTAGAAATGTCAATTGGATTTTAGAAAGGGGAAATTAGATTTTAAAATAGCCAAATGGATTTTAGAAAGGGAAAATTGGATTTTAGAAATGTAGATTTGATTTTAGAAAAGGGAAATTGGACTTTAGAAACTTTAAATTGGACTTTCGAAAATTTATATAATTATTAATTTATACTTTCATACGCAATAAAGAATTTCTATTCGAAAAATTCTGTGTAAAATTTATTTTAAACGCACATTCTGAAATCCAATTCACGCTTTCAAAAATCCAATTTTGTTTTCTAAAATCATTTTAACGCTTTCTAAAATCCAATTGACATATCTAAAATCCAATTTCCCCTTTCTAAAATCCAATTGACATTTCTAAAATCCAATTTCCCCTTTCTAAAATCCAGTTAACGCTTTCTAAAATCCATCTGGAAATGGTGTAGTTAATAAGAAACGAACCTTTTGTTTTTAAACATTTTGAAAATATTAATTGAAATATTCAATCTCTACAATTTACCAAAAGTGAAATAAAAGTAGTGCTGTCAGCATGGCAACTCTTTCCACTACGAATATCACTGTTGTTGTTGTAGTCGTTCGACTAAGAGCCTATACACACTTGCGACTCAATCGATTTGGTCGAATTGGACTGTTGTATTCACACTACTCCAACTTTTTAGTCGAATCGGTGGCAGCTATTCACACTTGAGACTAAATAGTCGTGCGATTGACAATGACATAGTGTTGCCAATGTTCACATTTTACTCAGCAAATTTTACATTAGTGGTCTTCATATAAAGTGATGAAGTATTAAATTGTTAAAGTTTATCTGCATTCTTACATGAAAGCACCTTCTTGCCAGCTGTCAACTTGATTAATAAATAAAAAACAATAAAATAAACAAAAAGTGCATGCATTGTTTGGCTTTGTTTCTTATTAAACTAGCAACTAGCTGTCAAGTAAATGAAAAGAGAAAAACGGAAGGAATTACGCTCATAAAGGCGAAACGAACAGAAGTACAAGAAACGGAAAAATAGTAAAAATCAGCCATTAATAATTTTCATGAAATTTTATTTTCATTTTTATTTTATTTTAAAATGCGATTAATGACATTTGAAGAGAACAACAATATCAAGAAACATATGAAAACGGAAGTAAATATCCTTAGTTAGATAATTCTTGTCTATAACTACACCATTTCCAGATGGATTTTAGAAAGCGTCAACTGGATTTTAGAAAGGGGAAATTGGATCTTAGAAATGTCAATTGGATTTTAGAAAGGGGAAATTAGATTTTAGAATAGCCAAATGGATTTTAGAAAGGGAAAATTGGATTTTAGAAATGTCGATTTGATTTTAGAAAAGGGAAATTGGACTTTAGAAACTGTAAATTGGATTTTCGAAAATTTATATAATTATTAATTTATACTTTCATACGCAATAAAGAATTTCTATTCGAAAAATTCTGTGTAAAATTTATTTTAAACGCACATTCTGAAATCCAATTCAAGCTTTCAAAAATCCAATTTTGTTTTCTAAAATCCTTTTAACGCTTTCTAAAATCCAATTGACATTTCTAAAATCCAATTTCCCCCTTCTAAAATCCAATTGACATTTCTAAAATCCAATTTCCCCTTTCTAAAATCCAGTTAACGCTTTCTAAAATCCATCTGGAAATGGTGTAGTTAATAAGAAACGAACCTTTTGTTTTTAAACATTTTGAAAATATTAATTGAAATATTCAATCTCTACAATTTACCAAAAGTGAAATAAAAGTAGTGCGGTCAGCATGGCAACTCTTTCCACTACGAATATCACTGTTGTTGTTGTAGTCGTTCGACTAAATTGTCTCAAGTGTGAATACGTAGAAGGGCGCCTTGCTGATCAAGCAGTTGTACAACTGTTTCAGTTGGAATGAAATTGGGCTGCAAATCCAACTGTTTCAGTTGTACAACTAATTGAATGTAGTGTGAATGCTTCCATACATTCCCATGCAAATCAACATTCGACTAAATCGATTGAGTCGCAAGTGTGTATAGGCTCTAAATTGTCTCAAGTGTGAATACGTAGAAGGGCGCCCATAACCTAACTATTGAAGGTCCATGCAAGGGAGAGTAGCTCTTCTTACGCGAGTTTGTAGCTTATGTCAAACTATTGTCTTTTGTTTTGATTTTGCATTCTTGCACGTGTTTTTCGTGGAAATAGCTTGTGTGTTCGGTTGTGCGTTTGTGTGTTCGGTTGTGTGTTCGCTCGCGTTTTCTCTGCTTTTGACATTCTTGAAAGACGCCATCTAACTGTAATCACCTATTTTGCTTCACATAAGAGGACCTGTATAGATTGGTCTTGAGGGCGCCTTGCTGATCAAGCAGTTGTACAACTGTTTCAGTTGGAATCATGGAGGAACAAATAAGGAGAATGCATAACGACATACCTTCATACATAGTGGGGCCAGAAGTGTCATGCAAAGAGGAATGTAGAAGAATTTGACAGATGTGGCCCCTATGGAAATGCTAGGGTGCGTGTGTGTGTGGAATATGTCAACAAAAAAAATGCTTGTGTTCGTGTGTGTTTATGAAGATTGAAGAAGAAGTCAGCTGATCTTATGCATTCTCCTTTATCGTTCCTCCATGGTTGGAATGAAATTGGGCTGCAAATCCAACTGTTTCAGTTGTACAACTAATTGAATGTAGTGTGAATGCTTCCATACATTCCCATGCAAATCAACATTCGACTAAATCGATTGAGTCGCAAGTGTGTATAGGCTCTAAGTTGGTGCCACGGTATATATATTGAGATCAAATTTAATTAATTAAATTTAATTGGATCATGGTTGGTGCTAACTCAAAAAACTGAGTAATTACAAGTGGTCCAGCTCATCGATAATTCGATGAAAAATAGTCGATATGTCACCGGAAAATGTCAAAAGGACCATAATAATATGGTCATAGCAAACAAAACAGAAACGCAATTGCGGAATTGGGAATTGAAAATCCAATACATAATTCCGAAAAGAAATTAAGGCGGAATTCCTAAAATGCAATTCCCAGAGAGGGCGTAAACGCACGAATAACCTATAAAACGGAAAGAAGAATAGCAACTGATATTGCTTGGACCATCGTCATTGGGCTATAACATCAAATTGAAAATCAGCTGACCTCAGCTGTTCGACACCCTTAAACACACAACCCTAACTGGACCACTTGTAATGGTTCACTTTTCTACAGTGGTTCACAATTTTTAAAAGAAATCAAGGTAAAACAAAACAAATATGTGTTAAATTTAATAAAGAAAATGAATACTCCAACAGAGTTTAAACCCGTTCTAACTAAAGCTGCACTAGCATTGCAAAGAAAAAATAAAAATATTGAATTTCAAGCACTTGTCTTCGATGAGTCCAAAAAACCCACCTCGTGTGTGACTGCACCTATTGGTGACAAGACAGAGAGCGATGAAGCACAACAGGCGAAAAGGAGCGGTACCAAAACGCATGAACCCGAGGAGTTTGATATTAAGAAAGCTCGTCATGAGGTTCTCCGTTTTGCCATAAATAATCAACGTGTAGCCAACAAAAAAAAGAAAATGGAGGCGTTCATGCTAAAGAAAATGGGAATAAAGCCACCCAAAAAACCGTATAAAAACTATAAGGAGTTACTCGAGGAAAAAAAACGTCTAAAGGAAATACGCGAGGAACGAAAAAAATTTCATCAATTGGGTAAAAATCAGACCGGTGGAGCGCGCGTGAAATGTCGAAGTAGAGCACAATTGGAGAAGCAGAAAAAGAAACGTGCCCCCGTAACGGGCATTGATCAGAACTATGGTTTGATCAAGCCTATGTTAAAAAAGAAGAAATAATGTACATACATATAGAGTCCTAACCGCCATAAAAGTGTATCCATCAAAAAGTAAATTTAGTCTAACATCGAAACGCAACATTTCACACTATGAAATTTTGGGAGTTGATGCGTGTGATAATACATTATTGATTTCCATAAAAAGGCCAAAATGGATAGTTTTGTTGGATGCACTTTTATGGTGGTTAGGGCTCGATATATACATACATATATAATAAATTAGTAATTGTTAAAATTGAAAATAAGTCACAAGCTGTAAATACATACATATTTGTGGTCCCTTGCAATAAAGGAAGATTTTGAGTTATATATACCACGTTATACCATGTCTCCACATAACGTGTTTCGCTCTTTTTTTCTGCATTTTCTCTCTCAATCTTGTTTCGACACGGAAACCAGTGCCGAAACTCGCCAATTTCCATACAAATTTCTGAGAGCGAGTGAAGATTGAAACACTGTTTCATTCTGAACATGGAGGAACAATAAAGGAGAATGCATAACGACATACCTTCATACATAGTGGGCTGAGAAGTGTCATGCAAAGAGGAATGTAGAAGAATTTGACAGATGTAGGGGCCACACAAATGCTAGGGTGCGTGTGTGTGTGGAATATGTCAACAAAAAAATGCTTGTGTTCGTGTGTGTTTATGAAGATTGAAGAAGAAGTCAGCTGATCTTATGCATTCTCCTTTATTGTTCCTCCATGATTCTGAATCATGTTGCCAACCTCGATGATATCGATGTCTTCTCTAATTTTGTATCGAAATCTCACACAGACCAAAACAAAAACGCAAAATATAAGCAAACCATGATTCAACAATAAAGGTTTACGCATGACGACATACCTTCATACATAGTGGGGCAAGAAGTGTCATGCAAAGAGGAATGTAGAAGAATTTGACAGATTCGGCCCCTATGGAAATGCTAGGGTGCGTGTGTGTGTGGAATATGTCAACAAAAAAAATTCTTGTGTTCGTGTGTGTTTATGAAGATTGAAGAAGAAGTCAGCTGATCTTATGCATTATCCTTTATTGTTCCTCCATGAAGCAAACATACAAACATTTAAGAAGAGCAAGAAAGTCCGTGTCCAAACACAGCAACTCTGCCGCGAAATTATCCAACGATTCTCTTTTGTGCCGCTGTTCTGTCTTCCATTTGTCCAAACACATCAACTCGTCGCTGGCCAACTTTTGTTCATTATGTTTTGTTCTGGCATTCTTCGAACGCTCTGATTGGTCACTGGCGATAAGAATTGCTGCACAAAGCGTGTTGTCCGAGCACCGACGACTTGGTGCCCCCCTCCTTTCCTCGTCGCCTTCTCACCCACAAACGAACAAAAGCAGCGGGTTGCTCAACTTCGTGTCTCCGTGTTTGGACGTCGACAAAGAGAAATGTTAAACTGAATCACGATTAGCTACGTGGAGACCAGCGTTGCCATTCTAGCTTTTTTCAAGCTAGATTTAGCTTTTTTTCTTGTCTTTTAGAGCCTATACACACTTGCGACTCAATCGATTTGGTCGAATTGGACTGTTGTATTCACACTACTCCAACTATTTAGTTGAATCGGTGGCAGCTATTCACACTTGAGACTAAATAGTCGTGCGATTGACAATGACATAGTGTTGCCAATGTTCACATTTTACTCAGCAAATTTTACATTAGTGGTCTTCATATAAAGTGATGAAGTATTAAATTGTTAAAGTTTATCTGCATTCTTACATGAAAGCACCTTCTTGTCAGCTGTCAACTTGATTAATAAATAAAAAACAATAAAATAAACAAAAAGTGCATACATTGTTTGGCTTTGTTTCTTATGTCGACGTCCAAACACGGAGACACGAAGTTGAGCAACCCGCTGCTTTTGTTCGTTTGTGGGTGAGAAGGCGACGAGGAAAGGAGGGGGGCACCAAGTCGTTGGTGCTCGGACAACACGCTTTGTGCAGCAATTCTTATCGCCAGTGACCAATCAGAGCGTTCGAAGAATGCCAGAACAAAACATAATGAACAAAAGTTGGCCAGCGACGAGTTGATGTGTTTGGACAAATGGAAGACAGAACAGCGGCACAAAAGAGAATCGTTGGATAATTTCGCGGCAGAGTTGCTGTGTTTGGACACGGACTATTAAACTAGCAACTAGCTGTCAAGTAAATGAAAAGAGAAAAACGGAAGGAATTACGCTCATAAAGGCGAAACGAACAGAAGTACAAGAAACGGAAAAAATAGTAAAAATCAGCCATTAATAATTAAGAGAACAACAATATCAAGAAACATATGAAAACGGAAGTAAATATCCTTAGTTAGATAATTCTTGTCTATAACTACACCATTTCCAGATGGATTTTAGAAAGCGTCAACTGGATTTTAGAAAGGGGAAATTGGATCTTAGAAATGTCAATTGGATTTTAGAAAGGGGAAATTGGATTTTAGAAATGTCAATTGGATTTTAGAAAGGGGAAATTAGATTTTAGAAATGTCAATTGGATTTTAGAAAGGGGAAATTAGATTTTAGAATAGCCAAATGGATTTTAGAAAGGGAAAATTGGATTTTAGAAATGTCGATTTGATTTTAGAAAAGGGAAATTGGACTTTAGAAACTGTAAATTGGATTTTCGAAAATTTATATAATTATTAATTTATACTTTCATACGCAATAAAGAATTTCTATTCGAAAAATTCTGTGTAAAATTTATTTTAAACGCACATTCTGAAATCCAATTCAAGCTTTCAAAAATCCAATTTTGTTTTCTAAAATCCTTTTAACGCTTTCTAAAATCCAATTGACATTTCTAAAATCCAATTTCCCCTTTCTAAAATCCAGTTAACGCTTTCTAAAATCCATCTGGAAATGGTGTAGTTAATAAGAAATGAACCTTTTGTTTTTAAACATTTTGAAAATATTAATTGAAATATTCAATCTCTACAATTTACCAAAAGTGAAATAAAAGTAGTGCTGTCAGCATGGCAACTCTTTCCACTACGAATATCACTGTTGTTGTTGTAGTCGTTCGACTAAATTGTCTCAAGTGTGAATACGTAGAAGGGCGCCTTGCTGATCAAGCAGTTGTACAACTGTTTCAGTTGGAATGAAATTGGGCTGCAAATCCAACTGTTTCAGTTGTACAACTAATTGAATGTAGTGTGAATGCTTCCATACATTCCCATGCAAATCAACATTCGACTAAATCGATTGAGTCGCAAGTGTGTATAGGCTCTTAGCTGCAAAAATTCTGATTTAGCTTTGGCTTTTTTTTTTAGCTTTTTTATTTGCTAAAACTCACCAAAAAATTAGCGCTGCTCATATACATTTGTACATACATACAGTCATCATAGTTACCATTATTTGAATGTAAAACATTTTTTCAACATTTCGTTATTTTTATTGACACTGAATTGCAAATTTACATATAGTATATGAAAATAAAAACTTATGCAGGCTCCACTAAACAAGTCGGTTCTTCAGATCAGCTGACTTCTTTACTTCTGCATATTCTATACATGCATTCGTGTTTACAGTTCGTCAAATTCTTCATTCTCTGAGTTTATCCATCATTCGCCCGTGAGCTGAGTGTCAAATTGTTTGGTTTTCTTTACAGTTTTGACATCTCGGTCACGAGAGTTCGACATTAAGCTCACTGCGTGTTTGTGTGTATGTATGTTTAAACGACCTATTAAATTGACCTTGCCTTTATGTGTTTTTTGAACACAATTTAGGCGATCTCCCCTGGCTGTGATCCAGATCCGCATAAAAATTTTGCATGCAAATGGAACAACAATTTTGTGATCCTGATGTTTATCTGGATCCATTTCGGGTCCGTATAGATTGTAATAGATTTTTTGATCCAGATAAACATCAGGATCAAAAAATTGTTGTTGCAGTTACTTGCAAATTTTTGTCCGGATCACTGCTACGGGAAATCACCTATTAATAAAGCATTAAAATACGCAGTAGGACTTGGGATCATCGTTTTATTAATCCGGGAGTACTTGTCAATAATACTCTATTACTCCCTATACTTCGTGTATAAGCATACAATTTTGTATACTCGCTTTTAACATTGTGTGTCCTAGGAAGGGAAATAATAAACACAAAATAAAACAAAACTGACAAAATTGTGATATTGCTCGGAAAGTACTCTTCTGCTCTCGCTTGGGGAGATCTCGCTCCAAGTTCTACTGGGTAATTTCGTAACTTTTTTAGCTTCTTTTTTTAGCTTTAAATTTTTTTTTTGATGTGTGAAACATTTTTTTTTAGCTTTTTCTAGCTTTTTTTTTCTGAGAATCTAGCTGGAACTCTGGAAAAGTTCTGGCAACACTGGTGGAGACGGGTTATTGAGCGAGATGTTTTGCTACATGTTTCTCTGGTGAATCAAGTTATGTGGAGACGGGCTTTTATTCTCCTTTTAAAACTATATTTCTGTAAAACCCCCATGATTGTTTTAGGCTTAACTTACAGTAGAGGTATTTTAAACTTTCTATAACAGCCAAAGTAGATGTATAAACTTAATAAAATTTGTTTATAACGAATATTAAAAAGCAATTTATCTCGCAAACATATTTTAAGGGCCGCTTACTCAATCTCTGACAAGAATTATCTATTTAGGATAGACCTTCACCTCTGATTAACGCTTATCGGATGATAAAGGTCCGTTTAAGTCATGATTCAAATAAAGAAGATTGTGCACTCAGCCATATTCAGCAAAATGTTCAACCGTGAGACTGGGTTCATTTTGGTTAGTACGTAATCAACTGCGTTAGTTATTTAATATAAATTTCACATTTATCGCACCCAATCTTTCGATTTTAGATTACCGGAAACGAAAATGGGTGAAAGAGAACGTCACTAAATCAGCTGATTCTGTCCAATTGTGGATGAACGCATATCGACACCACATGAATCCACAATTTGGTTATTTGCATGGGTTATTTGTTCATTTATGTATTTGAACATGGCCATTTTGAAATTGGCGTAAACTCGGCCTATGACATTTCTGTGGTCGCGAGTCATAACAACCTAAATCGAGATAACAATTGTGTATTGAAAATATGTTTTCTTGGATATTTTATTAATAAAACTTCATAGAAGGGAAATATTTCTGTTTGAAAAATAATTTGAAGTTTTACAATCGTAAGCGGTTTCATAAGCGTACTTCGTTTTGTAGCTAAAAATCGGCCACAAAAAAATTTAGTAGATATTTCTTATCTCCAGTTTGGTCGTTATGACTTGTGATCACAGATTGATCAGCTGAGATTACGTGATTTCTACCATAAGCGAGTAGAGGATATTTTACCAAAGAGAAATTTTCGCAAACACCAAATAGTTTTCTATCGAAAATGTTAATGCGATTTCGGACATTGTGTACCATTGCCCGTCGCGGCTATAACCAAGCGGCACAGGATATGTCAGGTGTGAAACCTCCAGCCGGACCTAGTAGCGTTGCAGGCGACTCACCAAATGTGCCCGGACTTAGCAGCAAATGTGTAAAGACAACAAGAGAACCGGTGGGCCCAGGTGCCTCTCATGATGGGAAATACAAAGTGCCCGAATATTATTCAGTTGACCGATTCAGTTTTGCGGAAGCTGAAGTCGAAATAGCCAAATATCGTCTGCCTCAGCCGTCAGCACAGAAAAAGTAGAATGAGAAAAAAACTGAGATACAGGAATAAACACATCATACACACATATGTAGCAAATAAAATTTCAACTAATTAAATTAAAAAATTAAATTATTTTTTATTTGGATCGTATAAACTATTATAAATTCTATGAAATAATTCCGAATATAGAGATTTAAACAATCATTTCCAGTTCGCGTGCATAGAAAATTGCTTGCTCAGCCAATTCGACTGATGGCAACACTTCCTTGGGCTTGGAAGCTTTTTCTATGAAATTATAAACACCGTCTGTTCCTAAATTCCAATTGCGCTTTTGGCCAAAAGCCTTAACTTCATCAACTGAGTTGAGATTTAAACGTTTGGCAGCTTCTTTTGCAGATATCTTTTCGTAGGACTTTTCAATACATGCACCAATTTCGTCGCGAACCGTGTTGAGTAGTATGTCCATGAAATGATTGTATATTTCTGACGGTGCTGAACTCTTTAATAGGAAGATGAGAAATGAGCAAGAATATTCGATTAGTAATGGCGTAGGGAATATATACCTTTGCTTCGAATATTTTATTATATCGACCTTCCATTATATACTGTTCCAAAGCTAAAATAGGCCGAATATACTTGTTATTTTGTATGATGTCAGCTGACAGTAGTTCCAGTTCAGTGTGGAATTCAGATACTCGATTTACCGATAACAAATAGAGCAGGTTTATACCCAATAGCTTATACATATTTTCAGATTCACCGATTTTCCGTCTACAAAGAAATAAGATTAATCATAAGAAATTTATTTATGTAGTAGGTATGTACACATGTCCAAAAATTAAATCGGGAAAATTTTCCAGTCTACCACGCGTTGAAAAAAAAGTTATTGGGGGTTGTGGAGGAGGTCCTCCTGATTCTAAATTCAAAATCCCGTCGACCGGAGATGTTTGTAAGCTGTAAAATTTACCAAACAAAACCCCAAAAGTACATACTAGTACCGAGAAAAGGCACTTATAAAAACACGAGAAATGTATATATGTGTGTAGAACACCATTTTGAGTTAGCGGCCTTCGGCCGAGCTTTAAAAAAATAACCCTCAGCCTGCAGAATTCTCTTTCTGGGGTAATATCTATGGACCCATCCAACTACCAACAAATTACCAACAAGTATCTCGTGAACAATAAGCCTTCGGCAGGTTTTGATTTCAGTTTTGAAATCTGTTAGAGGCCCTCTACACCCCTGAAAAAGTGGTTCCTTAAGCTAAAGTCGGCTCGTTTGGTAGACAGATGTAAATCTGAGCCATTAAATCAATAACACATTCAGTGCAATATATGTACATAAATGCATGTAAGGCCTTTCTCGATACGATTAGACCTCTAAGTTCTAAAAAATAAAGTTTTTAGAAATACGTACTTGTAGTCGTAGTAGTAGCATTTCAGTTGCGACATATACCGTTCATAAGCTGGAATATCCTTATTGGCAACGCTATACTCCACTGCAATTTCAAGTACATCACGAGCTAATATCATTTCTTTTTGCGATGCCTTCGCATCACCGGTGGGCAGGTACGATAATTTTGTTAAAGCGATCTAAACAAGGAGACATTAATGTATATTTATAATTACAATGTTGATGAATTTGAAAATGGGTAATACATATCCATGCACATTGGGGTGGTCCCTAAATCTATGGAGTCAAACTGTGTATATTTCTTCAACGTCACCCCATAGGTCAATGCTAATATAGTCGAAGATACCACATACCACCGGTTAAGGGGTGTCGCACAGGGGTCAATGTTCATATTACCATCTGTGACCCTTTACTTTTAATATCTTTGTGTGCAGGACTGTCGATTTCGGGAATTAGATATACAAAAAAAATTAATTAATTTTTTGAATCCCATAGATTTTTCTAAATTTTTACCCCTATGCGACACCCCTCTACCATCTCCGATCGGGACCAAATTTATATGTGCTATTTCCGGGGTCTCGACTCCTACGACCGCAGAAAATCGCCAATTTGATTTTAAAGACCAGCCAAATGCACATATGTGAGGTTAGTATGCACAGACCTTTAAATTATCCAAAAGCTGGCCGCACTTCTTCAAATTTTGAGGCTTTTTTGCCCACTCAGTTTTTAATTCTTTGTACAGACTTTCAATACCGCTCAAATTTGCCATTTTTTATATAAATTTATTAGAAAACTGAGCCACACAGAATTGCTGAATGATACGACAAAATTCTCAGTATTTTTTTTTTTCTTCTTTGCTTTATCCCGTTTGTTTACATGACTGTCACTTTTGACAGTTTTCTTTATGACTTTTATTATAATTGCTTATGCTGACATTCGCTCATGTGCTAAGCTATTACAATTTCCAACGGGAGCGGTATACATAATTTCTCATATATAGGACTTAAATACATATATTATAAAAAGTGTTTATTTTGATAAAAACGATTTATGTACATGCTACCATGGAGGAACAATAAAGGAGAATGCATAAGATCAGCTGACTTCTTCTTCAATCTTCATAAACACACGAACACAAGCATTTTTTTTGTTGACATATTCCACACACACACGCACCCTAGCATTTCCATAGGGGCCACATCTGTCAAATTCTTCTACATTCCTCTTTGCATGACACTTCTGGCCCCACTATGTATGAAGGTATGTCGTCATGCGAAAACCTTTATTGTTGAATCATGCATGCTACCACAAATATTTCGGAAAGAAAACTTCAAGCGGTAAACAATTTAAGGCGGATTCATCGTTCGAGTTCAGAACTAAAGTTGAATTTGAGTTAACTAATAAAAATAGTTCAGAACTTTTCGGAATTCCTCTCACACTCCGAAAACACAACAACAACCACATGGCAAAAAAGTTCTGAACTCGAACGATGAATCCGCCTTTATCGTTTCATCCGCCATTTTCTACAAATCCAACTCTCCAACAGTTAAGTCTACATCATCATATAAATATATTTATCTCTCTCGCTCTTATCCAACTGGTGCAAGTAAATGTCAAATTGGCGCCATTTTCGCTAAATCGCACTATTTACATCTCTCTTTCGCTCACATGTAATTTTCGCTCAAGGTATGGCGATTCATGTAAGGCGAAATTAGTGTTGTGAAAATACCATCGTGATTGCGTTTATTCACTGAAAGTTGGTTCCACTTCGAAAATTTACTTATTAAAAAAAAATACAATTAATAAATTGTGCAAACTTTAGCATTTATCATTCAATTTGCAAAATAGAATACTTGTTAAAATTTTGTAGACTCGTGGACACAGCAGCATATTGAGTGAGTTCGTTGAATGGCTTGCAGCAGCGGCCTACGTTGTTGCTCCACTTAAAATTATTTTCATAGATGCATTACCGTGGAATACCTAAATATTTCACCGTTTCAAGTGCTCACGTAGTGACAATATTCTGAAAAAGTTTACTTGATTTGGAAATTTCAGAAAAGTGGACGCATTATTGTACATATATTTATGTATTCTATATATGTACGTCTGTTGCAAATTTTGTACATTCTTTCAGAGCGTCGCCTTTGTTATTTGGTACAGTAGGGAAGTAGTAGTAGAGAAATTGTCCAATGGCGCTTTAACTAGCAGTTTGGCTGGTGTTTAATAAAATAAATCATGAAAATTGTATTGACGTGGATATAAAAGAATCTTAACCGAAAAAATTTATTATTTATTAAATTGTGTGTGCTTGCATTTGTTATATTGTCCATATATTTGATTCGCGCCAATATTTTACAAATTGGAGGGGGCTTGCAGGGTTGCCACACGATAAACTTCTGGAGTTATTGAGGATTTTTCTTATTGGCATGAATTGTTAGGCAAAATACTCAAACGATAATTCCTTTTTTCTTTGCAGGCGATTACATGTGAGTAAAAATGCGTGTCGGTAAGAAAGCAAACGTCGTCGAGGCAAAGAGAACGCGATCGTGTGTGGTGCGTTTGGAAAAGGTCATATCGCCACCCATAAAGAAAACACGGCTCAGTGGAGGGAATGTGCGTGCACAAGTTCGTTTACACTCCGAAGAAAAACAGTCGAGGGGACCTATAAAAAAGCGGCCTGTTGGACAGGGGAAGCAACATACTTCAATTTCAAAAGGACACAGCACTTCGGGGTCAGCCAAAGGGCAAAATCCATCTGTAACGATAAAAGATGCAAAGCATTCAGGAATATCGGCAAAGAAACTGGTGCCGGCGCAAACGTCCAGAGCACAATTTAATGCATCCATGTCAAGAGGGCAAAACACTTCAAGAGGGCAGATCAACGCAGGATCATCTAGGGTACAAAATATCTCACAGTCCTCAAAATTACACCGAATGTTAGATTCCTCGTCAAAAGAAAGTTCACCTAATACATCTGAAACAACAACAAAAGTAAAAACTATCAAGGACAAATTTAAAACACCATTGAGGACTAAAGCGGAGCCAATAAAGTCAGATATACCTGAACCCACACCGCCCACAATAGCTTCTGGACGTTCACGACGAGCTATCAAACCAAATCCCAAATATGCAAGTGAAGATATGGTAACCCCAAAAAGTATAAGGAATGCGTCGCATATATCTGATGCGAAGACTTCGACTGCTAAAAAATCTACAACAGCAGCTGGCAAAAAACGAAAAATCTCAGAAGTCAGTTCCGATGACTTTTTCAGTCAAGACTCTAGCATTGAACTCAATGACTTGGACGATGATGATGCTGATCTGGATGCGATGTACAAGCAGATCGTAGAGGATAGTGATTCCGAATTCTCAGATTCTCCAAAACATGCCGACTCATCGGCTAAGAGGCGTGGTAAACAACCGGCTAAGAATGCACGAACACCAACTATAACCACACCGGCCTCTAATCCACGATCAACATCCACAACTGGTGCGCATAAAGCCCAACCCACACAGTTGCAATTGCTTCGTAAAACGTATGCAGCAAGCGTTAATCGTTCAATTGATTTAACTGCTGACCGTAAACGGGGTCGCAATGATTCTGTAGCGACCATAGTCAGCAGTGATGATGCTAACGGTTCGACAAAAGTTGTACAGAAACGTGTTCTGTTAACAAAAACCGCAATATCATCGTCGGCATCCGGACCCCCAAAGCCCACAAATTCTAATGAGAAACTTAGCGCAATTATACGGAAAGCTAATCAAGCTTTAAATGGCAGCAAAATAGTCAAAATAAGTACGGAGAAAAATGCATCAACTGGAGTAGATGCGCAAAAGAAATACAACACAAAAATTATAGAAAAACGCACAATAATCGATGGTAATTTCAGTGGTACTAGCGGAATAATTAAAATCTCACCACAACAAAAACCGGTGACTAAATTGCCACCAACACTTCGTAATATTGGTGGTAATATAACGATAAAACCTTTATCAACTTCAACACCGTCAGCACCAGCAACAACTCGTACGCTAATAACAATGCCACTAAAAGAGCAAACAGCTCGTGGTTTAACAGTAACAAACAAACGTCGTAGTGCTTCACCTGCTATCACTGCGAAGGGACCGCCCGGACCGCCTCCGATAAAGAAGACGCCACCAGTTAAGGAAAATAAGACGACAATTGTAAGCAATGATATTAAACCAAACGCAAGAAAAACAAATTCACCGCCCCCACCAATAGATGATTTCGAAACAATGCCTACTTTTACCATAGTCAATATAAACGATATAATTAATAAAAAAGGTGATGTACTAATTTCCAAACATGGTAAATCCGAAAAAACCACAGCAGACGGAAGCGAAGGAGGGAGCGATGTTGATGAATTAATGGAGCAAATTAATAAGACATCTGCATCTGCAACTGCAGCCGCAACACGCAAAATTGGAGTGCAAAAAACTAAAAGCGGCAGCTCAAAAAGCCCAGTGACTAAAACAAACAACACAAACAGTGCTAGCACAGCAACCGCAAAGGCAAAGTCAACACAAAAAATTCTTAATCATGCGCTAGTTAAAAAATCATCGCCATCATTACCAAGCAAGTCAGGAACAATTTCAAGCCACACCTCACCTGATAAACCCGCGCCACGTATACTGAATTCTGTGGTAGCGAAGAAAACACAGCCTGTCAAACCGATGATAGCGAATTATGATGATTCAGCGGATGAGGAAAGCTATCCTTTTTCATTAGATGATTTCGATGACGATGGAATGGGCGAAGAGGATGACTACAGCACAACAAATGATGATACGAAGGATAGTAAAAACAAAAAAAGTAGAACAGCAACAGATGACGATGATGATCATAGTGCTGATGATAATGATCCGGGTGACTCTTTTGATTTGGGCAAACGTAAGCTTCCCACAAGCACACCATATCACAAAAAATCAACAACGACTGCATTGACGCCATCAACTAAAGAGAATTCGCGTTTGGCGCTTAATCGACAACAACAACAAGCGGCAACAAAAACAACACCTAAACCAACAATTGAAAATCAACAACAACATAAAACAACTCCCGAAAAGGTGATTATATCACGGCAAGGCGATAAGGTAATAAAGAAGATAACATGTTTTGAAACCTGGTATGTTATAGTACCCGAGGAGACGTCGTCGACATCGCCCAACGTAACTCGTAACCAACTCGATATACCTTTAATCAAATTAGCCAATGCGGCTACAAATATAAAACTACCGAATGATAGTTGGAAAAGTAAAGTAACGCTGAATGAATTGTCACCAGCAATGCTTGCCAGAACAAATTTAACCCAATACTTAGGTGATCTAAAGGAGCATAATATAGCTGAGAGTGATCGTACACGATATCAACCATCGTGTGTGATGTTCCGACGTTCATCGGATGCACGCTTGGCGTCACGATTGCCATATGATCGGGCAGTCATATTCAAGAATCGTACATTCTTCACGAATATCGAAGGAAAAAATGTGAAATTAGTGGGGGCGCCATGCGAAATAAATTCACCGAAAGATGTTGAAATATTGCTACAAATTGTTGATTCGCTAACGTTAAAGAGTGCACTTGTTGAGACAACAAGTACAATAATATAAGTGTGCCAGAAAAGAAAGAATCAATCCCGACTAATCAACAAAACATTACTGTAATTTTTTATCTCGCAGTGACGTACATTGGTAAACTTATATAGTGGCGGGCGGTGGCAAGCGAGAACTTTTTTTTTTTACTTGTAATAGTTACCGAGTGTATCGGACCACAAAGCACTCCAGCTTGATTTTTTCACACATCAAACTGAAGGAAATTTCAGAGTCTCTTTTAAAGGAGTATAGATTGAAAGTTGCCCATTCGAAGGCACATATCGTCGTTTAAATTTCATAACCGCCTAAGTGAAACTTTCATTATCGGCTATGCCAAAATTGAGATTTGCCAAACTTTAGTACTGGTGCCCAGTTCTATCGATCCATGCCAGAAAATTTGGTCTTTGGGAAGCTCGGAAAGTTCTATATTCCCTTCTAATGCCATTTTCAGCTCTTGAAGTTGTAGAATTAGATGTCAGAAATGCCATTTTTATTTTTTGGCACAAATGTCGGTGAGGCGGTTATGAAGTTTTAGCGGCGAGATGACCTAACTGAAAAACAAACAAAAAATTATTTATATAGAACCTTCGTGATTAGTAGGGATGCCAAAATTCAATATTCTGCACACTTAATATGTAAATTATCATACACATATGTATATGTATCTATATACATATGTATATATCCAAAACTCACACATACATATATGTAAGCTTACTTAATAATAGTGTTTATTTTATGAACTAGATATTTAGAATTAAGCTCTAACAACAAAAACAAAAATGTATTACATGCATAGGAAGCACTCCTGTAAAGGTTTAATGTTTTATGCATATAATTAGCAAAACAAATGTACATATGTAATTCAATTGCTTATGTACGATGTAGGTACATAATCTAAGACATACATAAATATTTCTATGTATTTAATCAAATGTTGCATTGAAAAAATATGACCTTTAAACTTTTATAACTTCTAATAATATCGGCAACGTTACTATTCAGCAGATTACATACATATTTATGTGTGTACACATAAGCATTAATGCATAAAAAGATGTACATATGTAGTTAAATACATACATATGTACACAAGACCCTATTCAAATTAATAAAAATTTGTATTGAAAAGTTTAGTTACATTTTTAAAATAAAATTTAAAAAATTGGGCGTTGGAAATTAATTAAACATGTCGAGTTATTGCATTCATATCTATTAATAACATTAACTACATACTACATATATTGCTTTATTTTGTTTGAAAGAAAGAGGATGATAAAAGATACATTAACATACGCATAAGTTTTAAGAATCGTGGATATAACAAACGGCGTGAAAGACTCGTAAGGAGTAAAAGTTTCCTTTTTGTTAAGTTCATTTGGCAAACGCAATGTTGATTTCAAGTCACGTACCAACATATTTATTATCTTGACGTATGCAACAACAATATATCCCTTTATTATATGAAATATTTTACTTTATGTAACCGATTTAATAGTGGTGAACTATTTCGAGAGCCAGATTTGTTAACATAATTAGGGGATTCACAACCTGTCATATTACGTCATATCGTCATAAGTCATAAAATTTTGCTGTTGCATTCTAGGTTGTATGTGTACTAAATAAATACAACTCTGCACGATATGTTTTGGGGTCGTGCTATTTGATCAGCTGCTTTTGTTTACTTCTTCACAAGGCTTCGGAAAAGCTTTTTTAACTATTTTCGTACAATATTTTAATATTTAATATGACATATGACTTTATGACACTTTGTGAATCCCCTAATTATGTATAATTTTAAGTAATTAAGTAGACTTAAAAACCCATAAAAAATATTTAATTTATAGCTGTTTGAATGAACAAAACAATAATCGGTTGGTAAGATAATAAAACCATTTTTTGTTTCTATAAAAACAGAGTTACTTTAATGCCTGGAACTCGTCGTTTGCGGTAAAGGTGAAGTATGACTTAATAAAATATTAAAAAAAAAAATATATGTACATATATATGTATATATACATACATATTTGTAGAGCTCACGTCTTAAGACATATGTATGTATGAATTTCGTACTACGAAAGTAAATATATTTAATACTATAAAAAGCATTATAACCTATTTTACTTTAGTTTTCATTACACCATACCTTATTATTAAAGTGTAAGAAGTTTTCTTTGATCTACTAATAAAGATAATGACTAAAAACAACATTGGCGTTTTTATTTCCATTAATGCAAGTGGCAACTTTCTAATGATTTATTGCCTGGTGTGGCATGGTTGCGGGACCTTCTGTTGTTATTTCGTCTGGGTGGCAAGGTTATAGGAGTGTGTTCTAGGGCTGGGTCGTCTGGGCAAAAAGTCGATTTTAGACTTTCGACTCGACTTTTATCATTTCGACTATCGAAGTCGATTAGTCGGCTATGATAATCGATTTAAGTCGACTTTTTTTCTTAATTTTATTCACGTCCAAACACACGCACATATCGTCGGTCCGGAAAAAGAAACCCTGCAAGCGCCGTGATAATCATTTGACCAATCAATTGATGATCACATGTGATCCATCACTCTCCATCAAGAATTCCTATCACATTATTAAGGGCAATATGAAAAATGTGATGGAGTGAAGTGTATACGTGTGAGTTTGCATCTTGCTCCCACTTATGCGTAATCATATGATTTTCTATATATAGCTGAACTCTTTCCACTTTCACTTTATACCCATCAATGTTGATGTAAATACCAGTCACATATGATCCATCAAGCGTGATATATTAATCCGTCAAATATGATCCGTCACACTTGATATACGAATCTATCACAGCTGAGCCATCACATTAGATGCATGAACCCTTCACAAATGAGCCACAAACAAATCTATCATAGTCTATATTTATTATATTCATTACACAGGTATTATTAACATATATGAAATACAGTTAGATTTTTAATTTACGGAAAACACTAAAAATATAATTTTTACTGCTCGCGGTGTTGGCTAAGCTCGACAGTCTTGCGTACGCCTCTCTCGAATACAATGGGGTCAACTTCTTGAAAGACATCTGAAATTGAAGTGAAAAAAAAATATATATGTAAATGTACATAATAAAGCTGTATGTACTTATCTTTATTCTTTAAAAAACGATAATTAATTATTATTTTTTATTATCTTTATTCACTATTAAATCATAGTTTTAGCACACGAAAGAACGCGTTCAACTAGCTTCCACGAATTTGATTTTTTTTTTAACGAATTATGAAAAAAGCAACCCTGTCCTCTCACAGATGACAAAAAAGTGTGTCAATGTATTAGTGTGAAACTTTTGCATGTGTTAGTTTCCATCACACGGGTTTTGCTGGGAAGACGCATGCCAGTAATTTGTCGACTAAAAAAGGCAAAAATATGTCGGGGAAAAGGACGCTTTACAAAACATGTCGACGAAGATAGACGCATTAAAAAATATTTCGACGAACAGAGACGCATTATAAAATATTTCGACGAAGAAAGACGCATTAGCATTATTAACTGCGAAGGAAGACGCATTAGCATTAATATTGACGAAAAAAAAAAATCGAATACGTCTTTCTTTATAGTAAAACCAAATATAACGTCTTTCTTCGTTATCAAAAAAAAAAATAAAGAGTCTTTCTTTGAAAAAAAGAAAGTTTGCGTCTTTCTTCCTCAACTAAACACTTTGCGTCTTTTTTTCTTCTATAGCGACGATATGTATATATGTGTGCAGAACACCTATTTGCGTTGGAGGCCTTCGGCCGCGCTTCAATAAAATAACCCTTAGGGCATTTTCACATTACTCGGTACGACATCGGATCGACATTTTTTGCTCGGTATTTTCAGCTTACCGAAACGATTCCGCGTTGCTGTGTTTTTCACACTTGTGGGAATACTTTCGGTGCGTAATCGGCAGAAAATAGGAAAACAAACATCGAAATTTGCAAAACAAAATTTTTAACTTGAACAAATCACTCAATAATAACAATAATGTCTTCTAGCGAAGACGAAGACATTATAACTTGCTACATTTATAACCGAAACGAGTTTTTTACTGACTTTGTTTTTGTTCTTTTATTACGCCGCGAAAATGTATGCAGTAATTCCTCAAATTTTACTGACCGGTCTTACCGCGTTGCTGTATACCGAAATTATTCCGCTCCGATTTCATGTATGCAACACTAATGTGAAAGTGCCAATTGAAATATATGTGGTCAGTAAGGTTTCGGTATACTTTCGGTAAAAACCAAAAATGTCGATC
Source organism: Urophora cardui (assembly GCA_960531455.1). Taxonomy (NCBI): domain Eukaryota; kingdom Metazoa; phylum Arthropoda; class Insecta; order Diptera; family Tephritidae; genus Urophora; species Urophora cardui. The sequence continues at coordinate 144,991,133 of OY482671.1, read as the reverse complement.
CGATACCGCACCGAGTAATGTGAAAGCGCTCTTAGTCGGCAAAAATCTCTTTCTGGAGAACTTCAATATTATAATTTAATAATAGTTGAAAGTGTTAAATTTAGGTTAAATTCCCACTAGTTTGTAAATAAATGAAATTGGTTCATTATATCCAATCTGAGCCTCGGAACTTTAACGGCAATTATCTCGGGAACCATAGACCTCCGGAGACTGGGGGCCTTCAGTTTCATGATCCTCCACTACCCTCCCCTACCCCTTAAAGTAATTTTTTTCTAGGCCGAATATGGTCTCCTAAAATGTCCCCTCTGCCCCCTGAAAATGATATTTTTATCAGTGCGCGCTCGACCAATGGAAATCCGGCCCATATTGACTTACCTTTTTAGGGAAATCCTCCATGGCGGTCAACTTTTTTTGAACTGCAATATCCAATTTTATGAACACATACGATATGGCTTCGCATCGAAACATTTTTTTGCAACTACGAACGGCGAATGCATTTTTTGTGAGGAGCTTTTTCATGGCAGAAATACACTGAAGAGGCGACCGCTATTTCTAAAAACCCAATAATTGGGTTTTAATTAATTAGAAATTTTTTTTTGGTGTTTGCACGGCCTGGGGTTAGATCCGAGACCTCTGGTATAGCAGGCAAGCACTCTACCCACTGCACCACAGCGGCCATGTTAATAAGAGCCGTGTTTTTATTCATAGTGTATAGCATACAGTGAAATGGCTCTGGGATGCGTAGTCGAAATTCGATAAAAAAAAAGACGATAAGTCATCGAAAAATATCAAAATCGGGGACAGATTGGTATGGCGGCGACTTCCGGGGGTACAGATTGGTATGGCGGCCGGATGTGGTTGTTGTAAGAAAAGGGACCATAATGACAAGGTCGTAGCAATCAAGACAGAAACGCAATTCCGGAATTGGGAATTGAAAAAACCAATTCATAATTCCGAAAAGAATTTAAGGCTGAGTTCCTAAAACGCAATTCCCGGTGATAGCGTAAACGCCATCTATTCCACGAATAACATGTGCAAGAATGTAAAATCAACAACCTACAAAACAAAAAGAAGAAGAGCAACTTCTATTGCTTTCACCATCGTTATTGGGCCATAACAGCAACCCTGAAATCAGCTGAGCACAGCTGTTCGACCTTTTTAACACACATCCCAGAGTCAAGTCACTTGTATCCATTCACAATGTTTTTATTTTAAGCGCATATACATCTGCGCTTAAACTTTGTATGGACTGCTAAGCGCAGATAGAGATGTGCGTTTCGAGATCCATACAAAACTTAAGCGCAGATGTATATGAGTTTAAATAAAAAATACACTCGCGCGTTTATAACTCTGACGAGTTTTTCACCCAATTGGAGGCGTGCTCCTTATCTTTTGTTTTTCCTACAAATTAAGTGGACCTACAGTGCCGGCTCCGAAGGGCGAATGCATGTTTTTTTGGTTTTCTTGCTGTAATTTGAAGTTTTTTTCTGTGAGAAGCTTGTTTTCTATATATATTAGTTCTGACAATATTATACCGCCAATATATATTGTTACGTATTTGTCGATAGCTCGATTATTTCTATCGGGTTCGTATCACTAAATTGTTAAATAAAAGTCTTTATTTACTTCTTAATTCACACCGCTTTATTTCACGACTAAAAAGTCTACACTTGTTTTACTTGACTTGATGTTAACGCTTCTACGGTTAAGTTACGACTGACTCCGGAGCGCCTGCTCGCCGCCTTATATAGTCTGTCAAACGCAATCTGGAAAATTCTGGCAACACTGGAAATTATCTGGTATCTTCTTCTAGTTCTGGCAGTTTCCTTAGAGATCTGTCATTTAGTGATGTGAGTGGAACCGATTATATTCGCCACACTGCCCTCCACCTAAGGCACTCTGCACACGAGGCGTATCGTCATAGACACGTACCAGACATTTCATGTAGCGTCGATTTCTCTACGCCTCAAGATCTGCACACGAAGCGACATGAAACTTCGCTGCACAAAACAAACAAACAAATTAATAATACGTTATTTGCTTTAAATTTCGAAGCTTTAAATAGAAAAGATGAAAAATTTTATGGAATCTTCCATTTTCTTTAATTATACACTAATTTTTTCCGATTTTTTAAACAAATTTGACTGCTTTGATAAATTCTACCAAGTGGAAAAATGTAAACAAACATCTTCTTCTTCCTGTTTTCTAAGCGTAGTACGCCTAGCTACCAGCACTGCTTTACGCCAAGCGATATGTAGCCAGCATACATTGACGCATGCATGAAGCTGAAGACTCGTGTGCAGCCCTCAATTGAAATATACGTGCGCGACATCAAAGCGTACAGCTTTCGTCTGTAGTATCTAATACGCGTCTAAAGCAGTACGCTCCGTGTGCAGAGTGCCTAAGTCTGATCGTCCCGATCTGACACATTACTCGTTCCAAATGCTGCTAGCCTTTCCAGATGAACCACTTTCATTTTATTCCTCGGTCTTCCAATTGTTTGTATGCGATACACAACATCATTGAGCCGTTTAATCACTTTGTAGGGCCCTTCCCAAGTACACTGCAATTTCGGGGACAAACCTTTCTTTCGCTGCGGGTTGTATAGCAAAACTAGATCTCCCTCAAGAAAACCTTCTGAGTTCATCGCCTTGTCGTATCTGGCCTTCATCTTGTCACTCATGATCTTTGTTCGCTGTCTCACAAGTTCATGTATTTCTCTCACTTCCTCTTCCAGAACGTTGTTAGATTGTCTGGCATTTATTCCCGCATCAGCACTTATCCCAAATTTCAAGTCAGCTGGCAGTCGAAGATCACTACCAAAGATTACTTTTGCAGGAGTCTGACCTGTTGTATCGTGTACTGCCGATCGATATGCCATCAGGAACAGAGGAATATGAGTATCCCAATCTCTCTGGAACTTGTGCACCACTTTTCGTAAATGTTCCTCTAATGTCCTGTTAAATCTTTCTACCATGCCGTCTGATTGTGGATGCAACGCAGTTGTTCGGGTTTTCCTAATACCCAGTGTCTTGCACATCTCCTGGAACACAACTGATTCGAAGTTCCTTCCTTGGTCAGAATGTAGCTCTATAGGTGCACCATATCTCGCCACCCAATTGTTGGTGAAAACTTCGGCTATAGTTTCTGCTTCTTGATTTGGAATCGGGTACACCTCTGGCCATTTGCTGAAGTAATCCATGACTACCAGTACATATTTGTTTCCAAGTTTGCTAGTAGGAAATGGCCCAGCTACATCCATGGCAATTCTCTCAAATGGTGCTCCTGAGTTGTATTGTTTCATCAGCCCATGACTCCTGGATTTGGGACCCTTAGCCTTTATGCACACATCGCAGTTCGCAATCCACTCAACAACTGTCTGACGGCACCCGACCCAATAAAACCTCTTCTTGATTTTCTCTACCGTCTTTGTTACTCCAAGATGACCTCCCCTTGGACCATTGTGTAGTTCATTTAGCACATCCGGTATTCTTTTCCTTGGAACAACTATCAATGTTTTAGAACTTTGACCATCTTCACTCTCCCAAACACGATGTAGGCAACCATTTACCAATTGCAAACTATTCCACTGCGCCCAATATGATTTGGCAACAGGACTCTCTGCTGACATCTCTTCTTTTGATGGTCGTTCGTTTTGCTCCAAACCAATCATTACACGTGCCAGATCTGGATCTTCTAGCTGACACTTCCTTAATTGTTCCGCATTCCATTCGTCTGTAGATGTTATTGTCATTAGCCGAACATCTATGATGTCTTCCCTCTCCTCAGCTTTAGAGCAATGCTTGCATTCAAGATTACATGGTCGCCGCGACATTGCATCAGCATTTCCATGGGTACTGCCTTTACGATGGTCTATAGAAAAGTCATAATTTTGTAGTCGCTCAATCCACCTTGCTAACTGACCCTCCGGATTTCGGAATTTCAAAAGCCATTTTAACGCTGCATGATCAGTCCTGACGTGGAATCGCTGACCATAGAGGTACTTATGGAAGTGTTTGATGCATTCTACCAATGCCAATAGTTCTCTTCGTGTTACACAGTAATTTCTTTCCGGTTTCCCAATTGATCGGCTGTAGTATGCGATAACCTTCTCCTGTCCGTCGATTTCCTGTGACAAAACACCTCCTATAGCATAACCACTCGCATCAGTATCCAAAATAAACCTCGCTCCTGGAACCGGGTATGCTAGCATTGGAGCAGTACAAAGCCGATCTTTTAACGTTTGGAAAGCCATTTCTTGTTCCTTCCTCCACTCAAAAGTCTTATTTTTCCTCATAAGCTCCGTGAGACTATTTGCTACGCTGGCAAAATTGGGTACAAATCGGCGATAGTATGTGCACAGCCCAAGAAAGCTTCGCAATTCATGTAGATTCCGAGGTCTTGGCCAATCTTTTACCGCTTCTATTTTTTCGTTATCAGTGCAGATGCCCTTTGTAGTCACTTTATGTTCCAAGTATTTCACTTCTTTCTTGAATAATGAACATTTCTTAGGACTTAACTTCAGACCAGCGCCAGCTATTCTTCGGAAAACTTCCTCCAAATTTTTGAGATGTTCATCAAAGCTTTTTCCCAATACAATGATATCGTCCAGGTACACAAGACATGTTTTCCAGTGTAATCCTTTCAGTACCTGATCCATAAGTCTCTCAAAGGTAGCTGGGGCATTACATAATCCAAATGGCATCACCGTAAATTGCCAAAGACCATCGCCAACACTGAAGGCTGTTTTCTCCTTGTCTTCCTCTTTTACTTCTACTTGCCAATAGCCGCTTTTCAAGTCCAGTGTTGAAAACCATTCCGTTCCAGATAGAGAGTCCAGAGTGTCGTCAATTCTTGGCAATGGGTAACTATCCTTTTTCGTTACATCATTCAGTTTCCGGTAGTCAACGCAGAATCTCATCTTGCCATCTTTCTTTTTAACAAGTACTACCGGAGAACTCCATGGACTGACTGATGGTTCAATTACCCCACTGTCGCTCATTTCTTGTATAATCTGGCTCACCATTTGACGTTTAGCTTATGGAACGCTGCGAGGAGCCTGACGGATTGGCCTTGCATCACCGGTGTCAATCTGATGCTTCACAATATTTGTCCTGCCTGGTTTTGTACCATCCTTATCAAATATGCTAGAATACTTGGCAAGTAATTCTTTCGCCTTTCTTTTGTGATTCTCCTGCAGTTCATCTGTCCAAGCATTTATTTCATCTGAAAGATCTGTATTGCCAGTAGAAACTTCTCCTTGGGATTGTTCGCAATTCATGATGATGTCAACCTCTTCGCATTTTCCCAATATAGCACCTTTGGAGAGTTTGATTAGTGACTTGAACTCATTAAGTACTCTTACTGGTATTCGTCCATCTTCTTTTGTCATAGCCAGGGTTTTTCCAACAAGTACATCTGATTTAGTTTCTGTTTCTGCTTCGACAACCCATAATTTGTTTGTCCCACAATGTCCACCAATCTTTGCCCAAATAATTGCCTCGGACTTTGGCGGTATCTGCTGATTCTCTTCCACGAGCACTTTCTTACTGCTGTATCTCTTATTGTAGCCAAAATTTAGCGGCACCTCCAAGTTTTTGTAACTCATAACCTTGTTTTTCATGTCAATCTTAATGCCTTGGTCGATTAGGAAGTCCACACCAATTATGACTTCATCAACAATTTCCGCCACTATAAAGGTGTGTAGTACGACAACATTTCCAATTACAACTTCGCATGTAACTTCCCCTAGGACTTGGCTATCCTCGCCTGTTGCCGTACGCAATTTTGCCCCATACAATGGCCTTACTTCCCTCTTTACCAAGTCAGATCGAATGATGGAATGAGATGCTCCCGTATCCACAGTCAACATGCGCTCCATTCCGTCCACCAAACCACCAATAGTAACATTACTCGTGCTTCTTCCCAACTGAGAGACAGAGATTATGGGGCATTCCATTGTGGGGACCAGCCCACGCCCCTTTTGGCTGGCCCGCTTTAGTTTAACGACTCAGTTGATTTGTTCATACCCATCAGTCTTGCGCTTGATCCCATCTGCAGTGCTGAACTTACTGGAATCATTGCTGCAATGACGTGCTATATGTCCTATTTTTCCGCATCTGAAGAATTTCACAGCATTACTTTTCTTTTTCTGCATTTCATTCAACGCCTCCCATATTTTGCTTAGTAAGTCTGGCGTTTCCACTTCCACACGATGAGCCTTGTAAGTGGGCTTGCTTAATAGAGATGCCGTTTCCTGCGTCAAAGCATATGAGACCGTTTCAGCGAAAGTTCCTTTTGGGTTTGCATAGGTAGCCCGCTTCGTTTCAATATCTCGTATTCCATTGATGAAGCTTTGAATTTTCATTCTTTCGATGAATTCTTGAGGTGCTCCTGCGTTTGCCAAATGAGCTAGTCTCTCAATCTCAGAAGAAAATTCTTGTAACGTCTCATTTGGTTTCTGGAAGCGATTCTGCAACTCCATTTGATATATCTGCTTCCTGTGCTCGCTACCATAACGTCTTTCAATGGCACCCATAATTGCGTCATAGCTGTTCCTTTCGCCCTCGCTAACAGTCTGTAATATTTCTGCTGCAGGTCCTTTCAATGCTACAAATAAGGCAGCTACTTTGTCCTCAGGATTCCAATTATTTACAACTGCCGTTTTCTCAAATTGTAGCTTGAATACTTGAAATGGACCACTTCCATCAAACGACGGAGGTTTTATCTTCTGTGTAGCAGTTGAAGCGATTGGACGACTTATGTGGATCTCCTGAAGACGGGCTTCCAACTTTTTTACATTATCCTCAATTTTATCTTGTCTTTCCTCAACCTGCGTAATTTTGCATCCTGTGATTTTAATTGTGAGCATATGCGTTTTTCTTGCGCTCCCAACTGAGTTGCAATACTGGACACCTCTTCTAAAAGTAATGATTGCTGTGATTCCATTTTTGCCGACATCTGTGCCTGTTGATCTTCCATTTTTGCCGATATCTGTGCCTGTTGTTCTTCCATTTTTTTCGACATCTGTGCCTGTTGATCTTCCATTTTTGCCGATATTTGTGTCAGTACAGCCAATATCGAGTTCATGTCTACGTTTGCTACTGACTGTGAAGCCTCTTCCTTCTGAGTTTCTTCTTTGTGGACCTCTTCCACATCATCGTTGAAATCAAACTCATCTACATTAATGTTATATGCTTCCATAGCTACTCTTAGCCTTGCCTGTAGTTCAATTTTATTGCCGCTTGTACTCAGGTTTCTCTTTTCTAACTCCTTTTTAAGCTCTTGGATTTTCAGTTCGTTTAACTTTGCCATTATCCTTATTTCGTTATCCTTGTTTCGTTATCCTTGCTTCGTTATCCTTGATCCTGGAATTTATTTAACAATTCCAATTCTGACACCAATTGTTACGTATTTGTCGATAGCTCGATTATTTCTATCGGGTTCGTATCACTAAATTGTTAAATAAAAGTCTTTATTTACTTCTTAATTCACACCGCTTTATTTCACGACTAAAAAGTCTACACTTGTTTTACTTGACTTGATGTTAACGCTTCTACGGTTAAGTTACGACTGACTCCGGAGCGCCTGCTCGCCGCCTTATATAGTCTTTCAAACGCAATCTGGAAAATTCTGGCAACACTGGAAATTATCTGGTATCTTCTTCTAGTTCTGGCAGTTTCCTTAGAGATCTGTCATTTAGTGATGTGAGTGGAACCGATTATATTCGCCACAATATAGTCAAAAATTCGATTAGTCGAGCCAATTAATCGATTTCCGACTAACTTTCACACACAACAATCGATTGTAGAAGTCGATTTTTTTTTAGCAAAAAGTCGATAATCGATTAAAGTCGAAGTCGATTTACCCAGCTCTAGTGTGTTCGTTGCTGGAATGGGTTTATAATTAGTAAGGCCAAGTAAGTTATAGGCGCATTCAGTTATTACATCTGGGTCTGGGGTAAGATAAATTTTTACTGAAACAATCCGGCTCATAATGAAAATTGGCTGCACTTGAAAAGAACTAAAAAGAAGAAGAAACATATACAACATATACCAAGCAGTAAAAATTTGAAATGAATCCTTTATGAATCACTGATGAAATTCATCATGAGGAGGCATCAGTGAATGCTTCATATAAAGGCTGCTGAATTTTTTCAAATAAAAGGTTTGCTTTCCTAATGCCTATGACTCCGTTCGGAGCCGGCATAAAACTGTCCAATGGTAGGAAAAACAAAAGGAGCACACCTCGAATTGGGAGAGAAGCTCGGCCATAAAACTCGTCAGAGTTATAATAGCGCAAAAACAATTCTTCTGTACGTTGAAAAGAGACAAATACTCCCTCAAAAACAATTTGATTGACTTTAAACTTCAAACTAAATGAAAATAACTATTTCAAAAATTATTTTTTTTGGAAATTTGAATTTAAATTACTGAAATAAATTATGAAACTCAAATGGCGGGATAGCTATGTATTCCATGTTATAAGGAGAAGCCAGTGCGCAGTATAATTTTTCTTCCGGACTTCTTCTTTCCCCTTATGGCCAAAGCAGAAGCTTACAAGAGGCAAATTTGAAATTTGTATTTCCATATATTTTTTATTTTAAATATAATTTGTTTTATAGTTGTTAAATTGAACAATTTGTCAGAAAAGCTGCCGAATGTCAAAAAACCTACCGAAATACAAGCTGGCTCGTGGGTTTATAACCGCCTAGATGGTATTTCGTTTGGGTTTTTCAATATAGCTTGCACGCTTGCACCAACGCAAAACGATAGTGATGAATATTCAACAAAGAATGATCAATGATCATTTAGCAGTGAAACAAATTTACTGCAGGGTATATGTATACATACACAAATGTCACTTTTCAGTTCTGTCAAATCAAAAAAGCACTGTGCTGCCAAATCAGCACGGAAAAAACAAATCGAACAGGGCAGATCAGAAATTGAACCAGCAATTTATCTGGTTTAATCGAGCTGAAATCTTTGTTGTTGCATTTACATGCAAAAATTTTTATCTGGGTTAGGATCACCGTATGTGAAACACGGCTTATGTGTTCTTAATGCCGGAATCGCAATTTGGCGTTCGGTCGGTCGCGCTTCTGACAAGTGAGTAGAAATGTATGAAAATATATGGAGCAAATCGCATTGTGACCTCAAGCGTTTGATCGTAAAATTTTTGTAATATCGTATCTTCATTGCAACCCTGTATAACGCCTGAGTTGAACATTTCTCTACTAAGGGCCGGTTTCACCATCTCCGGTTAATTTAATCGCTGGTTAGTTTGACGTAAATTGTATGGCGAGCTGTCAAATAAATTGCTTAACCGGGCAAAAATCTCTGGTTAAGTGCTTAACCGGAGATGGTGAAACCGGCCCTAAGTCGGGCGTTTGACATTAAAAAAAATTCAAATTGTTTCTTTCGATGAAAAATTGTGAAATTTATGAAAAATTCAAGAAAATATATTAGTGGCAGTGAAAATGTTTCCAATCCAGCATCTAATATCGAATGTCAGTGTGAAGCGGCTTTGAGGTACGATCAACGCGCGACCGACCTAACGCCAAATTGCGATTCAGGCATAATAAAGTACGGCAAGAATTTTATTCAAAATTTATTTGCAATTTATTAAATTCTACTTCAACAATAACAAAAACTTGCAACGAATTTTTCGTAAAAAATGACAGATCTCCATATAAAAATGACACTTTTATGAAAAATTCGTAACAATTGTTTGTTATTGAACACAGGTAAAGCATTAATAAAACACTAGCAGGGCCAGGGCCGCCTGTGCCTAGTCTTGAAATTTTACAGTTCGTTCACAATATTAGCCGTGTTTTTATTCAAGCGCGGATAGAGATGTGCGCTTAGAAAGCCATACAAAATTTAAGCGCAGATGTATATGCGCTTGAATAAAAACACGATTATGTTGTCATTTAAGTAACGGTTCTACGTGAGAGCGAAATATATAGCAAAATGTTGACAGTTTTAAGGTCCTAGATGTGCTTGGTTTGTATGGTAGCTGCCACGTCCCCTCAATATTTAGCAACTAATTGTGAAACCTTGCAAAACAAATTTCGAATTAAATGAAACATTTCGCCGCTTATATAACAACAACAGCGCGGCCGTAGGTACCCTGCAGCGAAAGTAACCAGATGCAAACTAGAATTATACCAGTTTGCAGGGTACAGTCTAGAGATGAGAGAAACTGCGTTTTTTCGATATCTGTGATTTCGGTGATTGCTATTTTTAAATCACTGCGATTTTAAACTGCTATTGTGATTGCATGGACTGCTATAAAATCATCAGTTACCGGTAGAGATTAATTTAGCGTTTTCTGAGCGATATAACCTGTCTTCATTTTATGTTAACAAAATGATAGTTGTAAACATTTTTCAAAAATAAATTGTAAATTCAATAATTTTTTTTTTCTTATATTTCAATATACGTATGTGGTCTGCTCAAAAGAATTAACAAAAAGAAATTTATAATGATTTTGCGATTGCGATTCACATAGGTGAACTGCTTACTTGGTACATTGATAGCAGTTCCCAATAAGTAGTGAACTGCTATTTTGAAAAAGTGATCGCAATTGCGATTTGCGATTTTTTATTCACAGTGAAAAAATCACCGTTTGCGATATATCGCTCATCACTAGTACAGTCAACTACCCCTACAGGAATCGCTGATTTTTTCTACTAACACACTCACACTCTAAATCTCAGTGCTGATCAGGTGATGACCAAAATACTGACAATCTCTGATTTTTTTACTAACACACTCACACTCTAAGGGCCGTTTTCACCATCTCCGGTTAATTTAACCGGTGGTTATTTTGACGTAAATTGTATGGCGAGCTGTCAAATAAATTGCTTAACCGGGAGAAATCCTCCGGTTAAGCACTTAACCGGAGATGGTGAAACCGGCCCTAAGGGCCTTTTCACATTACTCGGTACGACATCGGATCGACATTTTTTGCTCGGTATTTTCAGCTTACCGAAACGATTCCGCGTTGCTGTGTTTTTCACACTTGTGGGAATACTTTCGGTGCGTAATCGACAGAAAATAGGAAAACAAACATCGAAATTTGCAAAACAAAATTTTTAACTTCAACAAATCACTCAATAATAACAATAATGTCTTCTAGCGAAGACGAAGACATTATAACTTGCTACATTTATAGCCGAAACGAATTTTTTACTGACTTTGTTCTTCTTCTTTTATTACGCCGCAAAAATGTCTGCAGTAATTTCTCAAATTTTACTGACCGGTCTTACCGCGTTGCGGTATACCGAAATTAATCCGCTCCCATTTCATGTATGCAACACTAATGTGAAAGTGCCAATTGAAATACATGTGGTCGGTAAGGTTTCGGTATACTTTCGGTAAAAACCAAAAATGTCGATCCGATACCGCACCGAGTAATGTGAAAGCGCTCTAAATGTCAGTGCTGATTACGTACTGACGAAAACTGTGACATTCTGTAGATTGTGAGACAGATATATTTGAGTTCATTATTATTTTACCTGTGTAAGAATAGTTTATACCACATTAATTAATTGTCAGCACTGACTGCCTGATGAAGCAGAAATGATAGCAGTACCGTTAGCTTTTTGAAATTCCAAAAAAATCAAACTGACGCTGAGGAAAAATTTAAAAGCGCTACATTTTTGCTAATTATACCTATCAAAAAATCAAAACGATAAGTATAAAAACCGACACTTTAAATAAAAAAAAATAACATATATATTATTACACATGAGTTCAAAGAATCATTTAATTTCGACGACTGGATCGAGGAAGACGCTCAACCTGAAATTGGTAAGTGAAAAACAACTTATAATAAAATTGTCTCTTACACATAGCACTATTAACTGATCATTTCATTATTATAGCTCCTCAATCTATTAAAAGACGGAGATCTAACGTTACTGGTTTTAATTACCCTCATAAATATCAATCCGGGGTGAATGGAAAGCAACTTCAACAGTCCGTGGTAATGCAACCACAGCAATCTTTTGCGATCCAACAACAACAGCAATCTCAGCAATATGTGGCGATTCCACAACAACAGCAACAATCTCAGCAATCTGTGGCGGTTCCACAACAACAGCAACCAAAGCAATCTGTGCCGATTCCACAACAACAGCAACCACAGCATCCTATGGCGCTGCAAAAGCAACAATCTCAGCAATATGTGGGGATCCCACAACAGCTGGGGAGCTTGACACTGATTAATCCTATATTGTGAGGTACTATTTGCCACTTTTTTTTCGATATATGTACATAAGTAGCTTTTAAAAGTAACTTTATTTTTAATGTAAAATAAGTACTTAAATATTAATTTTTTTTTCCATATATTTTTTATTGTGTCTTTCTTAAAGAATATGACAATTTTTATGAAATCCAAACCTAAAATGTGTATAGGTTATTCGTTGTCACTGCCTCAAATACGAGCCCTAACCACTGTTAGTTCGTACACCTCAAATTTTTCCGACGAAGTAATTTTCAAGACGGCTTATCTCATAAATAAAAGTTGGATACATATGCAAAATTGTACTCATTTGAAAGGATATTTATTGTGCTTTAATCTCATGTAAAAATATTACAAATTAATGTAACATTATTCAACAAAAAAGAAAAAATTGCAAGCACTATTTTACTTGCTGAGAAATTTTTGACCACTATAAATTCATACAATGTGATAAAGTTTCATTTAAAATTGTGTGACGTCACCTTTGTTCCTTAAAACTGCTTCCAACCGCTTGGGTAGAGTATCTAGTAGGCTTTGACACACTTCAGCGGTTATTGAGTTCCAAATTTCCTGTATTTTACACTTTAATCCGCTGAGAGTTCTTTGCGGATCATTCCGAAGTCTTCTCTTCATGATTGCCCACATGCTCTCGATGGGGTTCATACTTTTTTCCTCAAGCCATTGTTTAGTTTTTTTTTTTGCAGTATGGCAAGATGCACCATCATGTTGAAATGTATATTCACCACAGTCAGCCAATTTTGAAACTGAGGAAATTAGATTTTCTTCCAATATATTTATGTATTTTTCGGAATTAACGGTTCCATCTATGAAGCAAAGTTTGCCTATACCCTTTGCGGACATGCATCCCCACACCATTACGCTTACTGGAAATTTTACGGTACGTTTAAGGCAGTCTCTGCTATATGCTTCTGTTTTCTTCCGAACGATCCTTTTTCTGTCGTCACCAATACACACATCAAATTTGGATTCATCGCTAAAAATTAAGGAGTTCCATTGCCTTGGGACCCAGTAACGTCTTTTCTTAGCCCATAGTAATCGCTTTCTCTTTTGCGTAACAGTTAAAAGTGGCTTTTCTTTGGCCTAACACAATTGATTTACATACATGTTATATATGTACGTAAATATTTAAAAAATTAAATATAAGAAGAAATACATACCTTATAGAACCCATAACCGATGTTTTTCATATGCTGACGAGTCCATTCTCGTTTAACATTTTACCAATCCTTTGGGACCACTCCGATGCTATATTTCTGAGTGAACTCCGACGATCTTCCTTAATAACGTTGGCTAACACTCTCTTATCCCGAGTAGTTATTTTGGAAAGCGGGCCTCTTTTCCAAACGCTAACACCATAATTGCCTCTCTTTTTGTAATTTTGTACAATACTTTGGACCGTCGACCTTGGAAGCTTAAGGTCTTCAAATATTTCGGCATAGCTTTTTCCAGACCTCAGTTTTTCAACCACTAAACATCTAATTTCCTCAGAAATCGCTTTTCCACGTACCATTGTTTAAAATTAATCAAAAGTTTAAGAAAGACACCTGATATACGTTCCTTATTGCCTATTTTTTTAATATATGCTTTCTGTGTTTAAATTTATTTTTAATGTCACTATTCGCCTTGCTAACTTTACTGTACGAATTTATAGTGGACGAAAATTTATCAGCAAGTAAAATAGGGCGTACAGTTTTTTTGCTTTTTTCTTATATTCTACTGTATTAATTGATAATATTGTTATATGAGGTTAGAGCACAATAAATATCCTTTCAAATGAGTACAATTTTGCATATGCATCCAACTTTTAGTTATGAGATAAGCCATCTTGAAAATTACTTCGTCGGAAAAATGTGAGGTGTACGAACTAACAGTGGTTAGGGCTCGTAACATTCAGAATAAAATCAACTTTATTTAATGTAAAATAAATACTTAAATATGAATACTTAATAATAAATAAATATTTTCGCAGTATTAAACAAAAACAGCAATGTATTATTTTTGGCAATTGTCAGTCGTGATAGGTTTATGATCAGTAGGTACTGACAAATTTTCCCAAACAATCACTGATGATAATTTAACAGTCAGCACTGATCCAAAAAATAGCATGAGAGTGAGCAGTACAGGTGTATACTTGATTATAAATTTGTTAGAGGGAGATAAAAACTCACACGTACACAATTCTTGATCATTTTTGTGCTATCCGCCTTAAGAAAATGATAGAAACTTTGTACTGAGCGCTGATAGTTAAACTCTCAGCACTGATCATCAGATGATCAATCAAATGACTATCAGTGTTCCGGTAGGGTACTTGCCCGACAGTAAATTTCCCATGTAAACATCTGGTATTTTTCGTGTGTTTATGGCTTTGTTCAGAAACTCAGTTTGAAGCGCAACCCGCTTTTGTACTACAAGCAGAGCGTTCATAAACGTAAATTTTGCATGAAGCGTCGCTCATCACAATCATCAAAAAAATTATTACTGCCGCTGTTGCGTTTCATGCTACGTTTCTGAACATACCCTATGTCCTACGAAATGGCAATTGACTTCCTCTGCATAAGCTCATACCAGTTAAATACCAGTTTGTATGGGTCAGAAAAATACTAGTAACATCTACATAAGCGAATACCAGTTTAGGTATGATAAGGCGGCCAACTTTATGATGCATCAATGCAGGACATCTACCTCTATTCATAACAAGACTGATATACCACCAAGAATACATAATTTATTTAGAAACAAACAACACTACTTTTGAATTAACATTGGCGCTTATTCATAGTCGCATTTAGTTCACACTTAAGTCGAAACTATTTTAAGTTGCTACTAAAGTTATTCATAGTCGGCTTAGTTTAGACTTTTCTTGCTAAGTCTCAACTGAAACTTAGTTTCGACTGCAGCATAAATTAAGTCGAAACCAGTGGAAAATATTTTACAAGCTCAAGGAAAAAAATGTAATTTAAAGAAAATATGGAGCATATTGAGTGGGATTTCGAAATTTTGGAAGATATAGAGCTAATTAGGAAGAGGAAAACATACAAAGAGCGAAGTGATCCATTTGAACTTGAAGATGACGAGTTTTATGCACGCTGCAGATTTGACAAAGCCACAGCACAATTTATCATTAACATGTTAAAAAGAGATTCTCCAAATAATAACCGAGGGTTACCTGTTCCCTTATCTCTTCAAGTACTTTGCACATTATTTTATATTTACATTTGCTAAGATATATTAAAGTTTTCGCAGTATTTAACTTACTTTTACAAATTCTGCGGCCTTGGCGACTATGAATACATGTATCTTCTAAGTTGGTTCCTAAATTTAAGTTGCAACTTAACTAGTTTCGGTTTAGATTACCGACTATGAATATGCGCCATTTGTTTTAAAGTCATATTTCTCACATGAGTGACATTTTTTTTACTAGTTCTGGGTTTTGGCTTAGAATGTCCAAAAAGTTTTCACAGCTGCCCAAATTAAATTTTATAATTAGCATTACACGTAATGTTTCTACTTTTAGTGACGACTTTTCGGATGTCCATAAGCTATTCATTAAGGATAATACTCGTTCCGTAGGAGCGTTTGTTCCTGGCAAACAAAGAAGGCACTGGATGATGGCTAGGCAATTCTGGAATGGTATTCCGCTGCCTTTGAAATTTTTGAACATCTCTATCCATCGTTGTTCTGCACTGCTCTTTATCTCCTCCCATTTCTGTAAGACTTCGTTATTCACATAATTTGCCACGTAAGGGCCTTTTCACATTACTCGCTACGACTTCGGATCGACATTTTTTTCTCGGTATTTTCATCTTACCGAAACCAGTCCGCGTTGCAGTGTTTTTCACACTTGTGGGAATACTTTCGGCAGAAAATTAGAAAACAAATATCGAAATAAAAAATAAAAAAAAATAAAAAATTTGAGAATTCAACAAATCACTCAATAATAACAACCCAATAAACATTTTTCTTCATTTTCAATTTGAGGTTCATTTGAGAAGTAACGCTATTATCAAATATCAAACGTTTGCTATCAAATGCACCTCAAATTTCTCCTGATAGCGTTCTCAAACAAAAAGGTCCATTTTTAGTATGGGATTTTGGGCTGATTCTCAACTTGATAAATTCCATTTTCTCAAACCCATTTCAAAGGTGGTACGAAATGGAATGCAATCAATAGATGTATGTATGTATTACATATATGTACTCTAGAGTGCAGAAAAATTGAGGGATAGTGAGAGTGAGAGAGTTTGTGGTGTAAGCGCAGAAATGGAATGGAATAAATAGATGTACATATGTATGTATGTATTACTGTTCCGCTGCAGGGTATGTACTTCATTATGAAGTGTATGCATACATATGTACATACATATGTATATAATAACATATGGATGTTTATATATATATGTACATATGTACATATGGATGTTAATATACATATATTGTCGACGTCCAAACACGGAGACACGAAGTTGAGCAACCCGCTGCTTTTGTTCGTTTGTGGGTGAGAAGGCGACGAGGAAAGGAGGGGGGCACCAAGTCGTTGGTGCTCGGACAACACGCTTTGTGCAGCAATTCTTATCGCCAGTGACCAATCAGAGCGTTCGAAGAATGCCAGAACAAAACATAATGAACAAAAGTTGGCCAGCGACGAGTTGATGTGTTTGGACAAATGGAAGACAGAACAGCGGCACAAAAGAGAATCGTTGGATAATTTCGCGGCAGAGTTGCTGTGTTTGGACACGGACATTAATACGGCAAAAAAGGACATATATATGTACAAACCTACAAATGCAAGCAAATTTTATTTTGAATGGTGATAACCAAGGCAGATCTAGGAAGGTAGGCCCGGTGGCGAATTCAAAAATGTCCCATGTATTTTGTTAGTGTAATCGGTAGAGTGTAATGTCAAAATGAATGAATTCGCTTGGGGCTCGTCCATTCCTATTGGCCATGATGTGAATTCGCTTGGATTTTGACATTACACTCTACCTTTGCATATAAAAAAAGTAGTTTCTGAATTCGCCACCGGGCCTACCTTCCTAGATCTGCCTTGGTGTAATCGGTAGAGTGTAATGTCAAAATGAATGAATTCGCTTGGGGCTCGTCCATTCCTATTGGCCATGATGTGAATTCGCTTGGATTTTGACATTACACTCTACCTTTGCATATAAAAAAAGTAGTTTCTGAATTCGCCACCGGGCCTACCTTCCTAGATCTGCCTTGGGTGATAACAACAAAAAACGATAAGCACGGAAGGTAATGAGGTTAAAATAGCCTCATTGTGAATTCAGTTAATAAATTGCCCTAAAAGTAGTAGCGTACAGTAAATATACGCGAGCCGCTGGAAAAGGAGAAATCAAAATAATACTGTCGTAAAATATACCAAGATTTGCTTTGATTTCGCTAAATAAGAATTTTTGACATGGAAGTGCTTGTGTTTGGATCTGCAATTGTTGATTTTGTGACGTAAGAAAATTTCAATATGGCCGCTGTTACGCCATGATCAAAAAGACCATGGTCAAGAATTATCTAAAGAGGGATATCGCAGTAGATAAGAATTGTGGAATTGTGTATTTTTACTAAAAAGTGCGAATGTCGGACAAAACCAATTGGAAAAAATTTTAACTTGAAATTCAGTTCTCTCCTCTTTCACATTGACATTTTTAAAGAAAACACACACATAAAAACGGAAGTAATATAACCTCTATTTGGATAAACCTTGACCATGGTCAAAATTCACTTTTTCTCTCATTTTCCGATTTTTATTCTCTGTGAGAGATTGGTTGCACAAAGAAAGTATATTTACATTCTTTGGTGTGAGTGTGCTCTCCCGCTCTCTCATTTTTCGCTTTAATGGACCATGGTCATTTTGATCATGGCGTAACAGTAGCCTGTGTATTTGTACAGCAGGGTTGGGCATGATTCAACTAATTTTGAGTGCACTCAGCCTGCAACTACCACTCAAACCTGAGTGGTAGTTAAATATCTGATTTTAACTACCACTCAATTTGAGTGGTAGTTAAATTCATGATTTAACTCGATTTTTAACTACCACTCAACTTTAGTGTTGGTAGCAAACGTGCACAGAAGTCAGCCAAACCCCAAAAAAACTTATGGAAAAACTTGCATACATACATATGTATATGTATGCGTATAACTTATACATATATATGTACATTAAGTATACAAAATTCAAGGGAAGGACATGTGCAGTACAATAGTAGTTGTAGATATTCAAGTTCATCTACTAGTTCGTTCTAGTTCACTTTCTAGTTCACCCCTATTTCAATTTCTAGTTCAAATATAGTTCACTTATACCAATTTCAAAACTAACGACTCACATATACTCACATCCACATGTATGTACCAAGACCAATCCATACAGGTCGTCTGATGTGAAGCAGAATAGGTGATTACAGTTAGATGGCGTCTTTCAAGAATGTCAAAAGCAGAGAAAACGCGAGCGAACACACAACCGAACACACAAACGCACAACCGAACACACAAGCTATTTCCACGAAAAACACGTGCAAGAATGCAAAATCAAAACAAAAGACGATAGTTTGACATAAGCTACAAACTCGCTGAAGAAGAGCTACTCTCCCTTGCATGGACTTCTATAGTTAGGTTATGGTATGTACATACATTTCACCACAGCTGATGTGTTGATTAACTGTATCGGCTAAATGATTGATCATTTGATCGGATGGTTTCTTGCAGGGTGCTCAATGATTCCACTGCCTAAATAGGTTTCGAGCACCAAATTTGAGTGGTAGTTGATTCAAAATTCAACTACCACTCAAATTGAGTGGTAGTTAGGGCCTTATTTTGCAAAACGCAACGCAACGCAACGAGTCACCCAGAGTCACTTTTTGTCGTGTTCGTATTTTGTATCTCTTTAGGTGACTGAAAGTGACTGTAAGTGACTCGAAGTGAATGTGTTACGTTTTTTGGTGAGTGTGTTACGTTTTTGGTATTTTATAAAACGCAAAGTGACGAAAACGGTCACTTTAACTGTCAAAAGAGTCACTTCCTTTTGTTCGAGTGAGCATTCGATATAGTTTAATTTGCAACGGCTAAAATAGCCAATTTAAAAAAAAAAAAAAACGGGGTATCAATCGACGCGTTTCAATCTTGCGAACCCGAATATGATGCTGAACTATTTTTTTCTTTGATTTAAATATAACATTTATTAATAAAAACGTTTTAACTTTTGTCTTGCTTCCCGCACACACAAGAACACACAAATGCATCTTATTTCTTAACATTGCATAACACGTACATATATTTATATTAACTGCATTACACACACATTTTTTTAATACATGTCTTGCATATAAATAATATATTTTATTCAAAAAAACAAACTAAACAAAACACGTATGTATGTATTTACACACAATGTCAACAAATACTTTTTTTATTTTTGTTGACTTCCCATTAAACACTGAAAAATAATTTCTAAAACGTTTGAGAAAAATTTGTTTCTAAATTTGAGAATCAGCATATATATAATTCGAAAATAAACATATTTACAAGTGTTCATGAAACATTGTTTATCAATTTTAGAATAACTTACAACACATTTGAAAAAAAATTTGTTTCGAATTTTGTACCATTTCACGAATTTCATCATGTCAAGGTTTCAAGGAACGAAGAAATTTTGTATGTTTGCAAATTTCAATCAGCGTTCGTTGTTTTACGTGAGCAGTGTCTTAACGGTTGAAATTATGATGGTTGAAAATGATTGTGTGTAATAATGATTCCGTATTTCTTACTCTTATTTTATTTGTTTGTTGCTTTTTGTGAAGTTACACAAACTTTATTAAAAACAGTTTGTTTCTCATAATTATGTATGTATGCATATTAAAAAAGATATTAATAAACTCATGCGACTGTACAAAAGGCACAGGCGAAATTCACCCGCACGGGTAAATGAAAAATATCACATCAGAGTACAAATATGTAATACATATGTACATACTAGAGCTCTCGATTTTTTTTGAACATTTTCGTGTAGCCCGAACAATTGTTGTTCAAATGCTCGAACAGTTGTTTGTTTGTTTATTACCCGTATGTTTGTACGGGCATTTGAACAATTCGGGTATTTTGAATTTTTTTTCTTTTGTTTATTATTTTTTTTTATATGTAGTATTTTTATTTTTGTTTTTCCGATACACATTTTTTTTGTTTGTAAGCTCGAATGCTCGAATTTTTGTACGGGCATTTGAACAACAAACGGGCTTCAAACAAAAACGATCAGATCGATACCCGGGTATCTAGGGCTCTAATACATACATCTATTTATTCCATTCCATTTCTGCGCTCATAACACAAACTCTCTCACTATCCCTCAATTTTTCTGTACTCTAGAGTACAAATATGTAATACATACATACATCTATTGATTGCATTCCCTTTCGTACCAACCTTGAAATTGGAGAAAATGGAATCTATCAAATTGAGAATCAGCCATACTAAAAATGTGCCTCAAATGAACCTCGAATTGAAAATGAAAAAAAAAATGTTTATTGCAAGCTGCCAATTTTCCAGGGTTAACCAATCAATAAAACAGTTCGATAAAAAAAAAAACACACCAAAAATTACTAAGGAAATGAAAACCAGAAAAGTGGTAAATAGGCTACGTAAAGCGTTTGACAATCGTCGTGACTACGCAACGGAGCGAACGAAAAATCGTAAAAGCTTATAAAATACCAACTGTTAGGTGAAAGTGAAAGTGAGTGACTGCGGCGCAACGAGTCACGGCGTTTTATAAAATAAGGGCGTTAAATTCGAGATTTAAGCTAGAATCGCACCATACTACACTACGTGACGCTGCAAGACGCGACAAAATATTCTTTGCATGTATTCTTATGGAAGCAACCGCACTACGCCGCAATTGAGGTGAACTGCGCGACACCACGCGACGAAGTTAACCAACTAGGCAACTTCGTCGTACGACAGAAATTTGTGCAGTTAAACCGTCGCATAGTTCGGTATAGCCAACTGCACTTCAAAATATAATGAATGCAAAATGTTGTTGGACGAAGAAAAGTTAATTTGGTTAGTGAGTGACAAATAAATTATTAAGTTTTTAGAGAAATAAATAAAAAAAATTGTTCAGCAAAGTGTCGCGCAGTGCGATATACCCAAAAGTGTCGCGGCAGTGTAGCGTAGTATGGTGCGTTTCTAGCTTTAGTGGTAGAGATGAGTGGTAGTTGAAAAATGCCCATCCTTGTTGTACAGGCATATACCCTGCAGTAAAAATCCGCAATGAATCCTTAATGAATCACTGACGCAATTCACCTATGACGGGGAGGCATTAGTGAATACTTTCATATAAAGATTGATGAATTTTTCATATAAATGGTTCGCTTTCCTCAGAAAAAAAAAAAAAAACAAAAAAATAAAAATTGTACTCAGTTATGACGACAGTGATGAATATTCAACAAGGAATCATCAGTGAAAATTCAGCAGTGAAACAAATTTACTGCGGGGTGTATATGCATATGTACATGTGTATGAGCATTAGGGTGGTATTTAGAAAATTAATGAAAGTATTGTTTCAGTAACATTTTGGGATTTACAAGTAATGACTAAATATACTTGCTTAATAAATCATCTATCTATATATGTAATTGTAATATTATTGTGCTAAATTTACGTTTCCTATTTCACAGCTACGCAGAACGTTTGCCAAAAGCCGGCGAGACATTGCATGGGCATAAATTCATGACAGGCTATGGTGGAAAAGGTGCAAATCAATGTGTGGCATCAGCACGACAAGGATCCAAAACAGCGATCATAGCAAAAGTACGAACGAACAAAAACATAAGTACATATACATATGTATACGTATACGCACATGAATATATTTTAATTGTGAACATGTAAGATAAATTAATTTACAGCCATATACAATTGGTATACGTTTGTGCATATACTATCTATATATATGTACATGTTTTGTAGTTGGGTGATGATGCATGGGGAACCAATTACTTACAACAACTACGAGCAGAAAACGTAAATGTCAAATTTGTAGAGCAATGCAAAGGAAAAGTATGAGTTTTTCTTTAATATGTACATATAGGCATCAAAGTGGAAATATATTACTATATACAAGCCCCTTCCTCTTATAACAGACAACCGGGATCGCACAGATCAGTGTTGCCGATAATGGAGATAATCACATAGTCATTGTTGCTGGGGCAAACAATTTTCTGAGTGGAAATGATGTTGAAAAAGCAAATAATCTTTTTCAAACTGCAAAGGTACACCAAATATATGTTCCTTAATACCAATTTAGTATTTGAATTAAATCTTATCAGATTCTAATTTGCCAATTCGAAACGCCGCTTAATGCGACATTGCAAGCATTGCATGCCTTTGAAGGCATATCCATATTGAATGCGGCCCCGGCATTGGCAGAAACACCAGTAGAACTGATAAAAGCTGCAACCATCTTTTGCGTAAATGAATCTGAAGCTGCATTAACAACGGCTTGTGAACAAATCTCTTCATTAGAGTAAGCGTATATTACAACTATCCTATTTTGTAACCGTAGTATTAGTACATATGGAAGGTAGGTGTTATTAATTTGTATGAACCGACCCTCTATTTTATTAATGAGTTGTTGTATCAGCGCTTAGCTTCTTTCCCCATTTTACAGATTCATAACTTTACTAAGTATTTTCAAATCCTTTCAGCCAAGCTAAAGCAGTATTGAGAAGACTACTGGAAATGGGTGCCAAAAATGTCATAATAACGTTAGGTGCGTTGGGTGCCGTTTATGTTAAAGGCGAAGAGCCGAATACATTCATACACGTGCCAACGTGTAAAGTGGAAAAAGTTGTAGACACTACAGGCGCTGGAGATGCTTTTATAGGTGCTTTGGCTCATAATTTAGCACGTTTTGGAAATTTGCCTTGGCATCAGTTGATTGGTGCTGCCAATCAAGTTGCTGCTTATTCGGTACAGCATCCAGGTACGCAGGCCAGTTTTCCTACAGCTGATCAAATACACCGAGAAGCTAAATACAAATGGACGGAATTTTAAATATGAAAATTAACTGTGTAAATAAAACTTGAATTGGTTTACTTAAGTTTATAATTTACAAAAATTTATTAAATAAAACATCCCTTAACTTGACCATTTTCTCCGGAGTTCGAAAAGAGGCTAACTATGTAGTGGGTTGTGATATTGAAGTGCATACGTATAACTCGGTATACATATACATATTGGCTGACGGTTGCGTATCATTTCTTTCCCGATTTCTTAATGCCTCCACCCACTAATGGACCCTTTTGCGAAGCACGCTCTTTAGCTTGTTCCAATGCCTTCTGCGCCTCTTTCTGCTTCTGCTTAAAGGCTAGCTCGTCATCGTCCATCTCTTTGGATTCCTTCTTTGGTGCTTTCAGTGGCTTTTTCTTTCCACCCTCGCGGCCAGACATTTTTGAGCTGTATAAGAATGTACATACTTATTTAATTTTTCGTTGAATAAGAGTTATAGTCGGTTTTTATTTAAGCATAGTTTAATTAAGCAATGGATCTACAAAAATTAATACCTTTCGAATAGTCGTAAAAAATAAAACTTTTGGTAATCTTTTTGCGAAGTGTGCTTCGTTGTTATCGATTTCCGATAGTAAATATATATTATAGCCTCTGCACATTGGCATTGTTTAAGGGTAATTTAGGCAAAAATCGTTGTTTCGGCGTTAATTACCCTTAAATAACGTTGTTTCGCCACACAAAGATGCCAGCTGAAATTAAGGCCTCCTCAAACAGAAGCGATACGATACAGCCCACAAACCAAAACGCGATCAATTGTGCATGACGCGATACCAACGCGATACGATTTTGGTTTGGGGGCTGTATCGTATCGTTTCTGTTTGAGCATGGCCTTACCCTTGAAATGCGCATTTCGGCTAAATAACTCACGAAATTACTCTGGAATGGGTCTCTTCTCTAAATTTTATCGATTATAATCGAAAACATCTTTGAAAACATCTTTACCCACCGGTCTCTTCTCTAAATTTTATCGATTGTAATCGAAAACATAGTTACCCATCACTAATATATCACATTAGCTGTGTTTTATTTTAGCGCATATACATCTGCGCTAAAATAAAAACACGGCTATTAAATTTGTTCGCGACGGTTTCATAGATATATTCTCATTGTATATTGCATTAGCGATTCTTTAATTATAAAAAAATTAATTTGGTGGGAGTACTTTATTATAATAATATTTTCATTTAAGTTGACCATGTAAAAATTTTTATTTGGAGCAGGAACAGCGTAACTGAAACACGACTAACTGCTTGCCCAGAATGGTGTGGCTGTAGTACGTAGTAAGAGCTGTCAAAAGTTAAAACAGTACAATTGCATTGCAATGCCCACAATGTGTAGCTGTGTCTGTAGCGTGTAGTTGTGGCTGTAGTAGAAGTAGAGTTAACTTTAACTTTGTAGCGCGCTACAGTGTGACAGCTCAATTTTTTAATGACGGAAATTCGAAATGAAGGACGAAGAAACTGAAAAATGAATTGAACTTGTAAAAAATAAAGAGTTTTTATGGAATTTAAGGAATCCCCTGTACAAAAATATAAAAAAGATGACATATATGAGATACACTGAGCTACACCATTGTGTTCACATTTTCGAGCGTTGCCACAAAATCAGTCATCAGCTGATGTAGTAAGCTATGTAGTCCGTAGCTGTAGTACAACATTCTGGGCAAGCAGTAAATGAAATTACTCAAAAACGTGTGTGATGCCTATATGACACTACATTATTTCCCTGGTTTTTTTGGTTTTGAAAACCCACCGAAAGTCAAAATACAAAAACAATTCTTCTATAGGTTGAAAAGAGACAAATACTCCCTCAAAAATAATTTGATTGACATTAAACTTCAAACTAAATGAAAATAATATTTATTTTAAAAATTTTTTTTTTTGGAAATTTGATTTAAATTACTGAAATAAAAAAGTTATGAAACCCAAAGGGCAGGATAGCTTTGTATTCCGTGTTATAAAGGGAAGCCAGTACGCAATATAATTTTTCTTGCGGACTTCTTCTTTACCCTTACGGCCTTCTGCTTTGGCCTTACAAGAGGCAAATTTAAAATTTGTATTTCCATATATTTTTTTATTTTAAATATAATTTATTTTATGGTTGTCAAATTGGAAAAATTGTCAGAAAAAATGACCGAATGCCAAAAAACCTACCGAAATACAAGCTGGCTCGTTGGTTTTTAATCGCCTAGATGGTATTTTGTTTGGTTTTTTTTCAATATAGCTTGCTCGCTTACACCAACGCAAAACTGTATTTGACCATCTCCTTCACACAAAAAACCTGGTAGAATACCAGAAAAAAAACGTAGTGTCATATGGGCTTGAATGCGCGTGATTTCGGAAAGTAATTTCGGCTAATCAACGTAAGTTCTAATGTAATCTGCAGAGGCTATTATGCAGCCTACTAACCATGCAATTTATCATACGACCTGGCCTCGTTGTACAACAATTCGTGAGGTTAGTGGGCTTGTTGTACAAGTTTGACTGCAAGTTGGATGAAGATCAAACGATTTTGATATTTTGTCGTATTGTACAACAAATTGGAAGCCAGTGATGCCGAAATTGGGCTGTTCGGGCCAAATATGGTCCGATAAATTTACTTTGGGCTGTTGGGCGGCTAAAATCAATTTTGGTCCGATTTGTAATATGAATATTTTTAGTGGAGACAATTTCTCTGACCTAAACATTTTATCTTTCCCGTGCAACGTTCTTTTATTGTTATATCTAAATTCGCTTGGGACTCGTCTCGCATGCCAAGTTTAATTAAACGTCAAAATCAGACTCTGACATTTATTTTGCAAATAAAATGCAAATAAGCACAATTATGTTTCACTTGAAAAGCGCCAGTGAACATACGATTAGGTTAGAGTGGCTGCCATAGAGTCGACCTAGGGCCAGTGCAGAGGCCCGTTGTGATACCACAAGAAGAAAACGGATTACTCCTCCTTTTTGAACCAATTAGAGAACTTAATGCAGTTCACCAGGGCCCTCACTACACCCAGAAAAAAAAATAGTGTGAAATCAACCAAAAATCAACAAATTTTGTGGTTAATTTTTTTCAACACGATGCTTAATGTATGCCATCATGTAATCGTGTAAATTTAACACTACTGTCAAGTGTTAGTTTAACAGGATGACAACTGTAGAATTAACACTAAAAAGTATTGAGTCTTCCTGTTGATTTTACAATTTTAACTAGTTAATGTTACAATAAAAGCTGGCTAAATTAACACGAAATGGTCCTGTTGAATTAACAATAACATCTTTTTGATTTTACATTAAATTTATTGTTAAATTAACTAGAAATTCTTGTTGATTGTACAATTTATTTTTTTAAATAAAAAAACATATAAAACATAAAATATATAATCATCACTTCAATTAAGCACATTCGTACATCACCGGCACAACTGACCAAATTGAAGGCGTCCTTCTCATACGAACACAAATGTACCGGCGATAGTTTATACATGGGCGATAGTACTATCACTTGCACCGAGTAATGTTTGGCCGCTAATGCAACAACAGCATGTTGCACGCAAACCCCCATTCGCTAAAAAACCTCCTCGTGATATTGCAACCTATGAAGAGGAAAAATAAAACATTGAACATTAAATACTTTTAGAAACAAAAATGTAATCCTCTTTTAACTCACCTGCAAACTGAAAATATAAATCGAAAACCCACTATCGCGAACTGGCAATGATGCTAAACTCGCATCACTGCCACGGCACAAAATTTTCCTTTTTTTTTTTTTAAATAATTTGCGTTTTGCACGAAAATCAGACTTCAAATCATCAAAAAAATTATGTATATTTCAAAATAGTTTTGACGTTCTTTTTTAACACTTTTTTTTAGATTACATTGACACTATGATCGTGTTGAATTAACCAAAATTACAAATGACGTTTATGTTTGAACATTGTTTCGTGTTATATCAACCAAATTTTATTGTTAATTGTGGTTCTTGTTGTTTCCACATTTGTTTTCATGTTGTATTAACACTAAAATGGACGTCATTTTTCTAACATTTTTTTTATTTTATATTGACACTATCATCATGTTAAATAAACCAAATTCCAAATGACATTTAGGAATAAAATTTTATATTTGAATCATCTTGTATATTTTAAAATTTCTTCATGTTGTATTAACAATAAAATATGGTTGAATTTACCAAATTTTCAGATGACAGTTACAAAGCCAAAATCATGTTTCAAACATCGTGTAATTTGAAAAAAATTGTTGCGGTTCTATGTGTAAAGATCGATCGTGTTAATTTTACATGAATCGTGTTGATGATTTTTTTTCTGAGTGTATGTATGTAGTTCTATTTAAAAGCGAAATGCGATTCGAAAGCACATTCTTATTGCATAGAATATATGGAATAGAACTCGAAATCGAACGAATTTTCTTTCGAATTAAAGGTTCAGACATTGGTGACTTATAAGTATTTCTGTATCGTTAACATTATTGTAACTTTATCGCTATACATGTGAGTTATTAGTGGTGCCGTAAATCTGTAAACAACTGACACATGTCGAGGCAGATCTTGGAAGGTAGGCGCATAGGTGAATTCAGAAATTTCCCATGTATTTTGTTATTGTAATTGGTAGATTGTAATGTCAAAATAATATTTCTCCTTGTTAAAATCTGAATTCGGTTGGGACTTGTCCATTACTATTGGCTATGATGTGAATTCGCTTTGATTTTGATATTATAATCTACCTTTGAAAATAAAAAAAAAGAAGTTTCTGAATTCGCTTATGCGCCTAACTTCCTATGTCTGCTTTCACAAGTGTCAGCTGTTTACGGATTTAGGGTTGCTAACCAAAATCCAATTGGTCTGTAAGTTAACGATACAGCTACAGAATTATGATAAGGCACCAATGACTAGTAACACAGCTTGTCGTAAGGTTGGTTGAGTCAGCTGTTTTATAAGGTTACAGATAAGTCACCAATGTCTGCACTTTAAGTCGTTACATGTAATTCAAAATAGTAAAGCTGGGGTTATAGCACTGATGGGCGTTTTGACTCATATGAGCAGTTACTCTCAGCACACGTATTCTTACGCTCTTATTTCAGTTGCTGTTGGCAGCGAAAAATCAATTGAGTCACAGTGGTGTTAGAACAGAATTTTCATGGCAGTTGTGTTTCAGCAAGCAAAGGGATGACACGTATTTTCGCTTTGCTTTTATTTTTTATGCAATAGTAAATTATGCGCTATTTAATGAATGAAAGCATTTAGGGCAATTCTAAATAATTTTTCACTGCGAACAGTGCGAGTGAGAAACACATAGAGCCCGTGCACAATTGGCTTTGTCTGCTCCAACTTTGATAGAAAAAACCTTAAAGCAAAGCAAAATTTCAGATGCTTGCTACAATTAACACTTTGACAATTTCCACTTCACTTCTTTGCTTTAATTTATAAACCTGATTTTTGGTAAAATATTTGGGGAATTTGCTTTTTTCTGCTTATTCGAATGTTATTTTTTTCTTTTCTCTGTTCACTTCTCACGAAATTGCGCAAAATCGCTAAAATAAATGTAGCTATACAAACATACACACACACACACAAGGGGAGATGTTTGTCAAAGTGTAAAAAGTTGAAACATGGCTAACTTTATACCTTGCTTTACCCGCTTCACCTCAATTGTGAACATGTCCCTTTGAAAAGCACATGCTGAACGAAACTGTCAAAGCAAAACTCTGAAGCAAAGCGAGGTAGAAGTCAATTGTGCACGGGCTCATATAGGTACGCGCATAAATAGTATCATAAAAAAATCAAGCGGCGCACGATGTTGCTTCGCTGTTGTTTGTTAATCAACTGACTGCAAATGTTCTTTGTCCCATTGTAGCCACTTTACGCTCGCGGTTACCAATTCATGCTAACAATTCATTTGCCCACCAATGGGTTATAGATACTTAACATAGCATGGAACAAGTTGAGAAACGGGCCGCTTTATGCGCCCTCCGTAAAAATCTAAATGAATCAGACTTCTATGTTACGCTAAGAGCCTATACACACTTGCGACTCAATCGATTTAGTCGAATTGGGCTGTTGTATGCAAATCCAACTGTTTCAGTTGTTCGACTAATTGAATGTAGGGCCTTTTCACATTACTCGGCACGACATCGGATCGACATTTTTTGCTCGGTATTTTCAGCTAACCGAAACGATTCCGCGTTGCTGTGTTTTTCACACTTGTGGGAATACTTTCGGTGCGTAATCGGCAGAAAATAGGAAAACAAACATCGGAATTTGCAAAACAAAATTTTTAACTTCAACAAATCACTCAATAATAACAATAATGTCTTCTAGCGAAGACGAAGACATTATAACTTGCTACATTTATAGCCGAAACGAGTTTTTTACTGACTTTGTTCTTCTTCTTTTATTACGCCGCAAAAATGTCTGCAGTAATTCCTCAAATTTTACTGACCGGTCTTACCGCGCTGCGGTATACCGAAATTAATCCGCTCCGATTTCATGTATGCAACACTAATGTGAAAGTGCCAATTGAAATACATGTGGTCGGTAAGGTTTCGGTATACTTTCGGTAAAAACCAAAAATGTCGATCCGATACCGCACCGAGTAATGTGAAAGCGCTCGTAGTGTGAATGCTTCCATACATTCCCATGCAAATCAAAGCCAGTGATGGTAGATACTTTTTTGGAAATTCCCTACAGAGCAAGAAAAAAATCCCTACTTTTCCCTACGCTTGTTTCAAATTTTCCCTACGTAATTCCCTACACTTTTTTTTAGTTATTTCCATGCTAGAACAATGAAAAAACCGCACGGCAGTAGATGAACGTCTTTTCTTTTACTAAATAATGAAAATCGGCTGTTCTACTGCATACTGCATACACACTGGCTCTCAAAGAAATAAAAAAAAAAAATTACAATAAAATACTGATGATTTGCTGTTTTGAACAATTATTATAATAAAAAATATATATGTATTAATGCGTTGTATGTAACATATGTATATATCGCACGTTTTATGCAATAGGGATTTATGTAACTCGAAATTTTCGATTTCTGGGGTTTTGCCATAGATATATTTCAATAACTGGGTCATGCCTTTGAGTCTAGTCTTATAAAATACTCAAAACGATAAAAATGGCGGAAATAAAAGTGATTTTGTAGTTAGCCGTAGAAGGAAACTCTTTGAAATTATAAAAGTTTGCGTTTTCCCAAAAAAAAATTTTTTGAGTTAAATCTTCAAGAAAATTTGACAGAAGAGGTAAATAAACTCAAATGTGACATTTCGTTTGAAAATATAATTACTTTCCTACTACCATTTCAACGCTCAAGAAATAATGCAAATTTTTTCTTGAGCGTTTTCTTGAGAGCTGCGGAGAGGCCTTAAGGGGAAAAAAATTCGGAGCTAAGAGCGTAGCCAGAAAAAAAAATCTTTTGCTCCGATGCCCTGATTAAAAATATCGTGTTATTAGATAGTTCACTATTTAACTCGTCTTGGCAGCATTTTCATTATTCAGATCGACAGTCAGTGTTGAAGTGAAAAAAAGTTGAATTGAAATTTCGATTTGACTTTGCCAAAAAATCCCTACATTTAGCTATTTTATAAAAATCTGTCCTTCTTTCCCTACGGTCACTTTTTTCCGACTAAAATCCCTACATGTAGGGAATTTTCCCTACGTATCACATCACTGATCAAAGCCCGACTAAATAGATTGAGTCGCAAGTGTGTATAGGCTCTAAGTGTGCATAATCAAATGTACTCAAACCCCATTGAACAGAAATTTTGAGTGAGTTTGTTCATGCTACGTTAACCCTTTCGGAACTTCTTTTTTGTTTTTGACCTTAAAAATCTATATTTGGATTTTATTTACTGTTGAAGGGTTTGTTATGAATAATCAAAAGGTATTTTAAAAAAAATTTTCGCATCCTTTGCAAAAATGCACATTTAAAAATGCAATATCTCAGCGAGGAAAAATTATATTTAAGTAAGCTCAACGGAATCTGGAAGGTGATAACTCGTACCTTTAGATGAATTTAATTTTCTTGACTGAAGGAGACATTTATGCTACATTACCTCAAATAAAGGGAAAGACCCCAATCTTTACACTTTTAGGTCAGGATATCTCGGAAACTGGAGTGAATTGAGATAGTTGGACCTTCGGAAAAGTATACACTGGATTCCGGATGACAATTTTGTTGGACTCTGTTCTCAAAAAAACATGCAATCGTTGCGACTAATTTCATCCCATACATTTTTTTTATTTCCATTGAGTGAAATATATGCCGTATGGCATGGTAGGAAATGAAAAAAATCCTACAGCCTTATTAAAAAGTCCAGGGTCCTAATTTTTTTCGAGATGTTAAAATCAACAATTTTCTACTAATATATGTACAAAAATTTGCCAAATAAATTTTTTTTCCGTGAAAAAACTGAATTTCTGAAGTTACTTTTTCTTGCAAAAAACAAGACTCAATAGATTTGATTGCTTTTATAATTATCGGGAGTTACTGGTTGCAGTAATCAAACAGTTTTCAATGCTTTCTTATTCAGAATTCTTCAAAGAAAAAAAAAAAAAATAAAAAAAAAATTGATTGTTGAAGTTTTATATCATAAATCTGCCACAGAAGTGCGACTATGCCGTACGGCATAGAATAACCGAAAGGGTTAAGTATCTATAACTCCAGCTTAATATTTAATTCAAAACACATAAAATATACTTCAAAATATTCAGTTTTATTTCAAAAGTACTAATATGTACTTCCATACAGATACATTAAATTCATAAAGTATCGATTGAGTCGCAAGTGTGTATAGGCTCTAAATCTGCCTTGACTGAATGAACAGCTGTTGGTTTGGCGTTGCCTGACTTGTACTTCATAATTTCATGAAATGATGGCGAAATTCATGGATAATTTTCGTGAACAATTAAATTCATGAAAATTCGTTTATGCAGCGCAAATTCATGAAATGATTTCATGAATTTGCCAACGTATAAACGTAGTATTAGTCGGGCTTTGATTTGCATGGGAATGTATGGAAGCATTCACACTACATTCAATTAATCGAACAACTGAATCAGTTGGATTTGCAGCCCGATTCCATTCCAACTGAAACAGTCGGACAACTGCTTGATCAGCAAGGCGCCCTTCTACGTATTCACACTACAGCATGATGAAATAATAAAATGGTGGACGCAGCAGAGGACGGCTATTTTGTTTTTGGAAAAGTAAGCTATCAAATTATCGTCTTTTGTTTTGATTTTGCCCTCTTTCACGTGTTATTCGTGGAAATAGCTTGTGTGTTCGATTGTATGTTCGCTGGCGTTTTTTCTGTTTTTGACATTCTTATCTACGGCCTATTCTCTTTTAGCCGCTACGACCATATAGAATTATTGGATCATGCACTACAGACAATTTAGTCGAACGACTACAACAACAACAGTGATATTCGTAGTGGAAAGAGTTGCCATGCTGACAGCACTACTTTTATTTCACTTTTGGTAAATTGCAGATATTGAATATTTCAATTAATATTTTGAAAATGTTTAAAAAAAAGGTTCGTTTCTTATTAACAAGTTATAGACAAGAATTATCTAACTAAGGATATTTACTTCCGGTTTCATGTGTTTCTTGATATTGTTGTTCTCTTCAAATGTCATTAATCGCATATTAAAATAGAAATAATGAAAATGAAATTGCATGGAAATTATTAATGGCTGGTTGAACAGCTGTTTTATAACGATGCTGTTACTGCATAACTAATTTGAGCTAAAATCGGGTACAGATTGGTATGGCGGCCGGATGTGGTTGTAGGTATGTTCAGAAATGCAGCATGAAACGCAACAGCGGCAGTAATTATTTTTTTGATGATTGTGATGAGCGACGCTTCATGCAAAATTTACGTTTATGAACGCTCTGCTTGTACTACAAAAGTAGGTTGCGCTTCAAACTGAGTTTCTGAACAAAGCCTTTTGTAGTGATGGGCGAGTCCGAGATGTTTTATTCGATACTCTCGATTGTTGAAACATCTCGAATGCTCTCGATGGTTTTCATTCGTATTCGAGTCAAGTCGTAAATGGCCGTCAGTCGAAGCAATCGCTAAAACATCTCGGACTCGCTGCAAAAAATACAAAATATTTGTTTTTGCCACTTGAATATTAAAATTGCTTTAAAAAACATACAGAGTGGTACAATTCTATTGCCGTTGTTGCTACTCGTAAAATTCATTTGTTTCATAAGCGTCTCACTTCAGAAAATTTATTAATGATTAAATAATTAATTATTGTTATTATGCACGACACTCTTTAGTTGTGATTGCAATAATGCAGCATCTATGTATAGCATATTTTTCAATTTGGTTAATTTATTTATGTATTTGCCTCACTTCCATTGAAAATCCTACATTCTTTATCAACAAACCTCATTAAGTTTATTTTATCAACTAAAACATATCAAAACAACAGCCGGCCCGCCAACTCGGAACAATCGTAAAAAGATCTCGCTTATGTAGTCGAGATGTCATCGAAACAACCTACGACTCGCCGACTCGGAACAATCGCAAAAACATCTTGCTTCTGTAGTCGAGATGTCATCGAAACAACCTCCGACTCGCGAACTCGGAATAATCGCAAAAACATCTCGATTGTGTAGTCGAGGAGCGAGTCAGCTTTTGACTCGATTGTGATTTTGCAACGATGGCGATTCTCTCGATTCTCTAAACATCTCGGACTCGCCCATAACTAATGACATGGTCGTAGCAAGCAATACAGAAACGCAATTCTGGAATTGAAAAAACCAATTCATAATTCCGAAAAGAAATTAAGGCTGAGTTCCTAAAACGCAATTCCCGGAGAGGGCGTAAACGACAGCCAATCCACGAATAATATGTGCAAGAATGTAAAATCAACAACCTACAAAACAGAAAGAAGAATAGCAACTTCTATTGCTTCACGATCGTCTTTGGGCCATAACAACAACTGCGAAATCAGCTGAGCACAGCTGTTCGACCACTTTGACACACATCCCAGAGTGAAGCCACTTGTATCCATTCACAATGGTTGTAACTGCCCAGCTAGAACACGTGTACTATGCCTGATTTTTAGCCGACACTAAAAAAATTCATTTTTATCACCCTGCACTGTTTTTAATTTTCTAACTGTTTTCATTTGACGTTTGTAACCATGAAACAATTAGGAAGGAGGCCCATAGAAACATAATTGAGAGTTAACGATACGGAAACAAAACCAAAATGCAGTAATAAAGACGATTTTTTTCGTATATATTATTTTTTTTTTTTTTTGAAGACAATGTACTGATTTTTTCGGGAAAGGTATCTGGCAACCCTAATTATTGACCATTTTCGTTTTATGGAGCAATGCTTTACAAATGAGAAAAAACTCGAAAAGCAAATTGCAAAAAAGTAAAATTCAACAGTAGCTAAAGGTTATCAATCAAAAGCAATCAGCCGACATAGCGACGGACTGACGTATGCCAAAAATTGAGTGTTGGGCAACTTTGGTACGTTGCGGCGACGGATCCGTCGTACTTGTGACGATGTACATTTAAATGCCCACAGTTTACTGAGCTGTCAGTCACATACGTCAACGTAGACGGATTGACGTATGCTATGTGCCGGGCCTATTAATTGACGACTTGCATTTTTATTAGGTGTCGGTGTTAATGCATAACTAATTCTACCTTAACACAGAGTGCTTCAACAGATTGTGGTAGTTCGTTTCCACCTCATTCCTGCTGCACAGCAATTATATTCGTAGCCAGATTCGTCCAAGGCAGATCTAGTAAGGTAGGCTCGGTGGCGAATTCAGAAACTACTTTTTTATTTACAAAGATAGAGTGTAATGTCAAAATCAAAGAGAATTCACATCATGACCAATAGGAATGGGCGAGTCTCAAGCGAATTCAGATTTTAACTAAGGCGAATTATCATTTTGACATTACACTCTACCAATTACAATAACAAAATACATGGGAAATTTCTGAATTCGCCACCGAGCCTACCTTCCTAGATCTGCCTTGGATTCGTCCAAGGCAGATCTAGGAAGGTAGGCCCGGTGGCGAATTCAAAAATGTCCCATGTATTTTGTTAGTGTAATCCAAGGCAGATCTAGGAAGGTAGGCCCGGTGGCGAATTCAAAAATGTCCCATGTATTTTGTTAGTGTAATCGGTAGAGTGTAATGTCAAAATGAATGAATTCGCTTGGGGCTCGTCCATTCCTATTGGCCATGATGTGAATTCGCTTGGATTTTGACATTACACTCTACCTTTGCATATAAAAAAAGTAGTTTCTGAATTCGCCACCGGGCCTACCTTCCTAGATCTGCCTTGGTGTAATCGGTAGAGTGTAATGTCAAAATGAATGAATTCGCTTGGGGCTCGTCCATTCCTATTGGCCATGATGTGAATTCGCTTGGATTTTGACATTACACTCTACCTTTGCATATAAAAAAAGTAGTTTCTGAATTCGCCACCGGGCCTACCTTCCTAGATCTGCCTTGGATTCGTCCAGATTCGCTTTCGTTCATTTCAAGTGTAGTCACACGAGTTCGAGCACGCGAATTTGTCAACGCCGAGTGGGAAAATCTACCAGATTTCTTCAAAAGAATTTTTTACTGTATCTCTTTTGTAAGAAGTAGAAGACAAAGCAAAAAGGTATTGTACTTATTTTCTTTCCAAACATAATTACTTAAATTCGTAGTTATACTGTTTAATTAAAATGTAAAAAACTCGTGTGTGCAAAAAAATCAGGCCGAATGACGAATGGCTAAAAAATGTAGAATCGACGACCACTGTCTGTTCCCAGTTTGCCATTGATTTTTCCTTCTATAAAATTGTTGGTACTCTGCTCAGTTTTTTGATTATATAATTATATTTTTACTCTGTGAA
The DNA here is from genome assembly GCA_960531455.1 of Urophora cardui. Classification (NCBI taxonomy): domain Eukaryota; kingdom Metazoa; phylum Arthropoda; class Insecta; order Diptera; family Tephritidae; genus Urophora; species Urophora cardui. The sequence continues at coordinate 144,954,906 of OY482671.1, read as the reverse complement.
TAAGTGTTAAATCTAAATACAAATAATGGGTGTTTGATGATGTTTTGATTAGTATAATATATCACAATGGATTTTATGCATATTATAGTAATGAACTTCGAAAAGCCCCTTTCTCACCATACTGGCTTGTAAAATCATATCTACATGTGTACGTACATAACTACATTGTGCGTTTTTTCTATAGTATCATAACTCAAAACACATGATTGCTTAAAACATGTACCAACCACAATACTTTTGCATAGAACACCTTCTGGCGTTAGCGGCCTTTGGCCGCGATTTAAAAAAGTAACCCTCGGCCGGCAGAATCTTTCAGGGGTAATATCTATGGACACATGAATTTAGATAAGCAAAAGTCTCCTAACATCCCCTCAACGGATCATTTGAAAAACCTAAATACTTTTGTAGATATAGCTTTTGGTAAGCAGATAGAAATGTGAACCGATATCGGTATACATATAACATGACATAAATCATAACGCCCATTTGCTCAGGTAAATTACAAAATTATTTTTGTTATGTCACTATTGAAATAAATGAGTGTGTAGTTGCGGTCTACGTATGCATTTGTCGCCCATCGCTTAATACAAGTATGTGTTTTTGTACCAGTCACAAGGTTGCCTTGCTCGAGATTCCGTTTCTCATAATTCCTAACCTAGAAATGCTAAAAACAACAAAGTAGATTATACCAGGGCCCCGGAGCGGAGCAAAGGCTTTTCCCCAGACCCCAGCTGGAGCAAAAAAGCACGCAACGGCTCCCAACCCAACAAACACTGAGGTTAGTTATCGATTTGAGAATGACTCGAGAACTAGCCTCATTCTCAAACCTCTAACGTTAGAGGACGACTCGAAAATCTATCGAGAATCATAGCGTTCTCAAACAAAAGGGTACCTAATTCTCAAATCGAGAAAATTATAATTCTCGAATCGAATTCTAATGTAGTTCTCTAATGAGATTCTAATCAGAATTTGCAAATACTTCCAATTGAAATGAAAAACAAAGCTTTGTCTCCTTTTACATGATTTTTTCATTGTTTAGATTTTATTAACGCAATATGTGCCTAAATTGCATATGATTATATATGTATATTGACATGTATATGTTTACCACATTTATAAGAACTGAAATTTAAACAAAACTCAGTCTTATTATTTAAATTAAAGGTACTTCTTGTACTTTTTAATGGAAAACATTGTACTACGGTAATATTAACTTTACCATTTTTTAGTATCTAATTTCAATATATGTATGTATATTCAATATATCACAGAAATATATTGAGAATTGATATAAGGCGTGAGATTTGGCTCCTTCTCTAATCACTCGCTAATCGAATTCTAGTGTAGTTTTCAACCCTAGTTAGCGATTTGAGAATATATAGAGAATTACACTAGTTATCTAAGGTAATCTCGACAAAATTTCTAACGTTAGAGACTGTGTTTTACTTAATTAATTTCCACTAGCAAATATTGCTGGCGGGATGCAAAAGCAGAGAAGAAGAAAGAGCAGAGGAAAATATGAAACAAGATTGATTATTTCAATTGAAAAAAGTTGACATGAAAATGGTAAGTAAATTTATGTCACCACGTGTCCAAGGTAAAAGGAAACAGACCTAATATATAAAGAAGTCACTGCCAAATACTGCGAACGCTCTATTGTGTTTGGTCTGGCAGTCACTGCTCATATTAGACGCATCAGCTGATTCCGAAAACCGTCGCTGCCCGCTGCCACATCGCTGATGTAATTTGGGCTTAACTTTGCGATCCATCAGTACGCATTGTATTTTCAAAGTAAAAACAGAGACATATACCATTTCTTACTCCGAAAGGGCCAATAAAATGTCTAAACAAGCATAAAAAATATACAGATATTGAAGAAATATTGAACTGATAGTGTAGCAGAGTTAGCATACGTTCAATATTCCATCAAACCGTCCATCAATCGCGATCCAGTATCGTGACATGGATTGATAGCGAAAAAAACGGTGCGAGAGCGGAGCTCGGAGCAAAGGAATTCGTGCTAAGAGCGGAGCCAGAGCTAACAAAAAATTATGGGAGCGGCTGGATTATACTTGAGTTTTTGAGTGAGATCAGAAATTATTTACACTTAAAGTGCAGACATTCGTGACTTATCTGTAACCTTATAAAACAGCTGATTCAACCAACCTTACGACAAGCTGTGTTACTAGTCATTGGTGCCTTATCGTAATTCTGTAGCTGTATCGTTAACTTACAGACCAATTGGATTTTGGTTAGCAACCCTAAATCCGTAAACAGCTGACGCTTGTGAAAGCAGATATAGGAAGGTAGGCGCATAGGCGAATGCAAAAACTTCTTTTTTATTTACAAAGGTAGATTATAATATCAAAATGAAAGCGAATTCACATCATGGCCAATAGTAATGGGCGAGTCCCAAGCGAATTCAGATTTTAACAAGGAGAAATATTATTTTGACATTACAATCTACCAATTACAATAACAAAATACATGGGAAATTTCTTAATTCGCCTATGCGCCTACCTTCCAAGATCTGCCTCGACAAGTGTCAGCTGTTTACAGATTTACGGCACCACTAACAGCTCACATGGATAGCGATAAAGTTACAATAAGGTTAACGATACTGAAATACTTACAAGCCACCAATGTCTGAACCTTTAATTTTATTAATTTGAGCTTGTATTGGTGGCATATTCGCGACCTTTTGTTTAGGCTATGTAGTATGTACATATCGCACGTTTTATGCAATAGGGACTTAACTCAAAAAACATTTTTTTTGGGAAAACGCAAATAAACTTATAATTTCAAATAGTTTCCTTCTACGGCTATTGAATATGAACAAATTTTTCATATGATCGCCCCTAATACATATATATTTTCCGCGATCAAAATTAAAAGTTTTAAAACGCGACGTTCGTGGTGAAATTATTGACGCATAAAAGCAGACGATCGTTCATTTCTCTATCTGAACGCATCTTTTCCGTAATTTAGAATCTCAATAAACAGAAAACGATAAGATTTTAATGGTTTTGAAATTGCTGACTTTACCGTTCTCCATTATTTTATGACATCATATGATATAAAGATCTATGGTGTAATACGACGAATTCACCAAAATCCGGGGGAAGTATGGTGAGTTCACAATGTAAAAACCTCACTGGATAAATCTTGTAAACAACGGATTCAAAATTTTAGTTGAATTCTAGAAATTTAAGCTTATTACGATAAAGATACTTAAGGTGAGTCTTTGAGGCTCACTTTCGGTTTTTCGTTACAATTTTATACGATTGCAAAAAAAATGGTTAAAATAAACCATTGGGCTATTTACCAAAGATCAAAATTATTTCATAATTTATGAACACAAATGGAGGAATACCCAAAATTTCAAGCAAAAAGCTTTTTTGGTTTAGGAATAATTCGCTTTTAAACTTTAAAGTGAGACTGAGAGGCTCACTTTAGAGGATTAGGGTTAAAATATCAGATTAGCGATTTGTGCGGTCTCACCCCTTAGATCAATAACAGCACAGTCGAAGATATCACGGAACAAGTGCAGAATTGCTACATTTTAGCCCTTGTTTTCTGATTTTAGTGGTGCAAACCAAAGGGGTGGGTGTTAGGGGGTTAAGATGAAAATATGAATTTTTTCAAAAGCTTATATCTTGAAAAGTACTAATCTAATTTTAAAAAACTTTAGATGGATAGAAGGGTAATAAATTGGCCTTTCATTTGGTACCCATATTTATACGAAAATTTAAAAAAATTTTGAAAAAATAAAAATTTTGGTCCCTTTTTTTTAGAAAATGAAATTAAAATTAAATATGTATGTATTTACATTCAGCCGTCTCTGGCCTTGTAACCTTGATTTTAAAGTATACCTTGCCCTAAATTAATACAAACAAATGTATGTACTAGAAACATATCTATATATACAAACTATATTTGTGTTCATTAGGGACACGATATCGAATCAAAAGCATCGATCTGGTACTCATTTAAAATATCGGTTAAAAAGAATCGCGAACCCGATAATATCGAAACTAAACTACTCGATACTCAAAGTATCGGTATCGAAAGCGGTAATTTCCTAGAAAGTGCAACCTTAAAATTTCCTCTAAAATAGTTAAAAGAGATACCAATCGACGCGTTCTGACCTCTAGATTATGAATTCGAAAGCAGAGATAAAAGATTTTTCCACATTTAAAAGATATTTATTGAAACGGTTTAAAGTTGCACCGTCTTCTAGAAAGTTACCAAAAACGCAAGAAAACTGCATACTGATGCATACGCATCTCGCTGTATTAGTGCTAGTTCCATGGCATAGTATGCCATGGCTGGTTCCAAAGTTTTGATTTTGACGTAAATCCTTTTCCAAATCATAAGAATAGTTCAAGCTGATTAAAAAAATTATACAAGTTTATTAAGTTCTTGAAAATATTTTTTACAAACTAACAGCTTTTACAAAACAACAGGTGTATTTAATGCAATCACAGTTGTAAAAAGATATTTGCAAAATATTTAGTATTAAAAAAAAAAAATAAATATCTTAAATAATATTAACAATTCATTGAGATTATATGTATCCATCATTGAATTTTTTTTGGAAATTTCAATTTAAATTATCGAAACAAAAAAATGATGAAACTCAAGTGGTAGAATAGCTGTGCATTCCATGTTATAAAGAGAAGCCATTGCTCAGTATGATTTTTCTACCGGACTTCTTTCCCCTTACGGCCAAAGCAGAAGCTTACAAGAGGCAAATTTAAAATTTGTATTTACATATATTTTATATTTTAAAAATAATTTATTTTATAGTTGTCAAATTGAAACAATTGTCAGAAAAAAGTGCCGAAGGTCAAAAAACCTATCGTAATACAAGCTGGCTCATTGGTTTTTAACCGCCTAGATGGTATTTCGTTGGTTTCTTTCCAACATAGCTTACTCCCTTGCACCAACACAAAACTGTATTTGACCAACTCTTCCACACAAAAAACCTTGTAGAATGCCAGGAAAAAACGTAGTGTCATATGGGCATTAATGGAAAACAGACCCTTTTTTTTGTTTATAACGTGTTTTTAGTAAAGTGAGATAGAAAAAAACATATTGACGACTTTTTCGCTGAAATGACGATTTTTTATTTGCAAACGTCAAATTATCGTAGAAAATGAAAAATAATAATCCTATATCTCCAGTTATTATTATTTCTATCGCATGGTAATTGCAAATTGTAAGCAAGTTTCGGTGGTAAGTGTGCGCCTCGTTTAATGTGAAAATCAATAAACAGATTTGGGTAACTTCATACAAAAAACCTGACGAAGTAGTCCAAACCTGAAATTATTTCAGCACGTTGATCAGACGTATTTTTCGATATGTACCAGTGATTTAAAATTACTCGTGCTTGTGCATTTTTCGGCCCTTTAGGAAGCAGCTTGTTACTTCTGCACACTCGACCGATTTTCAGCACTATTTTTCGTTGCACAATTTTTTGGACAAATATGACACAATTTTAATATTTTCCATCACTGAATGTACTCATTTGTTCGATACCGTGGTTGAAGTACTCGATACCAAAAAATATCGTTGCAAAAAAATCGAGTAAAAAGTATCGGTATCAAATGAAAAAAATATCGATTTGGTATCGTATCGTATCGAAATTCGTGTCCCTAGTGTTCATTCTATGGCCACTGACGATTGGCATGTTCATTGATCTTAAGCAATTAGCGAATGCGTAATTTTTTTTTTTGCATTGTGGCAATGTGCCAAAATCCAAATAAACTAGAGAGAGAAAAGAACGCGAAAAGATCGCACCCTAGTGCAATATATGAGCCTACGAATCTTAACAAATACATCGAGATGGCCGCTGTGGTGCAGTGGGTAGAGTGCTCGCCTGCTATCATTGGGTGTAGGCTTGGGTAACACTGCGCTGCGCGGCGCAATTGCGCTAACACCAACCCTGGTGTTATTGCGCTAACTCCGATTTGGGAAATGCGCCAACTCAATATAGCGCCAACTCAATGTAGCGCCAACTCAATGATGCGCTATTGCAATATAACACTGACTCAATTTCGTGCGCTAACACCAGCTCCAATATAGCGCTAGTGTAAAATGGCGCAACCACAACGCCAATAACAGCACCATAGTATATGTATACGTATGACAACGTCACAATTATGTGTGCTTGATAGTGATCTAAGTGACTCTAATTTCCAGCATATTTTCACATATGTATATACGGAATATTTTTCCAAATGATTATGAAAATTAAAATTAATTGTGCCCTCGTATATGTAAGCAGAATTCCGCCAAAACCCTGCAAAAAATGCGATCACTCCGGGATACATCCGGGACAACTCGCAAGGGAGCATGCGATTACTACCCATTTGTATCTCTTTATATGGGTTGAAGTGTTCTCTTTTGTTTGAGCATGTCCTATGAAGAGACTAATTGTACCCAGTTTGTACCCGAACGGGTAGCAAAAGCGCACAATTGTACCCGTTTTGTACCCGAACAGGTAGCAAATGCGACACATCCATTTGTGCGACTAATTGTACCCGTTTGATACCCTTTCGGGTACAATTCGTCTACAATTAGTATACATATGTACCCGTTCGGGTACAATTGGGAACAATTGTAGACTAATTGTACCCGAAAGAGAGCGCTCCCGGACAAATCTTTTTAGAGACTCGTCGCACACTTTTTTACAGGGAAGAAATAAAACGGGGATGGTAAACAGTAACAAGCGAAAAAATGTTATTTATCGATTATTCGATGACAATTGCGCTAAAGGTGTTATTGCGCCAGTACCGTGAGTTGGCGCCACGGTTGGCGCTGGCGTTATTGTATCAGCGCCAAAAAAATTGCGCCATTACCCATGGTTAATTGGGTGAGTTTCTAAGACAAAGCTGCTCCGCAACTGTTGAGCTCAACAGTTGGCAACAGTTGTGTAGCAGTTGAGTTAAACAGTTATGTCTTAGAAACAGCTTGATTAATTTATCAGCTGTTTGGCTTTACACAACATGTTGAGCTGAAGTAGCGAATAAAATTTGTGATGGAAAAAATGGCGAAAAGTTGCCAACAGTTGAGCTGAGCGGAATTATAGCCCCGTCACAATGAAATTTTGACGGAGCAGCATGCATTGACAGCTGAGTGGAATGTATGTGTTTGCATGGAGTTCGACACATCCAGCAGCACTAGCGCCATCTACCATAAAAAAGTTCCCAACTTTCAACTTTTGCTGCATGTAAGGCATAAGAAGAAGCATTTGACATTTGTTCAGGGCAATGGAGCGGAGGGCAGCTAATAGCAAAGGAGCTAAAATCATTGGAAATAGCGGAGCTGGAGCTAAAAATCACTAACATACATATTTGTAGATATCAGAGCTGGGAAAAATTGATTCGAATAACGAATAATAGATGAATCTATTTTTTTATCTTTATTTGAATAATAAATAATTTCGTTTACTCCAAAAAAAAATTATTCGAATAATAGATACTTTTTATTAACATACATTTTTGTGATAAAACCGAAACCATGTACACATGTATGTACATATCTATATATTCTTCAAATGCTGTTTTTTTCTACCCTGAATTTTTATTTATTATTTGAAATAGCAAATAAAGTTCCGAATAATTTATTCGTAACTAATTTATCTAAATAAAAATTTTAAAAATAAATTTTTATTCGAATAATTATCTAAATAAAAATGTATTCGAATAATTCCTAAGTCTGGTAGGCATGCATCACTATTAATTTTTGTTTGTGTTATTTATTTAGTTTCAATAAGTTTTTTTTCTTATAACCGATTTAGCACATTGTATGAGGAAGACAAATTTCATATGGACTCGTCATGTATTGATACATCTCGTAAGAGACAGCGAATAGTTTTTTATTATCGCATTTATTTTAAAAATCATCGCCAACCAGTCGAAATACGACCAACCTTATTTTTGAATTTCCATTACAACATGAAAATTTTACTTTATATGTATCACATCCACATTTTCTCTACTAACAGTTTTTATACATTTAGTACAAACTTACATTCTTACCAGTTTGGTAAGAAATTCCCACAAACAGCATCCCTGATCACCGCCCCAGCGGGTTAGGGGCTTAGAATATACCCGTGGTAAGGAATGCCTGTCGTAAGAGGCGACTAAAATCCACCGGCCTAGAAGGTTGATTATGGCCAAAAAAATCGTTCGCACGACAGTCGGGCTAGTGTCAGAAGGGACTAGTACCCGAGCGTACCGGATTTATCCGGCAAAGGACTGTCACATCCCCTACACTCCCCAAAACCTTCGGGGAGTGTCTTGGTGGCTACAACAACAACAACAACAACCGCAAAAAAGAAAAATTGGGAGCTAAGAGCGGAGCCAACAAAAAAATTTTTGTGAGCGGAACTAACAACAAAAAAAAAAACTTTCGCTCCGATGCCCTGATAGCAAAGAAACGCAAGATGATTGTGGCGATGCACCTACATGCAGCAAAATGCAACTACATCCAGCAGTTGATTGTGACGGGGCTATTACTCAACAGTGCGTTTCTAAGACAAACACTCAACAGTTGCACAACAGCTCTGTCTTAGAAACTCACACCACTGTAGACCTGTAGGCAAGCTTTGAGATGGGATTTTGGGAAATTCACCAAAATTGGTTCCATTGACAGAAAAGGGTTGCCGGCGCAGCGAAAATATGGAAAAAAATATTTTAAGATCGTGGTAGAGTTGTATAATAAATAATTATACCAAAGTGCACTCTTTAAAACAGATTGAGAAAGTGTTTTTAAGTGATCAACGAATGATAGCTGAAGTTAAAAGTTAGTTTTGTTTTGTTTCCAAGCTCTAAAGTTTTTTAGAGCAATTCAAATGCAACTCTGTGCTGCTACTGTCCGCTATATTCACCTAAATGGGTTCCGTCATTTTTTCTTTTTCACCTAACCTTGCCTACAGGCAGGGTTGCCACTTTGAAATTTATTTTCCGACCAAATTCGTCTCAAAAACCTACCAAAATAGCTTTCAGTCGACCAAAATTTTTGTTCACAAAATTCGTCAAATAAACTGGTGATAAGCTGGAAAATTTATGTATTTTTATATATTCATTTAACTGGTATATATATAGGAACTTATACATACATATCACTCTTCAAGTATTTTCACATGTTTTAGCTTAAAATAATAATATACGAATGCGTTTATACATATGTATGTACATTAATTTGTGTATGTAATCTATGTTAACCTTTTAAAATAGTTACGACTATAGTGTAACAGGTAGGTCCAAGTAGGTATACAAATGAGATCAGAACTTTAATTAAATATCAAAATTGAATCTAAGATCTTTTTTTGTGCATAGTGCTTATTTCTAATTTGTTTCTGAGTTTGGTTTTATTAAAGAAAGTGTAGAAAATCTGCGCCCGGTGCAGCAGAGCTGTGTGGAAGCGTAAGCAGATTAAAAATAAATTTTGTGAGCCCGCCAAAGCAATTTTCATTTAGCGCATTTTTCATCAAACTAAAAAATGAAGAAAGGGTTTTCATGCGTATGCATTCACCTTCTTTTATCCACTTTACACAAAACTCTGCCGAAGAGAAACACAAAAAGTATTCAAGCAAACTGTTGCTGCGAGAAAGAGACATGAATACATGAACTTTCAAACGTTCTTTCAACAGTGTTGTGGCAAGATCTAGCAAATCATTGATGTTACTTGAAGGAAGGTAAAAACCTACCAAAATTCAAATCGTGCGACCATCCGACCAACAGGAAAAAAACCGACCAGTTTTGGTAGGAAAAGCCCACTTATCACATCCCTGCCTACAGGTCTACAGTGCTCACACATTGTGTACGGAGAACAGTGACTTCACTCTGGGATGTGTGTTAAAAAGGTCGAACAGCTGTGCTCAGCTGATTTTGAAGTTGTTGTTATGGCCCAATGACGATAGTGAATGCAATATAAGTTGCTCTTCTTCTTTCTGTTTTGTAGGTTGTTGATTTTACATTCTTGTACATGTTATTCGTAGAATAGCTGGCGTTTACGCTCTCTCCGGGAATTGCGTTTTAAGAACTCGGCCTTAATTTCTTTTCGGAATTATTAATTGGTTTTTTAATTCCCAATTCCGGAATTGCGTTTCTGTCTTGATTGCTACGACCATGTCATTATGGTCCCTTTTCTTACAACAACCACATCTGGCCGCCATACCAATCTGTACCCCCGGAAGTCGCCGCCATACCAATCTGTCCCCGATTTTGACATTTGCCGATGACATATCGTCTTTTTTTTTTATCGAATTTCGACTACGCATCCCAGAGCCATTTCACTGTATGCTATACACTATGCCTGCTATGCCAGAGGTCTCGGGTTCAAACCACGGTCCGACCAAAACACCAAAAAACAATTTTTCTAATTGGGTTTTTTAAGAGCAGCGGTCACCTCTCGGCAGTGGGCGGCATACCCTCCGAGTGTATTTCTGCCACGAAAAAGCTTCTCATAAAAAATGCATTCGCTGTTCGGAGCCGGCATAAAACTGTAGGTCCACCCAATTAGTAGGAAAAACAAAAAGGAGCACACCTCGAATTGGGAGAGAAGCTCGGCCATAAAACTCGTCAGAGCTATAATAGCGCCATTGTATTATTATTATTATTATTATCATGCAATAAGAATTTTTCGTTTTTTTTTTTAATAAAAGCTGAGCATTTGCTTTTTCTTAAAATTTGAGACCTTTTACTCAAGTTTTGAAATTTGGTTCATACAAATTGATGTCAAAATCCTAAAATCTTGAGTAAAAGTATTTGCTTCGTTTATATTAATACGGCCCATTGTGTACTTTTTCAACTTCCATAATACTGTCTTCTTTTTGAGGTCTGAGATCTTTTTTATGGCGAGCAATTCTGTTCTTACCATGATCCAACAAGAATGGCCAAACGGTCAAAGCAAGGTTGATACATAAGGTTGGTTGTCTTGGTAGAAAAAGCTGCCTATTTCTTTTCATTATCAGATCACAACCTCCCTAATCTTTTCCCCTCATTCTCTCACATTTTCTATGCATTGACGACGCTACACCCACACCCATTCATTCCTAATTTGCTCGTGGTTGGCATTAACCTGAATATGTAGTGAGATTGAAAAAAGAAATATATCTACATAGTATATAATTGTTTTAAGTCAAAGACATCTGCGTATGTACATACAACTCACTAAATATTTAATTTATTTTTAATTTTCGTCCAATGCCAATGGAAACAATGTTTTAATACTGTAAAAAGCATTATGCAATTCTTATACATATGTATGTCCATACAATGTACTTGCGCTTTGGCATTGGAAAGTTATTGGGAGAGGAGCAAAAAACTATCCCAGTGGCGAAAATGTTGCTTACAGAATCGATTAAGTCATGCACACATGTAAGGCTGTAATGCACACCACCTCATACGCATATCTGTTATACATTTTCATATACATGGCCGCAAATGTAGAGTGAACGCCTACACGTTAAATACGAAGTAATCAGGGTAGTAAGGTGTTCATCCAATGAGCATATCACTAACTAGCATACATTCTAAGCTGTAGGTAGGCAGTTCGTATACTACTTCGCCAACGTTGTAAGGTGGATGTAGGCGGACTGAATACAACTCCGTTTACAGGGTAAGTTGATGGTAGGCACCTCGAATCTACTTTCGCTTACCTTCTAAGGTGAACGTAGTCGGATTGAATACCATCCCGCTTACATTGTAAGCTGTAGGTAGGCAGATCGAATCTACATTCGCTTACCTTGTAAGGTGGATGTAGGCGGACTGAATACAATTCTGCGTACATTGTAAGTTGTTGGTAGGCACCTCGAATCTTCCTTAGCTTACCTTGTAAGGTGAATGTAGGCGGATTTTACACAATTCCGTTTACATTGTAAGCTGTAAGTAGACATTTCGAATTCAAAAACCACCACTACTCCCACTAATCATATGTACATATGCACATATGCAATGAATTTCAGATAGTACAGAAAAGAAATTTATACAAAGGGCTTATTACTGCTTCACACATAGGCTTGCCCAGCCAATTTATGCTGGGACTGCTACTGGTATGTATTTAAGGAAACGTGCATAATTAGGGAAACTCAAGAAAAAACCACATAAAACACCAACAGAAAACACCGAAATTCGCCAATAATCCAATATATCTGCATAGGGAGAACGTCCATGAAGAAGTGGTGCATTTTTTAGCACTAAAATCTGTTTTATACAATTTTTTTTTTATACAATTTTAAACAATTTTATTCTATCAGCGCTTGATTCAGAAACGAATTTGTAACAAAAAGGATTCTTCAATGTGATTGTTATTTTATTTCTATGGAATTTTCGAACTTATTATACATAGCAACACAACAAGAAAGAAAAATAGAAAAATGAACAAAATTCATTTTTGTGAATCCAACTTACTTTTTCATACACATTGTATGTTAGTTGGCATTGTTCATAATGTGTAGTATACATCACTGGGGAGAAGTAGTGTGGTAGGCAATGTTCGCCGCTGGGATTCGATCAACAAAAGCTGAGAAAATTTTATGCGAGAGAATAAATTCACTATGTACTTTTATGCTTTTTTAAATAATCTTCTGAAATGTGTGTTTAAAGTAGATGTAAATGTTCATGACCATGGAAAGTTTTGTTCTAAACATTGCTGTCAAAGTGACAGCGGAATAAATAGAAAAAGTAGACGGAAAGGTTTTTTGAAAGCTGCAGCTTTTCTTTCCGTCATAGGTGGATGGGTTGTGAGGAGATCCCTAAGTTAGAGAGGAGCTATCCGCCCCAGCTGATATGCTAAAAAATCAATGATGCCAATGTCCCTCAAGGTGTTTGGCCTTCAGCAAAGCGTTAAGCTCAATAAAAGCTCTAGTATTCTTGTGTACTTGCTTCCACGTTTTCATTTATTTGGACCCCTACAACAAATCGTTAGTGTAGGAGAAATAGGAAATGAGAGTAGGGGAACTACGTACACATCTGCCAACAGACTTGTGTGATAATAAAAAGCTTTTTCATCTCTTTTCGCTCAGAGCTTTCGTAATTTTCTTTTCTACCTGCACTACTCAACGTCGTAGTTTAATATTTAAAAACATTCCATAAGCAATTTAGCGGCCGTCCGGTACAGACCAAACGTTCGATAAAGGAAAAGGGGGGCGATAGCAATTAACATTAATTTTGTTACTGTGATAAATTAAATTAAAACAAAAAGTACGTAATTTATTATTTATTTTTTATAATCAAAATAAAAAACTATTGAATATTTATGGCAGAAGCGGTTAAAATTTAATAATTATGTACAAATAAAAACCGACCGTTAATCAAAGAAATATTAACTATACATACATATGTACATGTGAGTGTGCGTTATAGCCAAGCTGTGCAATTATCTAATACAGATTAATAAAAAAAGTTTAAATTTTTATATTAGAATTTGCTTTGAAAATATTTTAAAACAACCCATCAGCAACGAGTAATACATTTTATAATTCTTTTAATACATATTTTCTTTATTGAAAATTGTATGACTTGTGGCAATGAATATGGCTGTGGTTGCATAACAGCGTTGCGGCGCTAGCAATGACAGTAGAATTATTGCTTTTTCATTTTGTATTAAAAATGGTTCGGTCGATCTTTCATCGTATGTTGGCTCGGCGGCGGTCGATAGCAAAGTACAAACGTGCATATGGATATGGATATGTATGTACATACATACATACATGCATACATATGTGTACGTCGCCGACGTCATATCTTCGTGACTGATAAAAAAAAGAACAAATAACTATAAAAGACTGATTTTAGTGAAGAACATGAATTCATTTCCTATATACTTACCAGCTACTTAAATATACATATACATATGTATGTATGTATGTATGCATGTATGCATGTATGAATATTAGTCACGTGCTGCCTTAACACACCAAATTGTGACGTAACAATGCATATATCAGAATATGATAAATACATATATCGATGTGTGCCATGTGCACCTGTATGTATACATAAAACCACTTTTCTTTTTGCTTGCATAATCGGGCCATAATGTGTATGTATGTATGTATGTAACTAAAGCAGTTCACTAGGTATTCTACATTATTCTATGCACTTGAACCACCTATGTGTGTATGTAAGTACATATGTACACCACATATTAGATAATAACATCTTAAAGGTGGTGGGAATAAGGTAAAATGTGTTCACCCAGGCGTATGAGTAACCTCTAGTGTGACACCTGAATGGCATTTCCGTATTTACATACATCCTACATATGTACATATCTATTATATACAGTAGAATCTCGTGAAAATTGACCAAACTTTTGACTAGTAACATAGATTTGTTGATAACAACATAAGATTAGATTTAATTTAACTAAACGGAAATGTAAAGCGACGAAACAACGACGGTGATGGTAACCATGTTTTCTATAGCTTAAAATATAGTAAAATTGAAGGAATAAAAAAATACCTACGAGGCTGTAAATGTTTCTTGTTGTCAAGCGAATGTTTTGTTTAAACAAAAATCATACGCTTAGAAAAGTGCGAGATACATAATTATTTTTACTTGCTAATCTACTGTATTGGTATGCGAAACCATATGGCCACGAGGTGCTATACGAAAATAATTCTGAATTAAACCTAAATGATAAAAATCATATTGATCAAATCAATTAAACCTACAAAAATGATAAAAATCATAATCTTTAAGCAAATCCTTCCAACCAGTGACTTTAAATGAAATGATATTATCCTTTAAGTTTATTGTGTTAAATTTTTTTATTAAGTCTCGTAACTAAATTGTGTAGTATAAAAATTGAAGGAAAAACAATTATGTAGATGTTCGTACATACATATCGTCGCTGCGCCAACAAATTCAGTTATATGTTTTTTTTTCGATTTTTTTTTTATTACATATTTATTTAGCGCTATCCGCTAGCCACATTTCTGCATTCCCGTTTTCTGATATCCTTCTTTGGTTAGAAGTTATCAAACACAGCTATATGCTCTCAGTAGTAGAAATGCTCTGTAAAATCAGTTATACATCTATTTTCGTATAATTGTTTTTTGATTTCAGGTTATTTTTGTGTAAAAAAATTATTTAAAAAAAGCGTATGTGACCAATTTTCAAAATAGGAGGGGCACTGGTCAATTAAATAATGCATTTCCAAGCTATCGCTAATTGAATCGGACCCTAGCGAAGAATTGTATACACATCTTTCACGATTTCTTACCCCCACTAGGAAATTTAAACAATTTGTAAAAAGAGCTATGTGCTGTAAAACGGCGCAAATGCTTCATGCGAAGTGGTTGGTCAAAAAAAGTAAAAAAAAAATTGCACAAGTCTATTACATATGTGTAGTATCATTATTATACAATTCAAACTAGAAAAAATATTCTCTAGGATCACCAGAAAACGGTTTTTTTTGCTCTCCTGAAAAGTTGCTGAAAAACGTATACTTAGCTCTTTTTGTTGGCGCAGCGACGATATGTACGTTTGTATGTACATATGTATGTAAGTATGTATGTACATTATTTTGGCTTTATCGAAGACCATGTATTTATGTCATCATACATTTATGTGGTTCAAAAGGAAGCCAATAGCAATTTTTGTCACGACGGTCACTGAATATCTTGATATCTTGTGATACTTCAGTAACACTTACGTACAATTACAAGCAAATGAAAAAGTTAGAAAGTGTACATTATGTACATATGCATGTATCGTATGTACATATCGCACCCTAAATCAAAAAGTGGCACAACTCAAAATTTTTCGAAATCGAGTTTTTTTCATAAACGGGTAACATATCTCTAGCGATTGCAAAAAAAAAAACTTTTGAATAACTGCCTCTTTCGACCGAAAAATAACCATTATACCTTGCCCTTTGCCATACGATTGCTTGTAATGAAAAAAAGCTTTTTGGCTCTACGGAAAATTTTTGATTTTTGAGTTGTGCCACTTTATGATTTAGGGTGCGATATAATAAATAAATATATAGAAAGTTCCTATTAGAAACGTAAATAAATACATATAAATAATAAAAAAAAAATAAATGTTAAAGTGCTAGTTTTCATATGGTACAACGATATGTGGGGCTAAATGACTGTTACAGCAACAACATGAAAAAGTTAAAACTGCCTACTACCACCGAGTACAACCTAGTTTAAGTACCGTAATAACCCATGTTATTAAGGGAATATTTGAAAGAAGCTTACAATTGGTTGCCACGTTGCGAAAAAAGTCATTGCCTTTATATTGAAAATTAATTGAATGTTAATGAACCAAGGCTGTAATAATTGTTTACATACATATGTAGTTGGAAAATATGTACATATGTATGTATGTACATATGTATATTGTGTATAAATGTATGTATGTATAATAATAGGGACACGAGAAATATTTTACAATTCTCCATTTATTTCATTTTATGACCAAACAATAATTACTATATATTGATAGTTACACGGAGAGGACATGCTTCAATGACTCTGGGGTGGTTTTTGTATAATAATTTAATTTTTATAAACAAAAATAATGAAATGTATAATTTAAGTTAGAAAAAATAATAGGGACAAACTTTAAATTCGATTGTTTTTTCAAATAATCTACAATATTACTGCTGCAGTTAGATTTAAACTAAAGTTTAATTGAAGCTCCTTCATTTTTATAGCTTCCTTACATCTTCGTGGCATAGGGTTGACCAAATCAGCGCAATTTGCAACCGGTATTAAGTACCAAGCTTCTTTAATTTTTTTTTTCATAACTCTTGCTTATTTTTCCATTTTTGATCCGCCGTCGTCTTCTTTAATGTTCCCTATAGGCCTGAGGTACGACGTCTGTGAGGGCTACTCCAAAACAGCAGCTTTCTTACGTTCAAACCATGAGTTTTCGATTCTGGAGGCATGTTTGGGGTCATTGTCATGCGTAAATCGCCATCTAATGATATCAAGGAGGGTTTAAATGATCCTGTTTTGAGTAGAACAATTCGCAACAGACCTCGAGAAGTAGGACTAAGTGGAAAAAATCCCAGAAAAGCTCCGTATCTGAGAAAAAATAATGTAAGCCAACGAACTGAATTCGCTCAGAGGAACATGTTGCCGGACAACTTGAATAACGTTATTTAATCTGATGACACAAAAGTAAATTTGTTCGGCTCGGATGGCATAATGTTCGTTCAACGCCCGCAGAATGCAGAATTTCATCCCAGATACACCAGAAAGACTATCAAGCACGGTGGCGTCCTCTGAACGAATTCAGTTCGTTGGCTTACATTATTTTTTCTCAGATACGGAGCTTTTCTGGGATTTCTTCCACTTAGTCCTACTTCTCGAGGTCTGTTGCGAATTGTTCTACTCAAAACAGGATCATTTAAACCCTCCTTGATATCATTAGATGGCGATTTACGCATGACAATGACCCCAAACATGCCTCCAGAATCTAAAACTCATGGTTTGAACGTAAGAAAGCTGCTGTTTTGGAGTAGCCCTCACAGACGTCGTACCTCAGCCCTATAGGGAATATTAAAGAAGACGATGGCGGATCAAAAATGGAAAAATAAGCAAGAGTTATGAAAAAAAATTAAAGAAGCTTGGTACTTAATACCGGTTGCAAATTGCGCTGATTTGGTCAACCCTATGCCACGAAGATGTAAGGAAGCTATAAAAATGAAGGAGCTTCAATTAAACTTTAGTTTAAATCTAACTGCAGCAGTAATATTGTAGATTATTTGAAAAAACAATCGAATTTAAAGTTTGTCCCTATTATTTTTTCCAACTTAAATTATACATTTCATTATTTTTGTTTAGAAAAATTAAATTATTACACAAAAACCACCCCAGAGTCATTGAAGCATGTCCTCTCCGTGTAACTATCAATATATAAGGGGTATTCGCTATCCCTAGCAAGATAGCAAGATAGCACAGATTGCAAATATCCTAGACCAAAATATGCTACACATCGAGAGCACCCATTGCACAGTCGTAGGAAATTTTAAGAAGCAGCTTTTCTTTTTAGCCAAAGGAACGCGTTCATCACACACTTTTTACTAAATAAATAATTTTATTTTAGTAAATTTAATAAATACACATAAAAAATTACATTTTAAGCAAAATTCGAATGCTCAAATTGAAATTGAAATTAGCAATTGGCAAATGTCAGCTGACGCAGGGTCGCAATTAATTTCCTACACTTCATAGCAAATAAATATACCTACATAGGTTTTGGTGTAGCATATTTTTGAGGTCTAGCATATTTCTGTGCGCCTGTATTTTGTTGTTGTGCGTTGTAAAACTTTGCAATCCGTGCTACGTGCTAGGGTTATGCTATGGATAGCGAATACCCCTATAGTAATTATTATTTGGTCATAAAATGAAACAAATGGAGAATTGTAAAATATTTCTCGTGTCCCTATTATTTTTTCCAACACTGTATGTATATATATGTATATACGGATTTGACGTCAACACATTCTCTTTCTCCTTGCTGATTACATAAAAAACTTGGCAAGATTTCGAAAAAGTATGTTTTTTTTGTTCTGCGTTTCTCCCTCTTTTTAAGCACAACTGAGCAAATTCTAAATTTAAACGTAAATTTTTCTTTTGCTCTTGAAAATGTTGGCCGTTTTTTTTTTGTTTTTTTTTTTTAGTCTTTGGCAAGGCTTATCCAAATAGAGGTTATATTACTTCCGTTTTTATGTGTATGTTTTCTTTAAAAATGTCAATGTGAAAGAGAAGAGAAATGAATTTCAAGGTAAAATTTTTGCCAATTCGTTTTGTCTGACATTCACACTTTTTAGTATACATACACAATTCCAATCAGCTTATCTACTGCGATATCCTTCTTTAGATAATTCTTGGTCTTTGGCACTGAAATAAAGTATATGTATGTATGTACATACATACATATATCGCACCCTCATAACTGACACAACACAAAATTAAAAAAAAAATTCAGGAGCAAAAAAACTTATCTTTTACTAGCAATGATATGGAAAAAGACTACGTATAATGGTGGGTTTTCAGTCTAAAGAGAGACTGATGGGCAAGATTTTTTGACACTCGGTAGAGATAATAATAAAAGAGCAGATTTACAAAAATTTTGAGTTGTGCCACTATTTACGTACAGAAAAAAGCAAAACAAACAAAAAGTTTTATTAAGTAAATGCAAATGTTCATAATAATAAATAATTTTACCTACAGACACGAATAGCAATGGCGCAGTATGTAGCAATAGATTAGAACAGGGCTGCTCACCTCATAGGCACTCAAAGCACAATTGTTTTTGTTTTGTTCCGAATCATAGGCACAGATACATATTGTCACCTCAAATATGAAAATAAAATTTTCTTTGCACTCCCATAAGCAGGCCCGACGAGAGGGGGGGGGAGCTGAGGGGGTCAATTGCCCCGGGCCCGGGCTTTAGAGGGCCCGGGAATCTCAAAATGATATCCAAGTTTTTGCTTACAGAAAATAAACGAACAACACCTTTAATCACCTTTCGTAGATAGCAATCATTTTAAATTTCAACAAATTTTATAAATCTCTTAAAGTGTCTGCACCCCACTTAAGGAATTGTTGGTTTTTGGCGTCGACTTTGCAGCATAAATTTGAATTCGTTTTCTGTTGCAACAGAAAAATTCGGTATGATGCAAATTCTTATACAGCGATATGGGTATATCCTGGGCGTTTCGGACGGTATGTTCGCACGATTTTTTGAACTTTTGAGGCAGAAATATCGCGAAATATTGTATCGTTTTATGATAAAAGGAAAGATTTAGGCCACAGCTAATGATTAAAGTATGTTAGCGACAGAAATTTAGTTTAATGCCTCTGTTTTAGCCACTTAAACTGCGTTCCGGACGCTACAAAAACACGTCCATTTTTTTTTGAGTGGCTAAAACAGAAGCCTGGCATAGCAGGCGAGCACTCTACGCACTGCACCACAGCGACCATGTATAGATAAATTAAAGTTCGTAACTATATATTCATTGAATTTTGATTTTGAGAATTTGTTCATTTAGTATGGGGGCCCTTAGTTATTTTGACCCCGGGCCCGGATTTTCTCTCGGCGGCCCTGCCCATAAGCACTCAGATATAAAAAAATTTTATATGTATGTGCTTATGATTCATATTGAATGTGCAGAGCAAAGGCACTTTGTATAGGAGCTCGAGCACTGCCGTAAGAAATCGAAATTTACAATAACAAATGTGTAATGAAAAAAAATTCAAAAAATAAAAGCACTGTAAAAAATTAGTATTCAAAAAAATTTCATATAAAAAATAAAAAAAATTCGTATGTATGTGATACTACCATTTGAAAATAAATTCTAAAATAATATTTTATTGGAATTCATAAAAAAATTTAAATGAACAAAAAAAATTTTCAGTGCATATACAAAATTTGTAGATGTATTGAGTTTTGTACTTTCAATACGAGAGCGTTGAGCAGCCCTGGATTAGAATTTCGAAGAGATGTTTTTCATTTACAAAAACATCAATTTTAATCATCAATCAATTTATGATACGCATACTACATGTACATATAACGGCTCTAAAATACTCATTTCATATTGACCGCATTTTCTCACTGTGCAGTTACTGATAAGTAGCAAATTTTGCGTCACGCGCTACATATAACGAGACTAAACTTCAATGAACTAGTTTAGCAAACTAGTTTTTCAATTACGATTATTTTGTGTAGTTATCGTTATTTGCATTTGTCCCACTAAAGAGTCTTAGTTTGCAATTGCAAATTCTCATATACTTTTCTATTTACCCATACATATGTACATTTATGTATAAACCTACACACGAATAACCTTATTTAATTGATCGACAAATAAGCGCGTGTCTGGCTAGCACCAGACGTGGCTCCTATTGACTGATAAGATTAAAGAAAAGAAAAATAAGTAAAGCTACGCTTATAAGAAAATATGGATTTCGTATCTACATATACATACGTATATACATACATTAGACCGTATCGCAAAAAAAAGTTCGCCGTACGCCCCCCATATAATGTCTTTTTCGAAAACCTTTCGGAAAAAAATTTTGATTTTATTTTGGACGCCGATAGATGTCGCTAAAATTATTTTTTTCATATCTTCGCTATTTATCGCCCGATCCCTAAGTTTCTAACACCACTGTCTTTGGCTTGAGAGTTTCTACTCTATAATCATATTAACCCTACGTGCGCCTTTGTGGTCACTTCCACCCAGTACTTAATTTATACCATCTTAGGGCCGTTTACTCAACCTCTGATTAACGCTAACCACGGTTAAAGTCCGGTTAAACCTCATTATCGACTTCATACAATCATACATTTAACATGTGATCGATAATGCAGTCCAGAGCTTAACCGGACCTTTGTCCTCCGGTTAGCGTTAATCAGAGGTTGAGTAAACGGCCCTTAATGTGTGTAACTTTTTTTTTGCCTGAATGTTAAATGTCGTTAAATCTTTTGCAAAAGAAGTATTTCGACCGCTTCAGTAAAGCGGAAATAAAACTCATCTAATGTTCCGAAGAATATATGTAAGTTTTTCGCTTCCTGCGGTCTTTTAGGTTCATTTTATAAAGATTTTTTCTGAGGATACACTCCTACTGAAAAATTATGCCAAACTATTTTGTAGAACATGGAAATGTTTTAATATGAGAGGGCGTCCGGTGGACTTTCTTTGGTCCTTATAAGGCGAGACTGCCTAATGTACATACATACATAATATGTTCATTAATATTTATTATTTTTTTTTTTTCTTACAGCAAAATGGGTAAAGAAGGTAAAACTGCTGATCCTTTCGCCTTCCTTAAGGATTTCGCCGCTGGCGGTATTTCCGCAGCTGTCTCCAAAACAGCTGTCGCACCCATTGAGCGTGTGAAACTGCTGTTGCAGGTTCAACACATCTCAAAGCAAATCGCCGCCGATAAGCAATATAAAGGCATGATTGATTGCTTTGTCCGCATTCCAAAAGAACAAGGTTTTCTGTCATACTGGCGTGGTAACATGGCCAACGTTATCCGATACTTCCCAACTCAGGCTTTGAACTTTGCCTTCAAGGATGTGTACAAACAGGTAAGAAAAGCCAAAAAATCTCAAACAAATGTTCTTACATATGTATGTATAGGAAAATATTACTAAAAATCAGAGTTGTAAAAAGCTGCAATCAATCGTCCCAGCAATCATTGATTGTTCTACCAGTTTTATTGCAATGAAAATTTATTGCAGTTTTTTGATTGTAAAAATTGCAATTTGAAATAATTTGTGTTCCATAGATTGCAATAAACATTTGTAAAAATTTTTGATTGTAAAACAACTACAATCAGCAATAATTTACCTTCCATTTATTGCAATAAACGTTTATTGAAATCTTAGGGGATCAAGTTCATTGCAATAAAATTTATTGAAATTTTTGATTGTACAAATTTTCAATACAATAATTTACAAAAATTTCATTGCAATAAACATTTCTCATAAATCATTTTCATTGTAAAAATTACAATAGCAATAATTGTATTGTAATAAATTTTCATCGTAAATCATATTGATTGAAAAATGTTTGATTGCAAGGCTTGCAATAGCAATCATTTTCCTCATAACTTTATACGAATGTATTGGGACTGAGGAAAGGCAAGCGCCTTGGTAATTCGAGTAATACCCGGCATTCATATGACACGGTTTGCCGCGTAATAACCCATTTCCCGGGTACATACGTATGTATGTACGTTAGGGTGTCCTTAAAATTAGATTAGCGATTTTCTTCGATCTCACCCCCTACATCGTTAACAGCATGATCAAAGATACCATAAAAAAATGTTGGTCCCGATCGGAGACGGTTAAGGGGTGTCGCAAACATGTCAAAGTTTAGATAACCATATGGGACCACGGGCGACACCCTTTAACCGTCGCCGATCAGGACCAAAATTTATATTTGGTATCCTTGAGTACAAGACTATCGACTTTGGCCATTAGATAAAAAAAATTAATTAAATTCTTTGGTCTTTATATGGTAGTCTGAACTTTGACCCATCTGCGACAACCCTTAACCACCTCTAATCTAGACCAAAATTTGCATTTAGTATTTTTGAGTACAGGACAATCGATTTGTGCATTAGATATGCAAAAAATTAAACTTAAATTTTTGAGCCTCCATAGAGTTTTTTGGACTTTGGCATCTGTGCGACACCCCTTAACGGTTTTCGATCGGGAAAAAAATTTATATGTGGTATCTTGGACTATATTAGCATTGACCAAGGGGGTGAGGTTGAGAAAATATTCTATGTAACCTAATGTACATATTGGCACACGGTACTGGTAATATTCGCAGTCGTCAATTTGTATAAAGTCTGGATGATAAGATGATGAGAAAGAGGATGAGGGTGCGGATGGGGATAAGTATATATATATTTATGTTAAACAACCATACATACATACATATGTATGACAGTAATGAGATATCCGGTAGTAAATGAAAAAGCAAATGGTACAAAAATAAATATATATTAGATAGGGTCGAAAAAAAAAAGTTGTGAAAGTCCGCCCCTAAATTTGAAGCTTATGTTGAGAGGGTTAAGGGACACAAAAAAAATTTTTTTTAATCCCGCGAAATACCGCCGAAATAGTTTTTTTCCTGTAACTTTGTTATTTATCATCCGATTTTTAAAATTGATACGTTATTATTTTCGTATTTTGAAGCTCTACACTTCCTTCTAATGTCCTTTTGAGCTCTGAAGTCGTTTTCACATAGTTGGGTCAGCTAACTTATTTGAATGTCCATGATAAGTTTTGCCATATGAAAGTGCTTCAAAATTCATGACAATGTTACCTTGAAACGGTTTTACTAAATTAATAAAGAAAGAAGTTACGTCACGACGAATATTTAACGTAGCTATTATTTAACTAATTTTTTTAAGCAATTCAGTATATGTAAAGCTGTAAAAGTCCGACCCTAAATTTGAAGCTTATTTTGAGAAGATTAAAGGCAAAATTTGTATTTTTTTTCTGGTTTTTTTATTGTAACTTTGTTACAAAAGGACATTAGAAGAAAATATAGAGCTTCGAAATACGAAAATAATGACGTATCAATTTTAAAAATCGGATGATAAATAACAAAGTTACAAGAAAAAAACAATTTCGGCGGTATTTCGCGGGATCAAAAAAAAAAATTTTGTTTTTGTCCCTTAACCCTCTCAACATAAGCTTTAAATTTATGGGCGGACTTTTACAACTTTTTTATTTCGTATGGGGACCAACCCAGTCTAATATACATATATCCTTATCCCCATCCGAACCCTCATCCTCTTTCTCATCATCCTATCATCCAGACTTTATACAAATTGAAGACTGCAAATATTACCAGTACCGTGTGCCCGACACCATCCAATATGTACATAACTACATACATTTGTATGTACCCGGGACATGGGTTATTACGCGGCTAAGCGTGTGATACAAATGCCCGGTATTACTCGAATTACCCAGGCGCTTGCCTTTCATCAGACCCAACGCATACGTATAAAGTTATGAGGAAAATGATTGCTATTGCAAGCCTTGCAATCAAACATTTTTCAATCAAATTTGATTTACGATGAAAATTTATTACAATACAATTATTGCTATTGTAATTTTTACAATGAAAATGATTTACGTTTGAACTTTATTGCAATGAAAAATTTTGTAAATTATTTGGGCAATTCACAAGCTGTTGTAAAGTATTGTAATGTTGTATACTGGTAAAGGTTTACAATAGGTGTATCAGTAGGGTTGATTTTTCTCATACAAATTTCAATACAACCAATACAACTGGGCAGCCTATGTTTATTGAGTGTGCTATTTGATTTGTTTTTTATTCTGACAGTTTGTTAAAAAAAACAATTTAAACAAAAATATGGAAGCGGTGAGGCGAAAAAAAAACAAATTACTTGCATCGTGTGTATCATATATCAATTAGGACTTGAATCCGCCGCTAACAAATCTAATAACTGTTTTTCGCTTTCGCCTGGCATTTTTTTATTCAAATTTTTGTAAACAACAAACTGTAAACAATAACGAAATACAACAAAACACATACGAGAGTCTGTTCACAGGTACTGCGTTCGTATGCACATTTTCCTTTACAACATACAACTTTACAATAGCCAGTGAATTGCCCAATTGTAATGAAATGATTTACGAGAAAATGTATTGCAATGAAATTTTCTTAAATTATTGTAATTGTAATTTTTACAATTAAAATGATTTACGGTGAAAGCTGATTGCAATGCAACTTTTGTAAATTAAAGCAATAACATACTTCTAAATTTTTGAAATTTTTATTTTTGCAATCAAAAAATTTGCTAGCAATATGATTTACAATCAATGTTGCTTGCAATAATATACACTTTTTATGATTGCAATACAATCTGATTGCAGCTTTTTACAGCTCTGCTAAAAATAAGAAAACTTAAAAGCAGATTTTTTAAAGCTTTATAATATTTATGAATTATTAATTTATTATTTCATTTCCTCTAGGTTTTCTTGGGTGGTGTTGACAAAAATACTCAGTTCTGGCGTTACTTCGCGGGTAACTTGGCCTCTGGTGGTGCTGCTGGTGCCACTTCATTGTGCTTCGTCTACCCATTGGACTTTGCCCGTACTCGGTAAGTTTGTAGCAACAAAAACTTTCAAAATTAATTTCTAATTTATTTCCAATTCCAAAACAGTTTGGCTGCTGATGTTGGCAAGGGTGGTCAACGTGAATTCACTGGTCTGGGTAATTGCTTGGCGAAAACCTTCAAGTCTGACGGTTTAGTTGGTTTGTACCGTGGTTTCGGTGTATCCGTGCAAGGTATCATCATCTACCGTGCCGCCTACTTTGGCTTCTACGATACTGCCCGTGGCATGTTGCCCGATCCCAAGAACACACCTCTGTACATCAGCTGGGCTATTGCTCAAGTTGTCACAACTGTTGCTGGTATTGTGTCCTATCCATTCGATACTGTACGTCGTCGTATGATGATGCAGTCTGGTCGCAAAGCAACCGAAATCATCTACAAGAACACACTGCATTGCTGGGCCACAATTGCCAAACAGGAAGGTACAAGCGCCTTCTTCAAGGGTGCCTTCTCCAACGTGCTCAGAGGTACTGGTGGCGCTTTCGTGCTTGTATTGTACGATGAAATCAAGAAATACTTGTAAAGTAATTAGTAACTTACACATAATTGAGCTAAAAAAATATTATTTAATTTAAATATTAAATTTAAAACTACTACACAAAAAGTATCAAATAGTAAACGCAAGAAAATAGTAAAAGTAAAAGCAGTTACCGCATACAAAATAAATTATTGATTTAAGCGACATAAAACGAATGTAATGATGCAAAACATACCACATAATGAGGTTGCGTATTGTAATTAACATACATAAGATGATAGTGCGAATAAAAACCAACCCACAACAGTAATTGTATGAACATCAATAGTAAAAAAATGATGAATCATTAGTAAATGTTCACACACAAACATAAAACGGAAAAGTTAAAAATATAAAAAAATAATAAAAATTGTAAATGCGATTTTTTTTTTTAGTTTAGTTTACTGGTTATTGGATTTTTTATGCAAATGTTATCGAGGAAATTATACTAGATTACAGAAGATCGTTGCGGGAGCCTCCCGCATAAAGGACCTCAACCAGGAAATTTGCAAAATGGTGGTTGAGCACAAACGGCAAAAGTGGAGGGAGAACCTTAGAGGGTCTAACGAGCTCTGGAATACCGTGAAAGCTTTATTAAAGGTTCAGACAATGGTGGTTTATAAGTATTTCAGTATCGTTAGCCTTATCGTAACTTTATCGCTATCCATGTGAGCTGTTAGTGGTGTAAATTTCCCAATGACTAGTAACACTGCTTGTCGTAAGGTTGGTTGAATCAGCTGTTTTATAAGGTTACAGATAAGTCACCAATGTCTGCACTTTTTACCCGACAAAACATAAGGACAAAGTGTCCATCATCTTTGGTGATAATGTGGAGTCGGACCCGAAGAGATGCGCTAGCATATTTGGTCGGCAATACCTACTCCTGTGGATAAAGCCAAACTTCGAATCCTCGGACGGCCGCGCAAATAGCCAAAAAAACGATGCGCCCCTTGCTCTCAACTAAAAATTCAGGAAGCTATAAAGAAAGCCAAACCATCAAGTCGGACCTGACGGCATATCCATGTTGATGCTGAGAAGGGATTTTACACAGAGATGAAGTTATTGTGATTCCTAGGTCGGGTACCCAGGTTTGTGTCAAAACGTGGACCCGGAGAACATTTGTCACTAATATTGTAATCAAATGAAAGGTGTTGAACAGAACTTTTATATCGAGCCGTCCCCCATTATGATTCCTGGTCAAGTCCCCAGATGTGGTTCAAAAAGTATACCCGGATGACTACGGAATATTTCCCAGCGATATTGGTATCAAACGAAGGGTTTTGAGCTGGATTTTTACATAGGTATGAACTCATTCCTAGGTCGGTTCCCCAGATGTGGGGCAATACGTGGGCCCGGATGACCCCAAGATGCTGCTAAGCAATACTGATATAAAATCAAAGGTGTTGAGCAGAGCTGCTAAATAGAGCTTTTTCATATTGATTCTTAGGCCTGGTACTCAATTATGGGTAAAAGAGTGGACCCAAAAGATGCCACGGAATGTTTCTAAGCAGAGATGGTACCAAATGAGAAGTGGAATACAGGGCTATGTTTCGTTAAACCCGGTTCCCTAAGGAAATGGGAAAGGCAAAGGGACGGAAAAGGAGAGAGATAATATAATGAAAACGGAACGAAGAGGATGGGGAGAGAGACACTAAGACAGGGAATGAGAGAATAGTAGGGGGAATCAAAGGGAGAAAGATAGAAAAGTATAGGTAAGGGAGTGCGGTACAGAAAGGGAAAGATAAATGGAAAGGGAGAGAGAAGGGGAATGGTAGTAATTTTGTAACATACGAAAAATGCACACTAAATAACTCAAAAACTAAAAGAGATAGAAAAAAAAAATGGATTGGAAAAATTAAAAGATTAGGTCCGATTTAGTTAATCTGCATAAAAAACTATAAATCGTCGATTTTCACATACGACACTCGTTCTCTCAGACGGCGTGTTGGGTAGCAGTTAAGTTAAACAGCTACATATGTATTAGAAACGGTTGGATGCATTTATCAACAGTTTGGCTTTACACAGCATGTTGAACAAAATTTGTGATGGAAAAAATGGCGAAAAGTTGCCAACTATTGAACTGAGCGGATCTACTCAACAGTGTGTTTCTAAGACAAACACTCAACAGTTGCGTAGCCGCTACGTCTTAGAAACTCAACCATCTATTGTGTTGCATACTTTAGGACCAATAATCGTTTATCGAAGTGAAATTTACCGAAATTTAACGATTTTCCGTTTTTAAATTTTCTGTCATTTGTCTAAAGAATATTTTCTTTAAATTTGTGCTATACTTTTTAATTCGCAATAAATTAATACTTAATTAATCCATTGATAGAAATTTGTGAACAGAAATGGGTGAAGGTGAATTAAAATCAGATTTATCAGATCCACTTGGGTTTTTGAAGGATTTCATGGCCGGGGGCATATCAGCTGCAATCGCTAAAACCGCCATGGCACCAATTGAACGTGTTAAATTACTTTTGCAAGTCCAGGAAGTATCACAGCAAATTTCCGCCGAGCAACGTTACAAGGGCATTGTCGACTGTTTTGTGCGTTTGCCTAAGGAGCAAGGCTTTTTGTCATTTTGGCGCGGCAATTTGGCCAATGTTATACGTTACTTTCCCACGCAGGCTTTGAATTTTGCCTTCAAGGACAAATATAAGCAGGTAAGGTGGGGTTTGAGAAAAAATGGTTATGTTTCCACACATTAATAGTTATTTTAAATGCTAAGTGTGTTGAATTGAAGTGGCTATATCCACAGAGCAAGCCTCCGTACGACATTTTGTTCCGTTGTGACACCACAGAGGAGCTGTAATTTCCGTGGTGCCCGATAGAATACATATCGGGGGCTAATGGAAACGAAGTTCTGATATATGTATGTATAACTGATTTCGGCCCTATTTATCCCATATAGCCCAGATCTTTTGCTCTATGAAGAGAAACCAAAACCTCGCTAGGTCTTATGCGATCTGGGAACCGGTTGTGCTGCTGTATTTTAAGGTAGCTGGGAAATCGTAATACTGTGAGCCCTCGTCTGGTTAGGCAGATAGCTAGCAGCGTACCAGATATCTTTTAGCTCCAACTTACATTGAGATGTAGTTTTTTAGAGAAAATTTCGCTGCCAAATCTGTTTTTTTGTTTCGAGTTCCGGAATCAACAAATTGCTTCCACTCATGCCCTTTCATCTTCTAAGGGCCGTTTTCACCATCTCCGGTTAATTTAACCGGTGGTTATTTTGACGTAAATTGTATGGCGAGCTGTCAAATAAATTGCTTAACCGGGAGAAATCCTCCGGTTAAGCACTTAACCAGAGATGGTGAAACCGGCCCTTAATCTTACACAATACCAAGGTTCGTTAGCTACTGTAATACGACTTTTGGTCTTTTAGGAGATAAGTAATGGCTGTAGCCACAAAAGTGTACAAATAGTACAAGTAGTATGTTTTCTTTATTAGATATTTCTCAGTGGCATTAATAAAAAGGAACAACCTGGCCGTTATTTCATAGGCAACTTATTATCTGGCGGTGCTGCGGGTGCAACATCGCTGTGTTTTGTATATCCATTGGATTTTGCGCGAACTCGGTAAGTATTATTAATGAAAAGGTATAAACAAGAAAGTACATAGTCTTATTCCCTCTCGGTCGTTATTTTTTCTCCAAATGCTTTAATAGTTTGGCCGCAGATGTGGGAAAGTCTGGGCAACGTGAATTTAATGGCCTCTTCGATTGCATGGTGAAAGTTTTCAAATCTGACGGTATGGTTGGGTTATATCGTGGTTTTTTTGTATCCGTACAAGGTATTATTGTTTATCGTGGCGCTTATTTTGGATGCTATGATACCGCACGTGAAATGATGCCCGATCCGAAGAGCACACCGATTTGGGCAAATTTCCTATTAGCCGAAGCTGTAACAACATTGGCCGGTATTGTGTCCTATCCATTCGATACGGTACGTCGACGTATGATGATGCAATCGGGTTTGAAAGCGGGCGAACGAGTTTACAAAAATACAGCACATTGTTGGATGGTAATTGCACGGAAAGAGGGTCCGTTGGCTTTCTTTAAAGGCGCATTTTCAAATGTACTGCGTGGTACTGGTGGTGCTATTGTATTGGTTTTGTATGATGAAATCAAGAAGCTTATGGGTTGAGAAGGAATTTGTTCCAACTGCATAGTTGCATTTGTATTGTTTCTACCGTTAGAGACTTTGTTTTTATATTTTAAACTTTAACTTAATAAAATTGCATTATTTTACTGAAAATATGCGTGCATGTATTTATTATAGTACATATGGCTAGCGTAGAACTAAACTGGTCTATCTAACATTTTTTTCAGAAATCGAGATATGTACATTTTTGAACTTGAAAATCATAAATTTATCCGTGCAAAATTGATGTAGGTCTTATTTCTGCACCAAAGTGTCCAAACGCTAAAAATGTCACTTTAGAATTCACGTCCTTTTGTCATTTCAAGAAATTCTAAAGTGGTCCAACTAGCATAGACTACCATACACCAGTATGATCTTACACCAGGAGCATTCCATGGTTTGTACGGGACAAATTGTACGAATTTTTACAGTTTTCGATTTGAATTAAAGGCACACGAAATTGTTAACCAACAAAATATCTGGTGCATTATTAATAATAATATAATATAATAATATAATACAATGGCGCTATTATAACTCTGACGAGTTTTATGGCCGAGCTTCTCTCCCAATTCGAGGTGTGCTCCTTCTTGTTTTTCCTACTAATTGGGTGGACCTACAGTTTTATGCCGGCTCCGAACGGCGAATGCATTTTTTTGTGAGAAGCTTTTTCATGGCAGAAATACTCTCGGAGGGTATGCCGCCCACTGCCGAGAGGTGACCGCTGCTCTTAAAAAACCCAATAATTGGATTTTTCCTAATTAGAAAAATTTGTTTCGCTCGGACCGTGGTTTGAACCCGAGACCTCTGGCATAGCAGGCGAGCACTCTACCCACTGCACCACAGCGGCCACTGGTGCATTATTACTGTCTGATAAAACTCTTATTAAAAGCAGAAACTTGCTTTTGAAATATTCGTGTATGTGTGAAAAATCTTAAAAACGTTATGTGTTTGTACGGGACAGGGCTGGTCTACCATGATCCTTGGTTTGTGCGAACCAGGAGCAATTTTTGGAAAATTAATTGTATTAGAAAAAAATAAAAAAGTAGATGTGGTAGCACTAATATTAAGGTTTATTCAAACAGAAAAAATATTAGAAATAAGGTTATTCTAAAAGAATTAAAAATGCTGTAATATAGTTTTTACATGGTTTGTACGGGACAAATGGTATAAATGTTTACAATTTACAGACAAACCAAAAGGTTATCAAACAAAGTTTCTGGTACATCAATATTGGGTCATATTAATAAAAGTCAAGCATTTGCTTTTGCTTGAAATTTCAGACCTTTTACTCAAAGTTTGAAATTTGGTTCATACAAATTAATGTCAAATTTATAAAATCTTGAGTAAAAGTATTTGCTTGGTTTTTATTAATATGACCCATTGTGTGGCTAATTTCTAAGCAAAAGGAGAAGCTTGCATTTGAAAAACTGGTACATGTGTGAGAAATCGAAATGTTTGTACGGGACAAATTTACCATTTCCAATGGAATGCTCCACCAGATGAGTGGATGGAATTGGTTAAAAATTGTAGAAAATTTTTGATGTTAATAATGTGGTGGGGAAATTTAAGTCATTTGACGAACTACGGCCAATGTTCAGGGACTACCGGAGTATAGTAGACGACGGTGCAAAAGTTTCCCAAATGCGAAGGGCAAAATTTGTCAAGGGTGAATCTGTGATCAGTTTAATGATGATTATTGTGAAACATAGGCTATGTTCAGAAACGCAGCATGAAACGCAACAGCGGCAGTAATTATTTTTTTGATGATTGTGATGAGCGACGCTTCATGCAAAATTGACGCTTATGAACGCTCTGCTTCTACTACAAAATCAAGTTGCGCTTCAAACTGAGTTTCTGAACAAAGCCATAAAAATCCGTCGATATAAAGAAATCTAGCGTGAACCTACATGATTTCATAGAGTTCTTGCAGAATTTTACACCAGATCAGGGCAGAGACATACGCGTTTTGAAATTCAAAAAAATGCAGGGCATAAAAAAATGTTGAAATTTGTACCACCGATTCTTCTCCTCTTTTACCTGTCTTTCCACATGTTAACCGCAGAGATGAAACGGAAAACAATCTAGAAGATTTTCTACCAGCCCGCCGTAGAGAAAACTAGGTTACTGTTACTTTTAATGCAGAGGTGATCATTTACGAACATGTGTATGTTATTTTTGTAATTAAAGTACTTCCTTTCACATATTTTTTGTTGTTTTATTCATATAATTTCCAATTTGTAGTTCAAACTTCCTTAAAAATTAAAAATTCTAAAGTGGTCTATGTAACAAGTTTTCTTGTTACAAACAAATATTATATAAAAAACGTTTCTATAATATTTTTTTTAATGCAGAATGTTAACAACTTTTTGGTTGCTTGTTTTTCCGACAGGGTAGGAATATGATGTATTGTGGAACGATTTTCCGTCATCCCTTGTAGTGCTGGAAAACCATCGATAGTGGTCCCATCGATAGGTTTAAAGGCAACCATCGATAGTATCGATGGTTTAATATATGTACGTAATTGGCTAAAGGGAAATGTGGTACTCAAACATTTAATGCACATATAAATACATATGTATGCATGTTCAAACACTGCAGGGAACTCAATAACTATTTGTTCAGAAACTCAGTTTGAAGCGCAATCTGGTTTTGTAGTACAAGCAGAGCGTTCATAAACCGTCGTACCATACGAAAACTAACATCACATATTCAATTTTGTGGCTGAAGAAAAGTAAAAAGTTCAAGATTTGGCCGACGAAAAGTAATAAAATCGAGTTTTGGCTGACGAAAAGTTATAAAATCCACTTTTGGCTGACGAAAACTATCAATTTCATTTAAACAACAACAATTTTAATGTAAAAACAGTATATAATTACTGATACTTTTCGTCAGCCAAAAGTCGATTTTATTACTTTTCGTCAGCCAAAACTCGATTTTATTACTTTTCGTCGGCCAAAAGTCAAATGTTCTACTTTTCGCATGGTATAAGTATACCAGGTAAAACAAACGTCAAGTTTTCGTCGCCATATTAACCACCTGACAATTAAGCAGATTATGACATTTCGTGCTGCCATAATCAATGATAAAAATCCTCCATTAATGGTATTTTTCACTGCTTTGTTTTAAAAATAAATTGTAACCATGGTATTCATAGTAACGAATTTTTTCAATTTAAATTGAAAGAAATTTTTTCATGAAAAATTCAGCAGTCTTTATTTGAAAGTACTCACTGATGCCTCCTCAGTCATAGATGAATTTCATCAGTGATTCATAAAAGATTCATTTCGGATTTTTAATTCGCGGAATATCAGTTTGGCCGTACTACAAAGTAGCCCTTTTCCGGTATTCTCGGTGAGTTTTTAATTTAGTTTAGTAGTTACGATCACTTTTAATTTAGGCTTTGTGATCACTCTGGTATATAGTTTGGGGAGGTTTTGGAGATTGATCTATTATAACTCCATATCGTCGCATAAAGTGCAATGCCGCGTATCCGCTACCACCCAAATTTTACAGGAGACAGTAAAAACTGCTTTAATTCAAAACGGTTCGGAATTTTGCAAACCCACATCAAAACCAAGGTAAATTTTTGGATTATATTCTTAATCCAAATATCATTTTGGCGAAAAACAGTTAAATGTGTAGTTATTGGCTTACTTATGTCTTTATAAGTGGTCTTGCATCTTTTATTTTGTTCAATAGTGACGTATACGCGGTTTTGCAGGCGTACGTGAAAACTTTTCTTCAATAAAACAAAGTTATAATCCATTTCGTGTTTATGAAAGGTATAATCAACTTTAGTACATTACAGTACAGTTATAAAGCAATAACACCTATTATTCGCGGTATTGGTTCGAAAAATTTCCTTAAAAAAAGCGGTTTTGAAACTGTGTCATTATTTGGAATTGCGTTGTGTGAATCTCAAAATTGTTGCATGAGTGGATGGGGACGGACGCCAGGAATGTATTTTTGATGAAATCTCATTTTTGGCAAAAATGTCACGCGGTTTTGTACTTTAAACGACGATATGTATGTACACCACCATACCAAGTGAGCATATCAGTCTATATATGTATGTATATACATATGTCCAATCCAATTACAAAAAAATATGTACCCTAGATTTTAACAATATGAGTTGCTTATTTTCGCGGTGCAATAATACCAAATATGGCTGCAAAGACGGTGATATAAAATTTTTCCAATTTCCGACGATACCCTTTATTCGCGGAGAGTGGATGAAGACTTGTGGAGTGAGCGAAGAGGAGCTACCGGAAGTTCCATAAATCTGCTCACTAGTACCGTTTCCCTTTCTGTCCTTTGATTCCTGAAATACCCAAACTTTCAAACAAAAATCTACGCATTCAAAAAATAAAAGTCTGGCATCGCTATACTCCAAAACTGACATAAGATTAAACTTCAAAAATCTGCTTTTTAATCAAAAAGACAGCGTCAAAATGACAGTGCACATACCTGTATTTTTTATACCATGTACTTTTCGTACAGAATTTTTTTATTGATAGCTTTCGCCAGAAATTTTAAATATGTTAGTTTTCGTATGGTACGACGAAACGTAAATTTTGCATGAAGCGTCGCTCATCACAATCATCAAAAAAATAATTACTGCCGCTGTTGCGTTTCATGCTGCGTTTCTGAACATACCCCTATTGAGAAAAATTTCTAGTTCCAAACTCGCGAAAAGGTGTCAAAAGGGAACTAGATCAATTGTAGTTAGACCCTCACCAGTTCAGAAGGAGTGAATTGAGTGACCATTATAAGACACACTTTGATTTGTATGCAATTTCGAAGAGACAAAAATTCTATGAAAATTTTTCGTTC
Organism: Urophora cardui; assembly: GCA_960531455.1. Lineage (NCBI taxonomy): Eukaryota > Metazoa > Arthropoda > Insecta > Diptera > Tephritidae > Urophora > Urophora cardui. The sequence goes on along the minus strand of OY482671.1, from coordinate 144,919,747 downwards.
GTTCAATTGCCGTCGGCTTTGTATCTTTCTACAATTCTCAGATGTTTAGTGAAGCATTCTATATAAAGAGTTTTCTATTTGCATTTTTGTATGAATGTTCCTCTAATTATGCTCTTCCGATCTCTCGGGCTCATTTTTTATTTATTACTTTTTAAATATTATTGCAAATTTTTATTAAATAAATAAATAAAAAAAATATTAGTTAAAAAAAAAATTTAAAAAAATTATCATCCACCTTGACTCCGACAGGATTCGAATCCGCGCCCCTCAGATTGAAAGGCACATGCGTTAGCCAGTCGGCCATCGCGCCACTTGCATGAAGTGTGTCAAACGCTGCACTTAAGCGGCAGATGTAAAACTGTAGAATTTGTAGGTACTTGTAGCTAGTTCAGAACTATCGAAATGGTGCCAATAAACGAACTAGTGTAAACTGTAGAATTTAGTACTAGTTCGGAACTATCGAAAATGTAGTGCAGAGAGTGACAATTGACACCGCCTAGGACATCGCCGTGTTAAATTCGCCAGTTGATAACATGCAAAAGAGATTTAGCTCGCACTAGTAGTGTCGAAAAATGCACTAGAAGCGACCTAGTTCGGAACTAGAGATTTTCCGTACAGGGAAGTAAGAATACTACATACACACATTTGGACATATACAGTTGTCCACAAAATAGAAGAGCCGAAATCAAAACCTAAACTACTCAATTCTCAATAAAAAAAGCCGTTTTATTTGCAAGTTTTTTCATAAAATTATTCACTAATCTTTTATTTACATATTCACAGCACACATATTCCAATCAAGTACCTTAAAAATTATAAATCTCAGTTTTTTTGATTAATTTTTTTAAAAGACGTTGGAGTTATGTACCAAGTAAAATACTATCGATGGTTAAAAAAAACCATCGATAATCGCTATGGCATCGGCCCCATCGATAGTTCAATCGATGGTTTTCCAGCACTAATCCCTTGTCAAGTTTGGTTTGGAGACAAACCGGTTTCGGCTAATATGCGCCATCTTCAGTGTCTTCTTTCGTTCTGAGTTATTTTGTGTAAGTTCGATAGTATTTATAGTAACTAACTTCCGTCGTTTTGTTCAGGTACTTCGTGTTCATGTGATGTGTTCGTGCATTCGTGCGTTCGGGTGACGTGTGTGTGTGTGGGTCTGTGTTGTGTGTTTAGGTATGCAAATCTATTTTTATACTCAGCTGTACTAGTACACAGAGTATTATAGTTTTAATCACATAACGGTGGATTGTAACACCATAAAATAATCGAGATAGATATTGACTTATATATATCAAATTGATCAGGGTGAAAAAAGAAATCGATTGAGCCATGTCCGTCCGTCTGTCCGTCTGTACGCACGATAACTCGCGCAAAAATTGAAATATTTTGATGAAATTTGGAATGCAAGTTGGTATCAAGACTGGAACGGATGGTATTGAAAATGGGCGAAATCGGACCATGACCACGCCCACTTCCCCTATATAGTAAAAATCGGAAATTTTGTATCTCAGTCACTAATAGAGCTAGAGTGATAAAATTTCACCCACGTGTGGAGCTCAGGCCCTTATGAAGAAATTTGGTGAGATTTTGAAAAATGGGCTTTGCCACGCCCACTTATTAAGGGCCATACATTGAAAGTTTTATATGTCATAACTCAGAAACCGTTGAAGATATATCGATGAAATTTGGTAGGCGTGATATACTTACTTAGGCAAATGTTTAGACGAAAAATTGCCAAAATCGGTTAACGACCACGCCCACTTTTATATATGGGTATTATAAAGTGGCCTAATAAAAACATTTTAAGCGATATCTCTGTCAAATATAAAGGTATATCATTGAAATTTTATGGCAGGAGTCCAATTGCGGATATAAAACGAAAAGCACAAAAATTTTGGAAAATGGGCGTGGCACCGCCTCTTTTTAGAAGCAGGAATATACGAGATTTCTGAGCCCATAACTCGACAAATAACTTAAAAATAATGACGAAACTTGGTGTGTACACTTTTATTAGTTGTGGTAATACATGTTCAAAATTTTAGCGAAATCGGTTGGCGACCACGCCCACTTTTATATATGGGAACTATAAAGGGGCCTAATAAAAATATTTTAAGCGATATCTTTGTCAAATATAAAGATAATTCATTCAAATTTTGTGACGTGAGTTCCACAATAGACCGGAAATAAAAAATATAAAAATTTGGAAAATGGGCGTGGCACCGCCTCTTTTTAGACAAAGGAATATACGAAATTTCGGAGCCCATAACTCGACAAATAATTGAGACATTAAGACGAAACTTGGTTTATACACTTTTATAACTTGTGCTAATAGACACGCAAAAATTAATTCAAATCGGTTTATGACCACGCCTACTTTTTAACAAAGATATTTCTGGAACACCCTTTGGGAATTTGTAACAAGATTTCTTTGTAATTAGAAGTCATAAAGGAATGAAATTTTGCACAAAGAATAATATTCATATGCTAAGTTGGATGACTGATAAAAATGTTGAAAATGGGCGTGGCTACGCCCACTTTATGCAGCACTCGCTTTATATAAAACACACCGTGTTTTCATCAAACGCAAACAAACAATGGAATACAGCTGAGTATCTAATGTTCGATTCCACTCGAACTTAGGCTTTCTTACTTGTTTATTCTCGAATTCCACGCTAAGTGAATAACACTTTTTGATTTAATCGCTGCAACACTTAGCACATTCAACTCGCGATAAGCGTATCACACAACACAATGCCGCACTAAAATCTATTATTAAATAACATTATGCACATATGTAGGTATAAATATATTTACATATACATAAGGTATAGTCGGGTTTTTAGAATTGAATAAAAATTTTAAAGTTGTTTTCATAGTCAAAAACAGCAAAACTACAATTTCTGTCAAGTGATAGAAAATAGATCGCTACCCATGTTGAAAGGTCTTGCAAACTGTTTATAATTTATTCAGATAATGAAAATTATTTAGTAACATAAGTTAAGATTGAGCTGGTTATAAAAACAATGGAGGTAACTACTTTTACTTCTTCATCTTCTTCTTAATTGGGGCGTAAACGTCTTGACAATTTTGACAATTTGATTTCGCAATAATGTACATTAGTCCGTCCTGCCTTATATGGACCAAAAAAAAAAGTCCAACGTACGTCCCCCACATGATTTCTTTTTCGAAAACATTCCTGGAAAAATTTTGTATCTTTTGTTTGGGCGCCGCTAGATATGGCTAAAATTCATTTTTTCATATCTTCGGTATTTATGGTCCAATCTCTAAGTTTGATACTCCAATCTCTTTGGATTGAGAGCAGGGTTTCTACTTTATAATTGTATTAACGCTGTGTGCGCCATTGGGGTCACTTCCACCCAGTACTTAGTTTATACCACCTTAGTGTAACTTTTTTGCCAGCATGTTAAACATCATCAAAAACGTAAATCTTTGCAAAAGAAGTATTTCGATCGCTTCAGTAGAACTGGAAATAAAACACTTTTAACATTCAGAGGAATATAAGTTTATCGCTTCCTGTGGTCTTTAGGTTCATTTTATAAAGATTTTTTCTGAGAAGACCCCTTGCGAAATTTTATGGCGAATAATTTTCTATAACATTTTGGTCCTCTTGCGACCTTAAAAATACTATTTCCTGACTATATTATATTTTCTAACTGTATAAAAAGGGGTCAAAATAACCCTTTCATATCGACCAGTAGCTTATGTCGAAAGGCAAATTTTCAAGATACTCGTGAGTTTGTGTAATTTTTTAGCAGTTCCCCGCACAGGATTATTAAGAAAAATCATTCAGACTGAAGCTGGTTGAAAGCCCGACAAAGAGTTTAACCTAACACAGCAGAATGTTCTCTCTAAGATGCATTATTTCAACTTTTTGGAAACTAACTCATTTTTTCCTTAAGTAAACTTAAGCTACTGTTCCATATGAACACAGATAAGTATGTACATATTACTTGCTATTTAACATAACTATATTCTTAAATATTTTATGTGGTACATAGTATTTATAAATGTCAACACATCGCAAATCATAACTTCATCTATTTGCTTTTCTAATCTCTGTAGCTGCCGGTATAGTTATGATCACTTAGGTACTACGTATTATCTGATCAGTTGTTTACGCGATCGTGCACATCAAGGGTATTAAGATTTTTATACTCAGCTGTACTAGTACACAGAGTATTATAGTTTTAATCACATAACGGTGGATTGTAACAGAATGAAATAATCGAGATAGATATAGACTTATATATATCAAAATGATCAGGGTGAAAAGAGAAATCGATTGAGCCATGTCCGTCCGTCCGTCCGTCCGTCCGTCTGTCTGTCCGTCCGTCTGTCCGTCTGTCCGTCCGTCTGTAAACACTCTAACTCGCGCAAAAATTGAGATATTTTGATGAAATTTGAAATGCAAGTTGGTATCGACACTGGGACGGTTGGTATTGAAAATGGGCGAAATCGGACCAAGACCACGCCCACTTTTCCTATATAAAAAAAATCGGAAATTTGGTATCTCAGCCACTAATATAGCTAGAGTGATGAAATTTTACCCACGTGTTGAGCTCAGGCCCCTAAGAAGAAATTTGATGGAATTTTGGAAAATGGGCGGTGCCACGCCCACTTATTAAGGAGCAAATATTGAAAGCTTTATGAGTCATAACTCAGAAACTGTTGAAGATATATCGATGAAATTTGGTACGCGTGATATACTTACTTAGGCAAATGTTTGGACGAAAAATTGTCAAAATCGGTTGACGGCCACGCCCACTTTTATATATGGGTATTATAAAGTGGCCTAATAAAAACATTTTAAGCGATATCTTTGTCAAATATAAAGATAATTCTTGATTTTTTGGAGCTTTTCGGCCGTTTCATTGAAGTCAAAACCTCTGGTTTTTCTTTTCCTCCTACGCGTTTCGATGCTAACGCATCTTCTTCAGGGAGTCTGTTTATTGGGTAAAACATAAAACGAATTACATTAAATCAACATCACACATAAAGATAATTCATTGAAATTTTGTGGCAAGAGTTCCACAATAGACCGGAAATAAAAAATATAAAAATTTGGAAAATGGGCGTGGCACCGCCTCTTTTTAGACAAAGGAATATACGAAATTTCGGAGCCCATAACTCGACAAATAATTGAGACATTAAGACGAAACTTGGTTTATACACTTTTATAACTTGTGCTAATAGACACGCAAAAATTAATTCAAATCGGTTTATGGCCACGCCCACTTTTTAACAAAGATATTTCTGGAACACCCTTTGGGAATTTGTAACGTGACATCTTTGTAATTAGAAGTCATAAAGGAATGAAATTTTGCACAAAGAAGAATATTCATATGCTTAGTTGGATGACTGATAAAAACGTTGAAAATGGGCGTGGCTACGCCCACTTTATGCAGCACTCGCTTTATATAAAATACACCGTGTTTTCATCAAACGCAAACAAACAATGAAAGCATACAGCTGAGTATCTAATGTTCGATTCCACTCGAACTTAGGCTTCCTTACTTGTTTGTCATATTTTCATTATTGTACCCTCATTAACCAGGTAGGTAAAAGTCCGTTATTGTCCGTTTGTGTGTTGTTTTGTTTATGTCGGTTTTAGGTCTTTTGTCCTCTTTCGGGTATAGTAGCTTAAGCGGTTCAAATAATGTATCCGATGCGGTGTTTATTTGTTCATTTATTATTTTACCAACGAATGTTTTTTGTTTGTATATCTCCATATTTTCTACACTCAGAGAAAAAGCAAGCTAAATTTCAGTATAGCGGGCTTAAATCAAGCCGAAAACGTTATGAAAGTCTGTTAAGCTCGAAAATGCTAAAATCAAGAATATATTCTTATTTTTAGGACGATGTTTTTTGAGAAAAAAAGCTTATATTAAGAATTTTCCGTTTTCAAATAAGCTTGTATAAACTTATTTTTAGCATTGCCTATGATTGATTTAAGAATGTACATTCTTATTTTAAGAATGTTCAAATTTTTTTTAAGAATACTTATTCCAGCTTTTCCACTTTTTCGAAATTCAAAATTCGAAATCATTTAACACACCTAACAAAATAAAAAAATAAAAGTGGTTATTTAGTTAGTTTTTTATTTTGTTTTATATTCAGACAAGTACATATGTATATATATAGTAATATATATAATATACAATTCAATTTTTACAAATGATACTTTGGCTTAAGAGGCCCAAACAGTTTCATATAAATTGTATAATTTTTTTTAACTAAATTTTTAAAAGTATATAATCCAACGTATTAATATATTGTTTTAAACAAAAAAAATGTATTAACGTAACTTGTGATAATTATTTTATTTTTTTCTCTACGTATATGTGTGCAAATTGGTATGAAAATGCGTCACAATATCCTCTTCGAGATCATTAAGTTTAGCTTCGGCCTCTCCACTTCACCGTTGGCGGTTGCAGCGGCCGCAGCTTCCTTCTCAGCAACTTCCAGTTTCTCCTGTTTCTTTAGTTTGCGTTTCTGCAAATAATGAAAAAAGACACATTTTCAGTATATATATACAATATTTGCTTAAGCTGACGGGATAAAAATTCAAACATTCTCCACTTACCGTTTTGTAAAGAGTCCCTGCAATTGTTTAGCCAATGCAACCCAAAGGCAATACAGCTAGCAGCACATACTTCATGCGGGCACACATCATAAAACCAGTCGATTCTCAGAGGCTATAATTTGAGAATGCCGCTTCCTTGTTGCGTCTGAACAACATACCATAAAACCCTTTGTCCACCACCCCATAGTCCAGACATCGCATATAAGATGAGTGGATTCTTTGGACTCGGCCGCCAGGAAAGCTCGATGGTGATTAATGTGAAATGCACAATAGCACCGAGTATGATGATTGGAAGACGTCCAATATATTTCATTACAGAACTAAACAAAATGGAGCAAATGGCATTCACCACACCAAAACAGATCATCACGAAACCAATTTGATTGATGCCCAATGCGCGTGACACGTAGGACTGTTAAATTGGCTCCAAAAATTCCTTTTCCATGCCAATGAAACCCGTAATGGGAATGATCAATCCTTGATTGCATTTCTCCCTTTGACGGATAGTGGCCGAGTATTGTATGTTTGTATGTATGTATGCAAATTTTTCATTTTTTGTTAAAAAAAAATCTTGTTTGAACAAAAAGCAACGACTTTTGAAAATTATGTACATATGTACATATAAACATACATACATATGTACATACATATGTATCTTTTTTGAGAATTTCATACTTAAATCGAGAATTTTATTCTTAGAACAAGATATTTTCAGATTTTTATATTGCTTCAAGAATGCTATTCCTGTTTCAAGATTGGAGGAACTTAAATTTTATATATTTCTCCTTAATTTCCGTAATTCTTAAATCAAGTACGACACAGATTGATTTTAGCCCGCAACTTTTCTCTGAGTGTAATATGTTAAGTCGTTTTCCTTTATGCTGTATGTGGAGAATTTTACCTGTTTTTCCTATTTTCATGGGTGTACACTTGTTTTCTGCCATGTGGTTGGCGAAATTTGATTCCACTGTCGTTGATGATTTTCTTATTGTAATCCCTTATGTGTTCTCGATATCTCGTCTTGATTTGGCGTCCTGTTTGTCCTATATAACTATTTTGGCATTCGCAAGTCAATTTGTATACGCCTTGTTTGTCAAAGAGGTCTTCCTTGTTAATGTTGTTTCGTAGAAGTTTTCCCATATTGTTCCTCGTTTTAAATGCTGCATTAATGTTATATTTTTGGAAAACTTTAGCCAACTTGTAAGATGTTGCTCCGGTATATGATAGGACTGCCCATTTCTTCTCTACTTTTTCTTTGGTTTCTGACTTTCTTGAATTTATGTTTTTTGTATTTTCTTCACTAAACTTTTTTGATATATGTTGTTCTCTGCGATTGTGTATATTGTGCTCAGTTCCTTGTTGTAAGCTTCTTTTTCTAACGGGGTTCGTTCAAGTCGTGTTAATAAATGTCTGAAAGCGGCGTTCTTGTGCTGTTGAGGATGGTTAGATTTATTGTGTATTATTGTATCTGTTGCTGTGGGTTTTCTGTATATTTCGTAAGTAAATTTGTTAGTCTCTTTGTTTATTTTAATTGTTAGGTCCAGGTAGTTGATTTTTCCATTTTTTTCTGTGTCCATAGTGAATTTTATATTTTTGTGTTGGCTGTTGAGGTGTTCCAAAATTTGTTCTTCTTTATTTCCCGATATTAGGCAGATGATGTCATCTACATACCTGGCATAAAAAAAAATTTCCCGTCAGTTCTTCCATGTAAATTTCCTCCAAATGTTGCATAAATACTTCCATAAGGATAGCTGATGTGGGGCTACCCATGCCTAGTCCGTGAGTTTTTCTGTATACTTTATTGTCAAATTTAAAATAATTCTGGTCCAGGGTTATTCTCAGCGTATTTACTATCTCTGCTGCAATGTCTTTGTTCGTTTTCTCTGTCAGTATTTTAGTTAAAGTTTTTAGTGTTTCTGTCGTTGGTATCGAAGGGTATAGATCCTTCACATCAAATGATACCAGTTTTGAGTCCTTGGGTACGTTCAGGTTGTTCAGTTTGTTGACTAGTTCCGTCGTGTTTTTGATTGTGTATTTATTGGATAGGTCTAGTTTCTCGGTTAGTAGCTTGTTTAGGTGTTTTGATAGTCTATATCCTGTTGCCGACTTATGGTTTACTATTGGTCGCATAGGTGTTCCTGCTTTGTGGATTTTAGGTAGTGCGATCAGTGACGGGGCCGATGGATTCATTGCCGTGAGAGTGTAGGTCATCTTGTTGTCTATTATATTTCTTTCTTTTTTTTGTACGCTTTATTGCCATTTGGTATTCTTCCGTTGGGTCTTTCCTTATCACTCGACAGCCCATTTCTTTGATGAGTTGACCCATTTTTGCGGTGTATTCCTCTTCGTCCATTAGCACCGTTGTATTTCCTTTGTCTGCTTTTTGTTGCTATCACCTTATTATCGATTAGTTTCTTCCTTAATTCTTTTGCAGTTTTATTGTCGTCCGTTGCCATTTAATTTCCAGCAGCTTTTATACTCTTTTCGATTATGCGTCTGCATAGATGCCTTGCATGCTCCTGTTCTTCGTTTGGTACTAGTGATATGGCCATCTCCGTGTCTGCAATAGTGTTCTCTACGTCTTTTTTGTATCGTAGCTTTCGATATTGTACTTCAAACCTTTTTGTAGTAGCTCTGTTTCTTTGGCGTTGATTGAAAGATTTGTTGAGTTAACAAATCTTGGATGGAATGATGTTTTGTTCTGTTGTGAGCCTTTTTTGTTGTTGTTTTGTTTTGTGTCAAGGTCCTCCAGTTTTTTGTTGAGTTTTTTGTATTTGTGTTCCATGGCCCTTTTGATCTCCTCCTTTATAGTGTCTAACGTTTCCATAAGGGAACTAACTGGGTTGTTTTCCATCAGCTCCAGGTGGATGCGTAGTAGTTCCTTATTTATGCGCTCCTTCTTTGCGTGTTGGTTCCTGATCTCGCATCTGAGGAAGCTGTTCTCCGCTTTCCGTATAAATTTGCGTTTATCCTCGCTGTTCACTTTGTGCCCTATTTGCGCGTATTTTGGAATGAGTTTGGTCTTTAGACATTCCTTATTAAACCATATGTTGGCTTTTGTGTTGTGTATTTTCTGTAGCCGCCTTTTGTATGCTGTCAGTAGAATATTTGTCCGGATTTTATGTGCCTGACTGGCATTATTAATAACTTTTTGGTTGCTTGTTTTTCCGACAGGGTAGGAATATGATGTATTGTGGAACGATTTTCCGTCATCCCTTGTCAAGTTTGGTTTGGAGTTATGTTTGGTTTGGAGAATGTTAACTATTAAGCTAACATAATAATTTACAATATTCACTTAACATACATCAACAATCGCACACCGCATTAAAACGCGTTTCATTTGTTTTCTCCACTTTTGTATTTTGTTAGATAGACCAGTTTAGTTCTACGCTAGCCATATGTACATCTATACCAATTTTATAAAATTGTTATTAAGGGGTAAACTCAAAAACTATTGGACCGATTTTAATAATTCTCTTTTTAAAATGTCATAAATGGTAAAAACTCCAGAGTGATATATTTTATTTTGACCATTTCCGAGAATTTAATACCTTTTTCCCGGTTTTAAAATTTCGAAAAACTCAACAAAGGGCAACCATAGCCAGATTCGTTAGTCAACTACCCTGTTCAGTGTGAGCGTCACAGTCGTGCGCGGCAGAACAGTGTTTGTTTTTGCACAATTCATTGTTTGTCTCGATGCTACAGCAAAACCCTGTTAAGTGCTTTGATTACATGTCCATTAGAGTGCGTTTAATTTGTATTAAAAAATTAAAAGTTCATTAAATGACTTTATCATCCCCTCAATCGGTAGTAACATGGTCAAAGATATCACACATACATATGTTTGTATGTAAATTATGGTCCCGATTGGTGGCGGTTAAGGCGTGGCACATTGAGGTCAAAGTTCAGAAAACTCTATGAAGGATGGAAAAATCAAAACATATTTTTAATCTTATATTTATCTAGCTGCACTGGCTCCAGGTCAAAAATAAAACGCAATTAATTTTTGCAAATTACCGACAACAACAAATATATTTTTAATTATCTAATACCCAAAATCAACACTTCTATACCCAAGAGGATAACAAATATAAATTTTGGTCCCGATTGATGACGGTTTAGTGGTGTTTCAAGGGGGTCAAGGTTCAGATTACCATATGCGACACTAAAAATGTATGTAGTAAGTCTTCTATGGGATGGCTTCAGAATATTTCTGAACGATATTGGTATCAAATAAAAGGTGTTGAGCAGAGCTTCAACATAGAGCTATATCCGATGCAATGCCCAACCCGGTGCTCTGATCAAAAAAAGGGAAAATGAAAGAGAAAGGGAAATGGCGGGGAACTGAGTGCGAGTGGAAGAGAGGGTCGGGGTTGAAGAAAAAGTAGAGAAAGAGACAGAGACAGTGAAAAAGAAAGAAAAAGGTAGAGGGAAAAACTCATTGTGACATAAAACTATTATTCGTCATTGCGAAGAGGGACGGGTATTTGCTAGTATGTATGTACCCTGCAAAAAATTGTGCGATTAATCCCGAAAGATATTTGTCCCGGATTGATCTCTTTCGAGAACAATTGGCCCACAATTAGTCGCCGATTGTTCCCGTACGGGTATAAATGTAGACTAATTGTAGATCAATTGTTCCCTAACGGGTATAAATGTAGATTAATCGCTTTCATCCCGAACGGGTATAAACGTAGATTAATCGCTTTCATTCCGAACGGGTACAAATCTAGATTCCTTAAATGTAAAAATTTTACAAAAATATGCAATGTATTTAAAAAATTTTAGAACTACCGGTAAAACGAATTGAAAACCCTTTCTTTTAATAACAATGATGAATAATAATTTTAACAAAATGTTGTCTACAATATCCTATGAAAAATCCTTTACATTACGCTCATATAATGCATACTCAAAACTTATTTTTTTATTTATTTATTTAGATTTATTATTTTTTAGATAGATTAGAAAACATTATATAATATTTATTTAAATATGCATCAACATTTATAATTTTTTAAAGATTGTTATTAAAATTGCCTTGGCTAACAACTTGGAAAAATCTACATTTGTACCCGTTCGGGATGAAAGCGATTGATCTACATTTGTACCCGTTTGGGATGAAAGCGATTGATCTCCATTTGTACCCGTTCGGTATGAAAGCGATTGATCTCCATTTGTACCCGTTCGGTATGTTAGTGATTAATCTACATTGGTACCCGTTCGGGTATACAAGTTGAACAATTAGTCTCTTCATAGGACATGCTCGAACAAATGCGATCAATTCACTCCATATAAAGGGATGTAAAATTGTATTAGTCGCATGCTCCCTTGCGATTGACAATAACTAATTTACTTGTTTATCATTATCTGTCATATAATCGTCCACCGATTATGATTCACCACTGCGCTGGATCTGCTGTAACTGTGCCACCCTGCCTGTGTTCTTGGTAAAAATGGCTGACAATTCTTCGTTGCTTAAATTCTGACCGTGAATGCGACGCATATGATCGGCGAAACTAGAAATAAATACAAATGTTTTTACATATGTACATCAAACAATTCATTACATTATTCATTAATTAATTCATTAGAATCCATATTACCGTTTACGTCGCGAAAGTCCAACATCTGGGCATATCTCACAACGATATGGCATGCCGGTATGTTTGAACAAATGCTGCATCATTGTTTGTCTTGTCTCAAAGACGCTATCACAATACGTGCATGTATGTTTGACACCCTCATGTTGTTGCAAGTGATAGGTGAGTTGTGATTTTATGGGGAACCGACGATCGCATAGATGACACTCATATGGCTGTTCACCCGTATGAGAACGCATATGTATATTTAAATCGGGCTGGCGGATATACTTGCGTGGACAGAATTTGCACTTAAAGGTTTTGCATTTCTCATCATGGCGCTTCTTGTGTGTGGCCAAACGCCATTTATTCTTAAAAGCGTTGCCGCATACATCGCAGGTGTGATTTTTTTCGGCAGAATGAACGTATTGCTTGTGTGTGATATAATCAGATTCTCTATAAAATTTACGCCCACAAGTGTCACATGCATATTGCGGATCTCGCATTTTGAGTACATGAACGTTGTACTCGTGTTTGTTTAAGTTTGCTTTGTTTGAGAATTCACGTGCTGCAATTTATGTTAGATTTGTTTAATACTTAGGATGTATGTTTATAATGTGTATATATCAATACATGGATGGTATTTATTTATTTATTTAGTCTAAATGAGTACAGAGCAAGCATAATAGAACTAACTATGTCGGTGTACACATAAATTAACAATTCATAATAAAATTTAAAAGATAAAGATAACGATTGAACTTAAAACGAAAAATTATGATTATGTAATAAGAACAACTTAATTTCATTATTCAAAACATTTGTAGAGAGCGTGAGATCAAGATTCAAAGAGCTTGGGAGCTTATTAATTTCTGATGAAGTTCTTCTTAATGGGGCATTAGAACTATAGAGCAGTGACTGTAACGGTTATGAGTTATATCCAAAAAGTTGATTTTTAATTATTATTTTCTGAGTTTTATTTTCTGCTCAGAAAATAAGTTATTTTTTGAGTTTTATATTTCGATCAGAAAATAAGTTATTTTTTGATTTTTATTTTTCCCTCAGAAAATAGAAGTTATTTTTTTAAGGAAATTTTTTTTATTGCATTTTTTACTAGCCCTATTCATTGCCCACATTTGTGCGTTTGCAGTTTTTTCATATTTCGTTTGGTTTAGAAGTTATCAAATAAAGTATTTGCGTGTGGTACTATAAATGTTCTGACAAAAAGGTATGCGCTTATAGGCATACAGGAAAAATAGCAACTGTCAGTTAATTAGTTCGATACTCAACTTTTCCACATACAAACTAGGACTAGCGGTGTTTTGTGTACAGATTGTATACGTTTTTACAAAAAAAAAAAAAATGGTGATAAAAACCGCTATGTGATTGCGCCAAAAGAAATAAAACGGGGATGGTAAACAGTAACAAGCGAAAAAATGTTATTTATCGATTATTCTATGACAATTGCGCTAAAGGTGTTATTGCGCCAGTACCGTGGGTTAGCGCCACGATTGGCGCTGGAGTTATTGTATCAGCGCCAAAAAAATTGCGCCATTACCCATGGCTAGTTCGGACCAGCCCCGCAGTAAAAATTAGAATTTTTTCAGTAAAAGGTAGGCTTCATACATACATATGCATGAAAACTTTAGAGCTCTCTTTATTATGTATATACAGAAAATTAAATTGATCCCCTAAAAAAAAAAACTTATGCTGGTGACATCCCATATTCAATGCAAACATTTTGGAACATTTATAAATCTGAATTAATAGAACACTAGCTGGACCCGTGCACATCTTGCGCCAAAAAACAACAAAACATACGTGGCGCCAGTCGGTATGATTTGTGCTGTCACGCCTATTTTAAAAAGCTATATTTTTATATATAAATACATATGTGGTCTCTGCCGACTTGGGTAATTTTTTTTCCACACGTTTGCCTTGGCAAGCAAATAGGTGACCCAAATTCAATCGATTTATCTGCTACAGTTCCTGAGTTTTTACTTATGAATCTTTGAAAATTTGCCCCTCTTGGTCCATTTTTCAAAATTTCAGCATATTTCCTCATAACGGCATAAGGTAATTGCATGGATGAAATTCCATCACTCGGGCTTTATTAGTGACTTAATTATCATGTTTTACGTGTTTTTCGAAATACATACATATGCCTTATTTTCAACCCCAAGCTTCTCTGTTCCCATTAGAATCTGTGTACCAAATTTCATTAAAATATTTCTATTTTTGAGCAGGTTAGAGTGTGTACAGCCGGTCGGACATGTTTCACTAAATTTATTTTCATCCTGATCGTTTTGATATATATACATATGTAAGTACATATCTATCTCAATTATTTGATGGTCTTACGTACCACCATTATGTGATCAAAAGTAAACATTCATATACATATGTATAATGTGCTACGTACAGCTGTGTATAAATAAGCACATCCTATACTGAAAACCCCCCATTCAGCGTAGGTATGAATACACACGTGTTCGCTTAAAGGTTCGTTTCTTATTAGCTAGTTATGAATAGTTATCCAAGTTTCAGCTGGCAAATCGTTTCTGGAGTCAAAAAAATAGCAGAAGAGAGCCATAGATAGCTCCAAATTTCAGCTAGTAAAATTTTCACTAGCTGAAATAAGGACCGTTCGGCGGCAGCAAATTGCTGCAAATTGCAGAAAAAACTGCAAAATCGCGTTTTTTGAGGCAAAAACTCAGTCAAAATTTGCAGAAGAGAGCGAAATTTTGACAGTTCATTGACGGAGAAAGCTGCAAAGTTTTACTGACAAAAGCTTTGTTCGCGTACTTTCTCCAACAGCATTTACTCAGCAGCCTCCAACAGCCAGGTGTTGGAGAAAAATAGGTGTACTCGCGTACTTTTTCCAGCAGCTTTTTTCTGTTTGCCTCTATCACTCTCTATCTAGCCAAATATCATTCTTCCTCTCACAAGAGAAAAATATCCAAAAAAGTAAAAAAATGCAAATCTATTCAAATCTTGCAGGAAAGATGAACAGCTGATCAAATTAAAATTATGGGAATTAACAAAATATATACAAATCCTATATTTACAAAAATTTATACGAAATTTTTATTACTTTAGCTTAGTTTCAGCTGTAGATTATGCCTGCATTGTATTTTACTAATAAAGAAACATGTATGTATGTATATAAATGCGGAGCTGCGGCTGCCTGCTGGCATTGCATATTGACATACATACATACATACATACATACATATAAGTTAGCAGAGGGTAACCGGCGGACTTCCTACATTAAGCAACAAACATACAATGCTGCTGTTATCATCCGACATTTAGTTCAAGTACAGATGCAGACATAATCAAATGTTATTTATTTACATCTTTCATAATTAATTCGTCCATATTTAACTTTTTTAATTTTGAATTTCAATTTTGCAATTTTCGCAAATTACAAACATATGTTTTTTCATCAGCTGTTTTGCTGCTGGACAAATGTGATGGAAAAAATTTGTCCTGCAGAATTTTGCAGCCTCTCACAAAAATAAACGTCACTTTGCTCTCTCATTTCCATCACTTCTGCAATTTTTTTGCGTAAAAAAATGGAAAAAGCGGATATTTGTTGCAAAATTGTAATAAATTGCAACAAATTGCTGTACGCGAATACAACTCATGTCACCTATCCTCTCACAAGAGAAAAATATCGTAAGAGGTAAACGAACGCAAAATTTGCAGAGTTCAACAGCTTTGGCAAACAGCTGATTTTTATTTACATTCACAAGCCCCAAATTCAAAGGATAAAAAGGATTAAAATTAAAATGATAATAAAATTGGTGGAAATTATTGCTGTTAATTATGTATATATGTACATATAACATAAAAATAATAAAATAAAACATAGTTTTTTTCTTATTTAATTTCTTTTGATTCGTTTTGGGTTTCGTTTTGGTCAGTCTTTTGTCACCTCGCGATAACCTTCTCAATCTAAAAATCGTTCGCATAGGCTCGCAAAAAGGTTTTTTGAGGTTCGGAAATGCATCCGGAACTCTCTTTTACAATAAATCGGCACTGTTTGTTCTATATAAATGCTAATGGAGTTACAATTCTGCCTGAAAACAGTGGAGATATATGCACATATGTATGTATCTGCAATACAATTAACTTCATGTTGTTGTTGTTGTAGCCACCAAGCCACTCCCCGAAGGTTTTGGGGAGTGTAGGGGATGTGACAGTCCTTTGCCGGATAAATCCGGTACGCTCGGGTACTAGTCCCTTCTGACACTAGCCCGACTGTCGTGCGAACGATTTTTTCTGGCCATAATCAACCTTCTAGGCCGGTGGATTTTAGTCGCGTCTTACGACAGGCATTCCTTACAACGGGTATATTCTAGACCCCCTAACCCGCTGGGGTTCGCTGTTACTATCTAATAAATAGGATTTCATTGTAATAATTATAACACTAACAATTGCTTTTCTTTGTACCCATGTCCATACTGTTTTCCACCACAGTATGTCTTCGCGTCTGCTGCCCCGCATAAGAGATTTCAATTTAATGCACCCGTCCCTGGCCATGCTTTAAAAAAATAACCCTCTATGGACCGATCCACAGTACTTTTGAGTAGAACAAACTTTTGCGTTGGCGGCAATTGGCCGCGCTTTAAGAAAAATAGCCCCAGCCAGCAAAATTTCCTTTCTCGAATTATATCTGCGGAGCGATCGGGAGTGTTATAATTAGTAAAATTAACATCCATAGAAGATTTCCCGAAAGTTCCAGTGGTTTGAAAATAAATACGGCGGGCGCATTATACTGAAGCCGACCCACTGCAGAACTACTCTCGGAGGGTGTGCCACCCACTGCCTAGAGTGGCTGCTATTTTTAAAATCCAGATAATTAGGTTTTAGTTAGAATTTGTTGTCTATCCAGGCTCAGTGAAACTTTCAGGAAATATTCTGTAGATGATAATTCATCTTATCTTAACACTTTCAACTATTATTAAATTATAATATTAAAGTTCTCCAGAAATAGAATTCTCCCGGCTGAGGGTTATTTTTGTAAAGCGCGGCTGAAGGCAAAAGGTGTTCTATACAAAACAACTGTGGATTGCTCCATGGATATTAATCCAGAAAGAGAATTCTGCCGGCTGAGGGTAATTTTATTGAAGCGCGGCCAAAAGTCGCCAACGCAGAAAGATGTTCTACACATACATACATTAATTTAACAAGGAATGTCTCCTGAACTATAAGCGTCCGGAGGGTAGTACTTTGTTTTTTGTGATCTGTGAGACCACCCCTACCCTCTGGAAAATTAATTGTTATCGGATCGTGGATCATTATATACAAATTTTCCCTCTATCCAGGCTGGGGATCCAACCCATGACCTCTGGTATGGCAGACTAGCCACTGTCCGCCACACCACAGTGGCCACAACACTCCCCACTGCGCCCCGTTAATATATATTCCCGCAAAGGAGATTACAATTTACTAAGGTACATAATATGCATATAAATACTTCGCAAAAAGTATGTAACTTATTTTGCATATTTAATTTATCCATACTTGTTGCCAATTTAGTGTATTTTTCCAATTTTATAATTGATTTGTATATTTTGCAAATCTTGTTACTTGCAAAAATTCAAGTCAGCTGTTGTTTGATCAGCTGTTTTCCTGTTGGAAAATTGCTGTTGGCAAAAATTTGTCCAACAGAATTCAGCAGCTTCTCACAAAATGAAATGTCAGTTTTCTCTCTCAGTTGGTTCTCTTCTGTTGGAGATTTGGCGTAAAAAACGGCGACAAAGTGTTTGTTTTTAAAAGTTTTCGAAAAACATCAAAAAATATCCGTAAACGAACAAAGCTAAAATTTGTCGTTGCAAAGTTCAGTAGACTGAAAAACATATGATTTGCGATCATATGGTTGCAATTTAAAAAAAGTCGAAAGTGATTTCAAGACAAAAAACTAAGAAAATCGGGAATATATGTGATTCAATAGAAAATGAAGTGAGAAAATTATATTATTTTAATTTATAAAGTTTATTTAAATGATTTAATTTGTTTAATAAGGTACCAGCTAAAAGGAAACATGTTAATAACAGCGCAGTGGGATAATCGTCTGCACTCTCGGGATTCTGCGTTGTTGAATCGCAAATAGGAGGTAGTATACTACTTAAATGGGAAAATTGTCCATTAATGTCTCACGCCCCGAAAAAATAACTTTTTCACAGGTGTCATAACAGAAATAAAAACTTGCCGGAAACTGACAGTTTATGAGATATTTGTTGGTAAAGTTGTAAAATCCACCAAACAAAACACCAAAACTGCGCACTAATACCTTTTTGCGTAGATGGCCTTTGGCCGCACTTTAAAAAGATAACCCTCAGCCGGCAGAATTCCTTTTCTGGATTTATTCCTGGACCAATCCACAGTGCTTTTGTGTAGAACATAGGACACTGCATATTTAGCTTTCGCTTCGATTCCATTTCGTAAAATTTTAATTTTGTTATGCACTTGTGAATAAAGACAAACAGCTGATTTGCTGCAAATTTTGACAAAGTTCTGTTCGTTGAAATGCCAGTAAATTTGCATAAGTTTCTCTCTTTCGGAGAGCAAGACATATTTTTCTTTGTTTGCAAATTGGTGCAATTTGCAGCCGCCGAACGGACCTATTATTTGCTGCCAAAGTAAGAAACAGCTGTTGAAAAAATAAACAAATGAATACTTTTGAAATTTTTTGAATTTTTGAAATAGAAATAATGAAAATGAAATGTTTCTTTTAGAAAAAATAACCACTAACAGTCAAAAATAGCATTCAAATTATTAATCGCTAATTTTTACTATTTTTCCGTTTCTTGATTTTCTGTTCGTTTCGCTCTTTATGAGCGCGATTCTTTCCGTTTTGCTCACTTGACAGTTAGCTGCTAGTTTAATAAGAAACAAACCTAATGTAATGTTTACATACAAACATACGAAAATTTTAATGTCGAATCTAAATATGCCGAATAAAAAAAGACCGAAAAAAAAATGTCGAAGCCGAAAATGTCGAATGATAATATGTCGAAGCAAAAATACCGAATTTCTAATATAGCATTAAAAAATAGCCCAACTTATGGAAGCACGAATTTTACACATCAATAATAAAAAAAAACCCTCAGCCGGCAGAATTCTCTTTCCTGAGTAATATCTACATATGGCCCGGTCCACAGTGCTTTTGCGCAGAACACTTTTCTGCGTTGGCGGCCTTCGACCGCGCTTATAAAAAATAACCCTGGGCTACGCCATCCGTCGGACGTGTGCCCTAACCGTGGCTACCACCATGGTGATGTCCTTCTGCGTAGTACACTCTTCAGCGGCGGCGATAAAAATGTAAGTATACAAATTTCGGCCCTTTTCGGTCATTTCCTCATTTCGACATTTTTTAATTCGGTCAAAAATGTATTCGGTATAATAAAGCTTTTTTCAATTCGGCATTTTTTTTTCGACTTATCGTACGGATCCCCAAACATACAGCTGAAGCTTATAAAAGTGTTTTAAAATAGCTACATTCGCGTACTTTTTCCAGCAGCTTTTCTCTGTCTGCCTCTATCACTCTCTATCTCGCCAAAAATCATTTTTCCTCCCACCAGAGATAATTATCCAAAAAAGTAAAAAAATGCAAATCTATTCAAATCTTGCAGCAAAGACGAACAGCTGCAAAAAATGCGATTAATCCGGGACGTGTCCGGGATCAATCGCAAGGGAGCATGCGACTAATACAATTTTACATCCCTTTATATGGGGCGAATTGATCGCATTTGTTCGAGCATGTCCTATGAAGAGACTAATTGTTCAATTTGTATACCCGAACGGGTACCAATGTAGATTAATCACTAACATACCGAACGGGTACAAATGTAGATCAATCGCTTTCATGCCTAACGGGTACAAATGTACATCAATCGCTCACATCTCAAACGGGTACAAATGTAGATTAATCGCTTTCATCCCCAACAGATACAAATGTAGATCAATCGCTTTCTGCACGAACGGGTACAGGGAGGATGGCTTCGTGTGTAAAAGTCCACGTAAGTGGGGAAAGCTTCTGACTGCCATCCACCTGGGGGTGGCCAGAGCGATTCTTTTGCATGCGGAGCAAGCAGCTCACGACTTCCGCGCAGTGTCCTCTGGATAGCCACCGAACACCCGTTTGGTGGTGAACTAAAGTGAGAAGGCGACAACTCGACAAGGCCACTCCGACATATTCGGTTTAAGGGCTTGTTGAGGGGAATAACTGCAGCGTCTGTTCACCAGAAGGTGCGGCTGCGAGCGGGCGTCTGTCTTGGAGCAAGCGGCTCGCTATATAAACGTGTAACAATATACAACTCCCGCAGGGCGGGTTGTGCGTCGGGCTTGGGACCCACCACGTAAAAATCCTATCCAATGAAAACAACAACAAAGCCTCGGATGAGACCACCCCTTTCTGATGACAACCACGGCAAACGTTTAAAGGACTATGATTTGAGGGTAAGCACCTGGAACGTCCGGACCCTTAATTGGGAAGGTGCCTCTGCCCAGCTGGTTGATGTCCTCGAAAGAGTGAAAGCTGACATCACCGCCATACAAGAGATGCGGTGGAAGGGGCAAGGCAAGAAGAAATGTGGGCCTTGCGATATATATTACAGTGGCCATGCAGAGGAGCGTATATTTGGTGTTGGTTTTGTGGTGGGAAAGAGACTCAGCCGCCGAGCACTGTCGTTCACGCCAGTGAACGAGCGTCTAGCCACCATCCGCATCAAAGCGAGATTTTTCAACATATCTCTTATCTGCGCCCACGCCCCGACGGAAGAGAAGGACGATGCGATCAAAGACACTTTCTATGAGCAGTTAGATCATGCCTACGACCGCTGCCCCCGTCACGACATTAAGATTGTGCTTGGCGATTTTAATGCCAGGGTGGGTAAGGAAGGTATCTTTGGCAGCACAGTCGGAAAATTCAGTCTCCACGACGTAACCAGTCCCAATGGGACGAGGCTGATCGACTTCGCCGGGTCACGAAACATGGTCATTAGCAGTACCAGATTCCAGCACAAAAAAATACACCAAGCCACATGGCTGTCTCCTGATCGAAAAACGCGAAATCAAATTGATCACGTCATGATCGACGGCAGACACAGCTCCAGCATCCTAGATGTGCGCACAATCCGTGGTCCCAATGTCGACTCCGACCACTATCTTGTAGCAGCCAAGGTACGCACCCGCCTCTGTGCAGCAAAGAATGTGCCAGCAGGACAGCAAGGAAAGTTTGAAGTCGAAAGGCTGCACATGACGCAGACAGCCAATCAATACACCACTCGGCTCTCACTCCTGCTCTCTGAAAGCAACCCTTCACCAAACGATGTATCTGAGGAATGGGAACACATCGCTCGTTCACTTCGTATCGCCGCTGAGGAATCTATAGGATACAAGCGAGCCCACAAGAACACCTGGTACGACAAGGAATGTCGCGATGCCTCGGAAAGAAAGAACGCCGCCTACAGGGCTACATTGTGTGCGGGCGCAACGCGAAGCGTATGGGAGCGTTATCGAACGGCGAAGAAGGAAGAGAGGCGCCTTTTTCGAAAGAAGAAAAGGGAGGCTGAAAGGCGCGAGTGTGAAGAGCTTGAGATGCTGGCGGGTAGGAACGATGCTCGAAAATTCTATCAAAAAATCAGGCGGATGACTGAAGGTTTCAAGACCGGGGCAAATTCCTGCCGGAATGATAACGGTGATCTGGTAACTGATGTCCAGAGCATACTTAAGTTGTGGAGGGATCACTTCTCCTCCTTGCTAGATAATGGCAACAGTGAAAGTGCGGAAGGAGAAGATGTACGACCCGAATCCCCAATAGCAGATGATGGTAGGCATGTTCCACCACCTGATCATGACGAAGTGCGAATAGCAGTATCTAGGCTTAAGAATAACAAGGCCCCGGGCGCTGACGGCTTGCCAGCCGAGCTATTCAAACATGGTGGCGAAGAGTTGATAAGGAGCATGCATCAACTCCTATGCAGAATATGGTCGGACGAGCGCATGCCCGACGATTGGAACTTAAGTGTGCTCTGCCCAATCCACAAAAAAGGAGACTCCACAGTACGCGCCAATTATCGTGGGATAAGCCTCCTGAATATCGCATATAAGGTCTTAGCAAGTGTATTTTGCGAAAGACTGAAGCCTATCGTCAACAATCTGATTGGACCTTATTAGTGTGGCTTCAGACCTGGTAAATCTACCATCGACCAGATCTTCACAATACGACAAATATTGGAAAAAACCCATGAAAAAGGATCCGACACACACCATCTCTTTGTCGATTTTAAAGCCGCTTTTGATAGCACGAATAGGAATTGCCTGTATGCCGCAATGTCTGAATTTGGTTTCCCTGCTAAACTTATACGGCTATGCCAAATGACATTGACTAACACCACCAGCTCCGTCAGAATTGGGAAGGACCTCTCCGAGCCGTTCGAGACCAAACGAGGTTTCAGACAAGGTGACTCTCTTTCGTGCGACTTCTTCAATTTGATGCTGGAAAAGATAATACGAGCTGCAGAACTTAACCATACAGGAAGCATCTTATATCACAAGAGTGTGCAACTGCTGGCGTACGCCGATGACATCGACATCATTGGCACTAACACGCGCGCCGTATGTTCTGCCTTCTCCAAGCTGGATAAAGAGGCTAAGAAAATGGGTTTGGCGGTCAACGAGGACAAGACGAAGTACCTCCTGTCATCACACAAAGAAACAGCACGCCTTGGCAGCCACGTCAATGTTGATAGCTACAAATTCGAAACTGTTAAGGACTTCGTCTATCTGGGAACCAGCATTAACACCAAGAATGATGTCAGCACGGAGATCCAACGAAGAATCACGCTTGCCAATAAATGCTACTTCGGACTAAGTAGGCAACTGAAAAGTAAAGTCCTCTCTCGACAAACACACTCTACAGGACGCTCATCGTTCCAGTCCTCATGTACGGCGCAGAAGCATGGACAATTTCAAAATCAGATGAGATGGCACTTGGAGTATTCGAGAGAAAAGTTCTTCGTAAGATTTATGGACCTTTGCGCGTTGGCGTGGGCGAGTATCTACGGAGATTTAACGATGAGCTGTACGAGCTTTACACAGACATCGACATTGTTCAGCGAATAAAGATCCAGCGGCTGCGTTGGGCAGGTCATGTCGTGAGAATGGACGAAGGCGCTCCGGCTAAGAAAGCATTTCTATCGAAACCCGCTGAACGCAAAAGAAAAGGGAGACCTCCACTGCGTTGGGAAAATCAGGTGGACAGCGATGCTGCCTCCCTAGGTGTTCCCAAGTGGCGCCATGCTGCACGAAACAGAAGCAATTGGCGCGCTCTGTTGGACTCGGCCAGAATCGTCTAGACGGTTAAGCGCCAATCAAGAAGAAGAAGAATAAAGAAACATGTATGTATGTATGTATATAAATGTGGAGTTGCGACTGCCTGCTGGCATTGCATTTTGACATACATGCATACATATGTATAAGTTAGCAGAGGGTAACCGGCGGACTTCCACCATTAATCAACAAACATACAATGCTGCTGTTATCATCAAAAATTTAGCTCAAGTACAAATGCAGACATAATAAAATGTTATTTATTTGCATCTTTCATAATTAATTATCCAAATTTAACTTTTTTAATTTTGAATTTCAATTTTGCAATTTTTGCAAATTACAAACGTATGTTTTTTCATCAGCTGTTGCTGGATAAATGTGATGGAAAAAATTTGTCCAGCAGAATTTTGCAGCCTCTCACAAAAATAAACGTCACTTTGCTCTCTCATTTTCCTCTCTTCTGCAATTTTTTTGCGAAAAAAAATGGAAAAAGCGGATATTTGTTGCAAAATTGTAATAAATTGCAACAAATTGCTGTATGCGAATACACCTAATATGCACGACTGTTCAACTGGAGCGACATCTACATTGAAATTTGTATTTAACTCTGCACGCTTGTTAGAATAAAATAATTCTGAAGGAATATTTTTAGGCGCAAATATTTTAGTTTAAATTTAAACATTTTATTTTTGCAAAATACTATTAAAAAAAAGTACCACGCCAAATAAAACACCGTTTCACATGCATAGCTAATTTATATCTTTAAAACGATGCCTTACTTATTAATTTTGGTAAATTATGTGAGCAGAAAAAGGGATATTTGCATAAAAACACCAATTAGAAATAATATATATATTATGATGATAGTTAAGAGCTTATATGTATATGGATCACAACATAACTAATTATGAGGCAAAAAAAAAAATATTAGATTTTTATGTATTATTTGTTGTTTGGCTACTTAGATCTTCAGATATCTTTTAAAACAAGTGCATACATATTTAACAATAAAAACAATTTTTATTATTCTTTGCCACTTCTTTTTGGTTGAACGACAAAAATCAACCCATTTAAAGGCCTCATTATTGATCATCGTCTGTCATATAATCGTCCGCCGATTGTGATTCACCACTGCGCTGGATCTGCTGTAACTGTGCCACCCTGCCTGTGTTTTTGGTAAAAATGGCTGACAATTCTTCGTTGCTTAAATTCTGACCGTGAATGCGACGCATATGATCGGCGAAACTAGAAATAAATACAAAGGTTTTTACATATGTACATCAAACAATTCATTACATTATTCATTAATTAATTCATTGGAATGCATATTACCGTTTACGTCGCGAAAGTCCAACATCTGGGCATATCTCACAACGATATGGCATGCCGGTATGTTTGAACAAATGCCGCATCATTGATTGTCTTGTCTCAAAGACGCTATCACAATACGTGCATGTATATTTGACACCCTCATGTTGTTGCAAGTGATAGGTGAGTGCTGATTTTCTGGGGTAACGACGATCGCATAGATGACACTCATATGGCATTTCACCCGTATGAGAACGCATATGTATATTTAAATCGGGCTGGCGGATATACTTGCGTGGACAGAATTTGCACTTAAAGGTTTTGCATTTCTCATCATGGCGCTTCTTGTGTGCGGCCAAACGCCATTTATTCTTAAAAGCGTTGCCGCATAGATCGCAAGTGTGATTTTTTTCGTCAGAATGAACATATTGCTTGTGTGTGATATAATCTATTTCTCTATAAAATTTACGCCCACAAGTGTCACATGCATATTGCGGATCTCGCATTTTGAGTACATGAATGTTGTACTCGTGTTTCTTTAAGTTTGCTTTGTTTGAGAATTCACGTGCTGTAATTTATGTTAGATTTGTTTAATAGTTAGGATAATGTGTATATATCAATACATGATAATTAGGATGGTATTTATTTATTTAGTCTAAATGAGTACAGACCAAGCATAATAGAACTAACTATGTCGGTGTACACATAAATTAACAATTCATAATAAAATTTAAAAGATAAAGATAACGATTGAACTTAAAACGCAAAATTATGATTATGTAATAAAAACAACTGAATTTCATTATTCAAAACATTTGTAGAGAGCTTATTAATTTCTGATAAAGTTCTTCTTAATGGGGCATTGAAACTATAGAGAGTTCTACTGCAACTAATATAAAACATTTCGAAGGTACGAAGCGATCTAATGGGGACATTAAATTTAATCCTGCTTAGAAGACTTGGACAATCAATTTTCCCAATGACTATGCCAAACATACACGAAACCGACAAGTAAACCCTTGGATTTTTTAAAGACATAAGTTCAATTAGCTGACAACGAAATTGAGGCAACGAAGTGCGTATCTCAAATATTTTTTATGAACAGATTTTAGCCGATTGATATGTAATTGAAATTACGGTCTCCATATAAAAGCCGCGTATTCCAGCTTGGATCAGACAGATGCCGAATACAACGTTTAATGAATGTATGCGAACGCGAATTAGATGTGGTATATTAATGTGCGTAACAAATGAAAAATTGGAGTCAAAGAAGACACGAAGGTCTTTGACATCATTAATGACATCATTAAGCCGAGCTAAAGGAGTATCACAAATTTCATACGAGGTTTGAAAGGGATTCAAAATCTTTGAAAATGTGACTTGGTGGCATTTTTTTATATTAAGCTCAATACGATTTATTACACACCATGCATAGAGCTTGTCTAGCTCTGCCTGAAGAGTGAGAGAGTCACTTGCTTCACTAGTGGTATGATAAACTTTCAAGTCATCCGCGTATAGTAAAAATTTGACTTTTGAGAAACAAGAAGCATACATACAGAATGAAAAAATAGAGGTTCCAAAATGTTGCCTTGTGAAACACTGGATGTGCAAGTTATTGTTTTTTAATGAACCCGTCCACGACGACAGAGCTTTTTCTGTTATTTAAATATGATTTAAACCATCCAAGGAGACAGAAAAAACCCAAGAATGAGAGTTTGCCAATTAGGATAGAATGTGATATGCTATCGAAGGTTTTGGCGAAATTTGTATAAATGGTGTCAACTTGTTTATCCATTTGAAACGTCTCAAAGCAGTCGTCTGAGAGAACAGCTAAATTAGTTATTGTAGATCTACCCGCCACGAAACCATGTTGGTGCGGGCATATGTATTGCTTAACGTTGAACCAAGGGTACGTTCGCAACGGCAATCAGAACCGCAGTGTTGCAAGTATCACGTTCTTCGCGTGTTTGTGGCAACACCTACAAAAGTCAAACGTTCGTTTGACACATCAACCGTGCAGTTTGTTTGAATAATCGGCAACTGAAAATTTGTGTCTGCAATTTTTGCTTAAAAAAATGGAAAGAAAATGGTAAGCATGATTGCTATATATTTAATGGAATATGCAATAATGTAATTTTAATAACACAAATTAATTGCAAATACTTTTAATAATGCTGTTATAGCAATATATCAGCTGAGTATCAGCAGGCAAGTGCAAAATAAGCAAGAGGGTTGCTGTACTGCTGCAATTATAAATTTTCATGAACGTACCCCAAATCTTAGTCATGACCACACTTCCGAAAAGTTAGTAAATGGTGGTTAACTTAGATATTGGTCTGTAATTGCTAACATGACCTTTATTGCCACTTTTAAAAATAGGGGAGATGGAAGCTATCTTCCAAACATCCACAAAAACGCCTGACTTTATCGATTGAATATACTTTTTAAAGCAATTATCGGCACGGCCTGGCTCACTGAGCTGGTGCTGAGAACAAGCTTCTCACACGTATTTATTCGATTAACTTTGGTTAATGCTAATAAATATGCTAACTGTGTAACCTAAATCAAACGCACGCCGTCAATTTACTGTCAAAAATTTCTCATGCCCATACAACTTGTATGGGAGTAACCGAAATTGAACGGCGTGCGTAAAAAGCAAATTCGACGCCCAATTTTTGTTTTGCGTGACAGTTTAAATTAAGCATTGTGGGTGATTGTTTGCAAAAAAATTGACACTTGCTTTTGATATCGTGTCTGTTAGGTACATATTCCACAATATAACAAGATTTTCTCTGATTTTCTGTATTTTTCTATTTCTTTATCTGAACACGCACGCAAGTCAATTTCGGTTCAACGCATATGAAAAATTTGCGTGCGTGCGTTAAATTGACGACTTGCGTTTGATTTAGGTTACACAGTAATAAAACCTAAACTTAAAGTGGCATTAGACCAGTGATGCACACCGCCGACTGCGCTACTTACACAAGCGCAACATATTTTTGCATTAGTGTGCGCGTATAAGCAGATGTCGCATACCTATTGCTCAGAAAAAAGAAAAAAATTCTTTGCGCGACCGATGTACACAGCATGAAATTCAAGCGCAGACTAATTGGTTGTAGGTGTCGCAATTGCTTGCTAGCAGCACACACACGACTCGTATGTGTAGCCGAGCAGCTCCGTTTTGCTCCGTATTGCTCTTTCGTTCAACACTGCATTTGACTAGCCATGGGTAATGGCGCAATTTTTTTGGCGCTGATACAATAACACCAGCGCCAACCGTGGCGCCGCGCACGGTTCTGGCGCAATAACACCTTTAGCGCAATTGCCATGGAATAATCGATAAATAACACTTGTTCGCTTCTTACTGTCTACTATACCCGTTTTATTTCTTTTGGCGCAATTCTGCTTACATACACGCTGGCAGAATAATTGTGCCACAATTAAATTTAATTTTAAAAACAATTTGCGTATATTTGTGAAAATATGCTGGCATCTCGTTTTTCGGCATCTTCTTTATGAAATACGAGGGTCGGCTCCACCCTATTAAAAAGAAAGATTCCGGGTCCGGGCGCATTATATCGAAATTTCCTCTTACCATTTACCATGCGTAACAAAAATATACTATATGCTAATAAATATTTTATTTAATTTATTTTGTATTATATTTTTCTCTCCTATTCACAGATAATGTAAATTTTGTCTTCTTTATTTGTGAAAGTAAAATATCAATACCCTTTCGTATTAGCGATGGTTCGGTATTGGCGTTAGCATACATAATTGTGACGGTGTCATATACGCTGTGCTGTTATTGGCTTTGTGGTGGTGCCATTTTACACTAGCGCTATATTGGTGCTGGTGTTAGCGCACGAAATTGAGTCAGTGTTATATTGCAATAGCGCATCATTGAGTTGGCGCTATACTGAGTTGGCGCATTTTCCAAATCGGAGTTAGCGCAATAACACCAGGGTTGGCGCCAGCGCAATTGCGCGGCGCAGCGCAGTGTTACCCATGCCTACATTAGACTAATTAGACCATCACTTTCAGCTGTAGACCACCTTCGACTCAAGTTCAAAAACCTCTGCGTCGATTAAAGTTTTCGCAATGCTTGCTGACTCGCTTTCAATGACCGTCACAGTTTTGCCTTCGTCAGCTTGCTGTACATTACAGTAATCGACGCGACATATGCGAGTTGGCATGGCATGTCAACAAGTTCCTCGTCGCTCATACTGCTACAATGTACACGTTGCAGATGACGCTTGAAACTGCAGTAGAGGTAAATATTAGAAAAAAAGATCGATATAAAATGTAATTTAAGGCAGCGGGTTATGCACATATAGCTGCGGAAAGCAGAGTAGTGCATTATTTTGGGTACTGCATTCAGCTTCCCTGAATAGCCTTCTTTAATAACAAGTTAAACTTCTGATACCACCCTCCGTCGTCCTGCCCTTTCTTTTTATACTCAGCTGTACTAGTACACATAGAATTATAATTTTGATTTCATAACGGTGGATCGTAACAGAATAATATGGACTTATATATCTGTGGTCACAAGCAATAACCGCTTAAGTCGACTTAGGAAGATTTCGTTATTCTCCTTTTAAAACACTATATTTCTGTAAAACCCCCATGCTTATAACTTAATTCAATCAAAAGATATAAATAAAAACATTTAGGCATAACTTACAATAGAGGTATATTAAACTTGCTAAAACAGCCAAAGTAGATGTATAACGTATATTTCATCAAATTTCTTCATGACATTTTCTTTTATTTACAAAATTTGATCGTAATATTGTGGATGGCTCACTGGTTTTCGTCCATAGTTTTTAATTGACTTATTTGATTTGTTAGAAAATGCCTTCGAATATAAAAATCAATTTATCTCGAAATCATATTTTTCGACTTAAGCGATTATTGCAAATTTTCACAGATATATCAAAATGATCAGGGCGAAGAGAGAAATCGATTGAGCCATTTCCGCCCGTCCGTCCGTACTCACTCTAACTCGCGCAAAAATTGAGATATTTTGATGAAATTTGGAATGCAAGTTGGTATCGAAGACTGGGACTGTTGGTATCGAAAATGGGCGACCACGCCCACTTTTCCTATATAGAAAAAATCGGAAATTTTGTATCTCAGCCACTAATATAGCTGGAGCGATGAAATTTCACCCACGTATTGAGCTCAGCACCTTATGAAGAAATTTGATGAAATTTTGGACGCCCACTTATTAAGGGGCAACCATTGAAAGTTTTATAAGCCATAACAAAAACCGTAGCAGATATATCGATAAAATTTGGTATGCGTAATTTACTTAGGCATATGTTTGGACGAAAAATTTCCAAAATCGGTTGACGACCACGCCCACTTTTATATATGGGTATTATAAAGGAGCATAATAAAAACATTTTAATCGATATCTTTGTCAAATATAAAGATAATTCATTGAAATGTGGCATGAGTTCCACAATAGACTGGAAACAAAAAATAGAAAAAGTTTGGAAAATGGGCGTGGCACCGCCTCTTTTTAGACAAAGCAATCTACGAGATTTCGGAGCCCATAACTCAAAAATAACTGAGATATTAAGACGAAACTTGGTTTATACACTTTTATAACTTGTGTTAATAGAAACGCAAAAATTTATTGAAATCGGTTTATGACCACGCCTACTTTTTAACAGAGGTATTTCTGGAACAACCTATGGGAATTTGTAACGTGACATATTTGTAACTAGAAGTCAGAAAGGAACGAGAATTTTGCACAAAGAATAATATTCCTATGCTTAGTTGGATGACTGATTACTTGATTTTATTTACTAGGTATGCATAACTAATTGAGCTGCATTCGATTCACTCTACTCACACATCACGAAAGGGAAATCCATGTCCATCGCACCTGTCGCAACGATATGGCATACCCGTATGTTTAAAAGTATGCGCTTTAAGTTTTTGCTTCGAATTGAATTCGGCATCACATTTTTTGCAGCGATACTTAATGCCATTGTACTTTTGTAAACGATAGGTGAGGCGCACTTTAATGGCAAAACGCAACTCGCCTGAGTATGTGTGCGCATGTGCACGTTCAGATCGAACCGGCGTGTATAGCACTTTTCACAGTGCGGACATTTAATATTCTTCTCCAAATGCTATTTCATATGATTGCCCAATTGATTTTTCAACTTGAATGCATTACCGCATATCGGGCAAATGTGATCTCGTTCTTTAAAGACTATAGTCAATGCGAAGTCATAGGCCCGGTTTCACCAACGTGACTAAAGCTAAAACTAAGTTTTGACTTAATTTAGCCCAGATTTGAGGCTAACTTACTTTTGGGTTTCACCAAATAGTCTAAGAAAATAGCTTTGTAACCAACCTTTTATGGCGAATACTGGGTTTTTTGGTTGTTTTGGTTGCTGTATTTGCTCATTTTTTGTCATATTCGCTCTTTTGGTAGTTGAATTTGCTAAAGCGACTCAAATTATTAGTTTATTTTTAGTCAAGACAAAAGCTGACTAACTTGTGACTTAGCTCAGTTGTATGGTGAAACTGAAAACGTAAAAAAATCGGCTTAACTAAGTTGAGACCGGTTGGTGAAACCGGGCCTAAGTTTTGACTTAAGTTAGCCCAGATTTGGAGCTAACTTACTTTTGGGTTTCACCAAATAGTCTAAGAAAATAGTTTTGCAACCAACCTTTTATGGCAAATACTGGGTTTTTTGGTTGTTTTGGTTGCTGTATTTGCTCATTTTTTTGTCATATTCGCTCTTTTGGTTGTTGAATTTGCTAAAGCGACTCAAATTCTTAGTTTATTTTTAGTCAAGACAAAAGCTGACTAACTTGTGACTTAGCTCAGTTGCATGGTGAAACTGAAAACGTAAAAAAATCGGCTTAACTAAGTTGAGACCGGTTGGTGAAACCGGGCCATAGTCGTTGTGGAGAAAAAACGACTATCGACTGCAATGAGATAGTCGTTTTTTCGTTGCTTTGACTATTTCGCAGTCAGCAATTCAAACCCTGCTTTTTTTAATAGTATTTTGCAAAAATAAAATGTTTAAATTTAAACTAAAAGATTTGCGCCTAAAACTATGCCTTCAGAATTATTTTTTTCTAACAAGAGTGCAGTGTTAAATACAAATTTCAAATGTAGATGTCGCTCCAGATGAATAGTAAATAGTGTATATTTTAAAACCCTTTTATAAGCTTCAGCTGTATGTTTCTATGCAAACATCACATTATTTTAGGCAAACACGTGTGTATTCATACTTACGCTGAATGGGGGTTCTTCAGCATGGGATGTGCTTATTTATACACAGCTGTACGTAGTACAATATATGTAGTACCTGGATGACCGAGCTTATCTCGGGCTACCATTTTTTTCTCGCAAGCGAAATAAAAAGTTAAAATAAAAAAAATTAGTGGAAAAATTAAACTTTTCACAAGTTTGCGCCCGAGACTCCTTGTATACTAAATTTCATGAAAATTGTTGAAGCCATTTGTGAGAGAACTAAAGTAAATCCGCCTCGCTTGGCCGTGATACCTCTACCTCGACATGTCCTTCTCCCTCTACTTTTCTTTTTCCTTTCTCTTTCTCTTTCATTTCCGTTTCCTTTTTCTTTTCCTTTTCCCTTTCCATTCCCTATCGCTCTCCCTAACCCCTCCTTTTCTCTCACCCTCCTATTCGTTCTCCCTTCCCATCCCCAATCTCTTTCTCACCCCTTCCCTATCCCATTCTATTTTGGTTTCCTCTCCCTTCTCCCTTTCCCACCCTCTCCCATTCCCATTCCATTCCATTCGACTTTCTTCGAAGAGATCTCTATATGGAAGTCATGATTTCCAATTTTCGGAGTCATCTACATATGTTCTAGTCCCCATTAAGACCTTTAATTTGATACCCATATCGCTCAAAAACATTCGAGGGTCAACCGTTCCACGTTTTGACCCATATCCGGGGATCCGGCCTAGGCATTACAATTAAAATAGTTCTATGTCTAAGTCCTCATCAAGACCTTTCATTTGAAACCCATATCGCTCAGAGACATTCGAGGGTCATCCGGGTCCACGTTTTGACCCATATCTCGGGACCCGGGATAAATGTTAGTAAAAAATTACATTTTTCTAGAGTTCACCTCCGAAGCTCCCTGCTTCAGGATCTCGAAAACGGCTCCAACGATATACAAGAATTGCTCGTTTAAAGGTATTAAAAATTTAATTGTCATTTAAATTTTAATATGGATTGTTATTTAAATGCCATTTATCTTTTTTTCGTTTTCAGTTCAACCTTAATTAAATAAAAGAAATAAGTGGCATCACTTGATTTTTACAAATAAGTATCTCTTTAATATTTTTTACATTTCAATTTTCAGGAAAATGGATACACCACGAACAAAAAACTTTTCATTTGAGGAAATCAAATTGTTGCTGGATATAATTGAAACAAAAAAATCAATTATCGAGTGCAAAAAAACAGACAAAAGGTCCGTTCGGCGGCTGCAAGTTGCAGCAATTTGCAAACAAAGAAAAATATGTCCTGCTCTCCGAAAGAGGGAAACTTATGCAAATTTACTGGCATTTCAACGAACAGAACTTTGTCAAAATTTTCAGCAAATCAGCTGTTTGTCTTTATTCACAAGTGCATAACAAAATTAAAATTTTACGAAATGAAATCGAAGGGAAAGCGGGTCGGCGGGAAGCGAAGGCCGCCAACGCAGAAAAGTATTCTTTTGCGAAATTTTCGCTAAACTGCATGTGTGGTGAAATTTGTATGGGAACTTTAACAGCAAATATCTCGGGAACTATAGGCCTCCGGTAGGTGGGGTCTTCAGTTTTGTAATCTGGGGGCCCCCTCTACCCTCCTAAAAAACCATTTTTTTTTAGCCGTGGGGGACTCGTCTAAAATTTTACCTATCTCGGAAACCATAAGCCTCCGGCAAGTTTGGTTTTCAGATTCGGGATCTGTGATAGCTCCTCTGCACCCCTGTATAAGTCATTTTTCTCGGGGCGTGCTGGAATAATGGAAAAATTTCCCGGTTTTTATTTCTGTTATAACATCTGTGAAAAAGTTATTTTTTCGGGGCGTGCGACATTAATGGACAATTCCCTCCTATTTGCGATTCAACAACGCAGAATCCCGAGAGTGCAGACGATGATCCCACTGCGCTGTCATTAACACGTTTCCTTTTAGCTGGTACCTTATTAAACAAATTAAATCATTTAAATAAACTTTATAAATTAAAATAATATAATTTTCTCACTTCATTTTCTATTGAATCACATATATTCCCGATTTTCATAGTTTTTTGACTTGAAATCACTTTCGACTTTTTTTAAATTGTAACCATATGATCGCAAATCATATGTTTTTTCAGTCTACTGAACTTTGCAACGACAAATTTCGTCAGTAAAACTTTGCAGCTTTCTTCTTCTTTGAACTGTCAAAATTGCGCTCTCTTCTGCAAATTTTGACTGAGTTTATGCATAAAAAAACGCGAATTTGCATTTTTTCTGCAATTTGCAGCAATTTGCTGCCGCCGAACGGTCCTAAAATCAGCTCCGATCAGCTGTTTTCTAGTAGGAGAGCAAGGTTGCATTTTCCATACTTAAATAGCCGAATTTGGGCATTTAAATAGTTTAAATGCTGTGTAAATATTTCGTATGAAAATGTATATCTATATATTAATAGGCTAACATTTTTTCCATACAAACAATTGCCAGGCTGTTTAGCACATTTAACATACTCATATCCACATAAAATTGATATGGATGTGTTCGTATGAGTCAGGAGCAGTGCATAGGCATATACTTTTTTCTATAAATTGTTTAATTTGTTTATAATTAATAAATAAAGTTTTTAGTTAAGAGAAACGTAAACGTTTCGTAAACACAGTTGAAGAGTCGCTTTAATTTAAAAGCGCTCTCTCTATTTTATATGCATTGGCCCAGTTTACGCTCAGATCAAAATCAACTCGGCCAAATATCTCCTATTGCTTTTCCATTAAAGCGAAAAATGAGAGAGAGTGCAGGAGAGCACACTGAGTAACTTTAATTTTGACCAAGGCATATCTAACAGCTAGGGAAATTTCTGAATTCACCACCGGGTCTACCTTCCTAGATCTGCCTTGATTTTGACCATGATTTCGCGTCGGACCGTGATCAAAAGGGCAAATCACTGTTGCGGTACAACTGGAATTTCGAAAGTGTTGCTTATCTCCGCGAAAAGGAATAATTTTTGTACCAATACAAAGTTGAAAAAATAAATTGCATGGCCTCTCCGCAGCTCTCAAGAAAACGCTCAAGAAAAAAATTGCATTATTTCTTGAGCGTTGAAATGGTAGTAGGAAAGTAATTATATTTTCAAACTAAATGTCACATTTGAGTTTATTTACCTCTTCTTGTTTTCTTGAAGAAATAATAGAAAATTCATTATTTCTTGGCAGAACCAGAGTTCAGTTGTGCACCTTTTCTAAAAGATCTTAAAGAAATAGTAGTAGAATTTCTTTAGAACTGCGTATCGAAAAAGAAAATATGACAAAAGAAATTTTTCTTGAGCATTTCTTGTACGTCAAATTACATAGAGTTTTTGGTTTTCTTGGGAGCTGCATATAGGGCTTTAGAATTTAAACATCAATCGATATTTAAATTTTTGATCTGAAATCGGGCCTTAGATATGTATTTATACTTTTGATCAAATGACGGTTGTACGTAAGACCATACAATAATTGATATAGATATGGACTTACATAAATCAAAACGATCAGGATGAAAAAAAATTGATAGAACGCCCGGCCGTACATAATCTAACTGTTTTTGCGCCATATTTTAATGAAATTTGGTACACAGATTCTAATGAGAATAGAGAAGGTTTGGTTTAAAATAAGGCATATGTATGTATTTCGAAAAACACGTAAAACATGATAATTAAGTCACTAATAAAGCCCGAGTGATGGAATTTCATCCATGCAATTACCTTATGCCGTTATGAGGAAATATGCTGAAATTTTGAAAAATGGACCAAGAGGGGCAAATTTTCAAAGATTTATAAGTAAAAACTCAGGAACTGTAGCAGATAAATCGATTGAGTTTGGGTCACCGATTTGCTTGCCAAGGCAAACGTGTGGAAAAAAAATCACCCAAGTCGGAAGGGACCACATATATGCACATAAATATATATGTAAAATATATAAAAATATAATGCAAATACCTATATACATAGGTATAATAAAAACATTTTATGCGATATCTTTGTCAAACATATAGGTAATACATAAGTTCATAAGTTCCACCAAACCAAATAAATACGTAATAGGTTTTTTAAAATGGGGCGTGACAGCACAAACGATACGACTGGCGCCACGTATGTTTTGTTATTTTTTGCGCAAGATGCGAAAAGAATAAATCAAAATGTAATTGTGTTCGCGGCAACTGCCAGAGCCTAATACCCCTAAACTGTACTTTACTGCACATAAATCATACATGCATACTAGGGATTCCAATTTTTCCGATTTTTTCGATCCCGGGATTTTCGAGATTTTTTTTTATAATCCCGGGATCCCGGGATTTTGCCATTAATTATTTTCGGTTGAAAACAGTAAATATATTTTTCGAGGAACGCTACCACTTTAAAATGTAAAGAAAATAATTGATTTTTATTGCCATTTTTTATTTAAAACAAAAATTATTTCATAAAAAAAATTAATTCATGCGTATTATTTAATAATACTTAAGAGTTACTTTAAAAAAGACAACCAACTAAGAAAATGACATATGTACATTTGGTGTAAAAAACATTTGCTTTAAAGTTGGTACTTTTAAGATATTGACAAGAAGGCTTGCGAGCATTTGATAACAATGTGTGACAAAATAAAAAAAAAATTTAAAGTACTTTTTTCGAGGTTCACATATGTTATAGGCCGTAACAAATATACGAAGAATGCATACTTAAAATTTCAATACACCCTCAAAATCTGGAGTACTGGCCAAAAACACTTGTTCACAGGTTATGTCTGTTTAGTCTATGAACATAATTTTGATGTTGAAAATACGACATTTCACCGCTTCCATCAGTATAAGGACTGTTAATGTACCTCGATAAATGTCAGAGAAACTGTAAAAATATTAACGAAATTTATTTTTTCCTTTTTTCATCTTCCTCGAATAATTTGTTAACAAGTGCATATATATAAAATTATTTCGAAACAATTTCCTGTTAATACTGTTTTCAACGATATATAACTTTTCACATCTGCGTAGGCTCACCTATGATATTCTACTTTAATCAATTTCTACTGTTAAATTTTCCATACTAAAATTGCTAAATTTGAATCCACCCTTAACCCGGGTATCATACAAATTTAGCAATTATAATATGAAAAATTTCACAGAAGTAATTAAAACGGAGTGGCACATTTAATTTTAGTACACTGTTATAAATATTGGAATATTTTTTAAACTTTGATTTGGTTTGAAAGGAATTTAAAACTTTTTTTGAGTTAAATTTTGAACCTTCGAAAGTTTAAAAGTATCTTATTCCTTTTTGGTTTAAAATTCAAACTTACAAAAGTTCAAATATATCTCAAAGTATTTTTTGGAATAAATTTCATACTTTTTTGGTTTAAACTTACACTTTTTCTCATTTAAACTTTTAAGGTTTAAATTTTAAACTTTCATTGGTCGTAAAATTTGATTTCAACAAAAAAAATTTAATTTTTGATTTGAAATTCCAACTTGCTTTTTGGAGAAATGAACAATATAAAAAGCTCATTTATAGTTATTAGACAATTTGAATGAATGACTGTGTGGCGTTGTTTGAATGGAGAAACAAACAAATACAAAATAATTATGGAAGCAGATAAAATGAAGAAGGAAGAAAAGAAGAAGGAGAAAGAGAGGATAGGAAAAAGACACAATATGGAAAAGGATTAAGGGGATGTTGGGGAGAGAACAATATGGAAGAAAAGGAGAAAAAAGGATAGGAAAGAAGATATAATAGGGAAAAGCATGAAGAGGATTTGGGAGCAGACATTTTTTTTAATTTAAACCAAAAAAAGGTTTAAATTTTAAACTTTTGAAAGTCTTAAAATAAATTTTATTTTGGAATAAAATCTAAACCTTAAAAGTTTAAAAATCTTTTAAACTTTTCAGTTTAAATTTTAATAATTTTTCGGTCGACCAAAAGTTTAAAATTTATACCAAAATTTATTTGAGTGTAGTAGTGCGAAACTCTCAAGTCTAATTAAAATTCTCTCTGGTTTTTGGTAATTTTATTTTTTGATATTGTTTGCATTTTCTTCCAATATTTACTTTTCATGGGAGAAACTTCGAAAAAACCCTTGAGAATAAAATGGCCAAAAATCAGGAAATCGAAGTTATCAAAAGAATTTACCACAAGAAT
Organism: Urophora cardui; assembly: GCA_960531455.1. NCBI lineage: Eukaryota > Metazoa > Arthropoda > Insecta > Diptera > Tephritidae > Urophora > Urophora cardui. The sequence continues at coordinate 144,881,518 of OY482671.1, read as the reverse complement.
TCTACTTTACAACAAAACAATTTAATTATTAAAAAAATTAAAAAAAAAATATTAATCCTCACTTTGACTAATGGACATTTTAAATTCTGGCAAAAATGCTGCACTTATTCTGCATTTTCTTCCGGATTGTTCTATTCCAATATTTTTTAGGCCTTTTTGTTCTATTGACAAAATGTGAAATCGGCCTGATTACGGGGCAAACATTTCTGCTCTTAACACAAGTAAAGCGCTGCATTACTTTTGTTTCATTCATCATATGAGAAATGCAGCATTTTCACAGGGCACAGGGCACATGTTGATAATTCTTCCATATAATAATGTAAAATTATGGTTTAGAATAGGAAACGCTATTAGTATACAGATCTGAGGTCAATAAAAATTATATAAAATAATTTTCTTTGCTTTAATAGGAGAATATTATGTCTTTATTTTATCCCGAAAATCCCGGGATGAAATTCTAGCAATCCCGGGATTTTCGGGGAGTCAAAAAGGGCGGGATTCCGGGATCCCGGGATTGGAATCCCTAATGCATACATATGTATGTATATTATGGCTTTGTGCAGAAAATCAGTTTGAGGCGCAACCTGCTTTTGTAGTACAAGCAGAGCGTTCACAAACGTAAATTCTTCATCTAGCGTCGCTCATCACAATCATCAAAAAAATATGTACTGCCGCTGTTGAGTTTTATGCTGCGTTTCTGAACATACCCTATGTCACCATTTATATAAATACTTACAACAATATGCACAAAGGAACTTGGATGGTGAACCTTCACTTCTCGCCACTTTAGGCTCCTTTTTCCTATGCGTAGCCATGTGCTTGTCTAGATTTTTTCTTCGATGTCGCTTACTACATATTTCACATTCCACAAATTCCTCACCTGGGTTGTCCATCAACTTCACATATTTAGCATAATGTACGTTACGAATATGCCGGCGTAAGTTACTGTTGAAACCAAAATGTCTTTTACAAATCTCACACTCATGTGTCCGTTTTTTGTTTAGATCTTTTGCAGTTTCTTTGGAAGAACTGTTATCATCACATTGGATTAGCTGGTCGCTGTATTCCGGATGAACCAATTCATGGTGCTCTTGTAGCTCTTCGTGTGTTGCAAAGATTTTAGTGCATTTGTCACATATGGCTGTAATGACAAATTAGCGTGATTAATTCATATGCAAATGTCTCTCTTTTTTCAGATTTTTGTAAATGGAAATTCTCATGTGTTTTTAGACAACCTTACCTATATTATCATCCTTTGCATGTGCTGTTACTTGATGTCGTAATTGTTGATGTCGCTCCAATGTAATACGACAGCGAAATGCACATAGGCATTTGTTGCATTTGTAGGGCCTCAAGGAGCGGTGCATATTCATATGGCCCTCGTAGGACACATCTCCACACAATATACGTTTGCATTCTATACATTTCCATTTTGAGCTTTTCGTTGGCAAATTGTGTTTAGGGTTTTGTACATCTGTTGCCTCTTTGTCGTACTCCCGCAAGTATTCATTGTCATTCTCATCTTCAGCATAGTATTCTGGAAAGCTTGATGACTCATCATCCAGTACGTCGTCTTCTGGATCATATTTAATCGCTGAATTGGTCGTTTTTCTTTTTGCTGCCAAAAATTCTAGTTGGTCCAGTTCGTGAGCACTCAATATTTCTTCATCCCTATTATCAAACTAAATAATTAAGGTAAAAGATTGTGAATGTTGTCTCTTAGGTGAATATATACATATATATATATACTAGAGATGGGACTATTCTAATAAAAATTATCCGAATAAAAAATCCTTTTATTCGAAAGGTATTCGTAATTCGAATAATATTTATTCGAATAATTTATTCGTATATTCGAATAAATACTATTCGAATAGTACTATTCGAATATCACTATTCGAATACCACTATTCTCGAATAGCTATTGTATGTAGGTATGTATGCTTTTTCTTTTGTAAGTGCATGCATATGTATGTACATATACATATATGTACTCTGGCTTGCGCGGAGGCAAGTGAAATTCCCAAATTATGCATGTACATACATACTACTATTATTCGAATAGTGTTATTCGAATAGTATTATTCGAATAGTACTATTCGAATTTTTTCTCTCGAATATTATAATTCGTTTATTCGAATAATATTTATTCGAATATTATTCGAAAAAAGTCCCACTACTAGTATATACATACATGTTTTTACTAATTAGAAAGTATATCAAACATTGGCTCAGCTTGGATATAATCAACCAATCATCATCATTCATATTATTTCTAATTAGTGTTTTATAAATATCCCTTTTTCTGCTCACATAATTTACCAAAATTAATAAGTAAGGCATCGTTTTAAAGCAATGATGCCCAAACATTTCTTACGGGCGAGCAATATCATAATTTAAAGAAAAAAATTCTTTTTTTCTATATGTTTGTTTTTGTAGTTTTCTACAACTTCATTGATATCTTGATAACCCAGTAAAAAAATCAGGACACAAACATGTGTATACATTTTTAATTAATAAAATTAATATTAATATTTATAAATAAATAATTAATTAATATTGATAAGTGGATTGTTTTTAGAAAGCTTAAAAAATATCTTTAATACGAGATTTATGGACTTTGGCTACTATTACTGAATTTATTAATTAATTTTCAATGCCCTCCTCTAAATTTTTCAAAATATATAAATAAATAATTAATTAATTATTAGTGTGACAAAGTTAACTATCTTTGCCTCCGAGCGTTTATTTTAAAACTTTCGTCAATGTTTTTAGTACGTATAAATGTGAAAGTCTATTTTCAAAATGAAAAATTGTAAAATCAAAACACAGAAACCGGATCTCACACAAACACCTCGAGTCAGTTTTGCAACTATCAACCACAAATGTTGAAATAGACATAGATAACATTATCGAAAATATGAACGAATGAAATTAGTATACATATGTATATACATATATGTTCCACATTTCATTCTTTTTATTGCTGGGTTGGACCTGTTCGAATCAAAATAAAAAATTGTTTTTGTGTTTCCATAGAAATGTTTCGGGAGTATACAAATTTTGTTTTCCTATGCTCGCCTATGCTCGCCATATACACAAATTTCTTATGAAAGTGTATAGGCGAGTGAAGTTCAATACCTACGAGCACTACAAAAACAAAATGTGTATGCGAGTATAGGGCTTGGGCAACTATGTTTTAAAGGTATTAATTAGCTATGCATGCGAAACGGTGCTTTATTGGGCGTGGTACTTTTTTTAAATAGTATTTTGCAAAAATAAAATGTTTAAATTTAAAATAAAAGATTTGCGCCTAAAACTATGCCATATAAGTAATTCATTGAAAGTTCCATAAGTTCCACTGTAGACATAAAACCAAATAAATATAAGTTTTTTTAAAATGCGCACGGGTCCAGCTAGTTTCATTTATTTGCAAACTACGGGGAAATTTTCAGAAACACTTTCGGGAAATCTTCTGTGGATGAGGATTCATCTAATCTTAGCACTTTCAACTATTATTCAATTATAATATTAACGTTCTCCAGAAAAAGAATTCTGTGTGCTGAAGGTTATGGCTCAGATTTCCATCTGTCTACCAAAAGGGTCGGCTTAACGTTAAGGAGCCACGGTTCAAGAAAGACTTTTTCAGGGGGTAGAGGCCATCTCAGAGATCTCAACACTGAAATCAAACCGTGCAGGAGGCTTATAGCTCACGAGATATTTGTTGGTATTCTACCACAGAAAGATATGTAATTCTGCCGGCTGAGGGCGCGGCTAGAGTTTCGACGTCGATATCCACTTTTTGAAAATGCGAAATAATGGAAATTTCACCACGAAAATCAGTTAAAATGTGACTAAAATGCAAGTCCTAGCTTTAATTTAACTAAATACATAAATCGTTTTCACAGATTTTTTAATTACACAATTCATGTAATTTATTGTTAAATTCACCCTTCCCAAAAGCAAAATTTCATGTGGGAAAATTGATTCAACTGCCTTTGGAACGATACTTTTTATACAAGTTTTCACTTTTATAACTTTTAATTACATTTAAACATTGATTTTATTTATATTTTCGGGAGAATTTTACGTTTTTATTAAGGGTCTTCATCTAAAGTAGTAAACTGCTGGTAAATGGGGTAAAGTGATAAAATAATAATTGTGATAAATTATCTGTCAAAATTTGTATGAGGATATATTTAAGCAAAGTTTACCACTTTACCGAACGATTTTGTTGCGTAAATTTATAAATTTTGGTAATATTTAGGCATGGGTAACACTGCGCTGCGCGGCGCAATTGCGCTAACACCAACCATGGCGTTATTGCGCTAACTCCGATTTGAGAAATGCGCCAACTTAATATAGCGCCAACCCAATATTGCGCCAACTCAATTTTGTAATATAATACCGACTCAATTTCGTGCGCTAATACCAGCACCAATATAGCGCTAGTGTAAAATGGCGCAACCACAACGCCAATAACAGCACCATAGGGTAATTATCTAGTTTACGGTGCAACGGCTAAAATAGTTCCTTCTTTGAAAAGAGGGGTATCAATCGACGCATTTCGATCTCAGGAACACGAATAAGAAGGCGGAGCTTAACTTTTTTATTTCAATAAGAAGTTATTAATAAAAAACATTAGGGCAATTCACAAGCTGTTGTAAAGTATTGTAATTTTGTATACTGGTAAAGGTTTACAATAGGTGTATCAGTAGGGTTGATTTTTCTCATACAAATTTCAATACAACCAATACAACTGGGCAGCCTATGTTTATTGAGTGTGCTATTTGATTTGTTTTTTATTCTGACAGTTTGTTAAAAAAAAAATTTAAACAAAAATACGGAAGCGGTGAGACGAAAAAAAAAAACAAATTACTTGCATCGTGTGTATCATATATCAATTAGGACTTGAATCCGCCGCTAACAAATCTAATAACTGTTTTTCGCTTTCGCCTGGCATTTTTTATTAAAATTTTTGTAAACAACAAACTGTAAACAATAACGAAACACAACAAAACACATACGAGAGTCTGTTCACAGGTACTGCGTTCTTATGCACATTTTCCTTTACAACATACAACTTTACAATAGCCAGTGAATTGCCCAATTATCATTTTTCGCTTGCTCATTACACGCACATGAACACCCAAATTCAGTTTATTTCTTTAACATGGGATAATACATTCTTCATATTTACTACATGACACCCAAAATTATTTAATATGTTGCAAATAAATACTATTTTTTAATAAAACCAAAGTAAACAATTGAGATTCTTTCACTTTTTTCGAGCGATAATTGAACTGTCACAAAGTTAGTTGACAACGCTACGCACTATATTGATGAAATTGGCGTAGTTACTTTACTTGTACTTTGGGTTTAACTAAAATATTATATTTATTTGCAACATATTAGCACATTTTGGGCGTGAAATGGTAAATATAAAGAATGTATTACCAAATGGTAAAAAAATAGATTGAATTTGCGTGTTCGTGTGGGTGTAATAAGCAATCGAAAAACCCAGCAGTATTTATCAGCTGGAAAACAGCACATATTTCCTACTGAATATTCAGTAGAGATGTAGTTCTAATATCTGAACTTTCCCTTTCGTTTTTATATAGAGGTGGCGTCGAAAATCAACTACCTAAAAACTGCCGAACGAGAAGGGAGAGTTTCTGAAGGAAAAAAGGCCTGAATACGCAGGGAGAACTTCCATAGCATGTATTTCAGTACACCTGATGTCTTCACTGCGTGTTCAGTTATTTTTTCAGCAATGAATTTTGAACTTACTTTCAGGCTATTTTTCATAATGAATATTCTATTGAATATGCACCTCCTTACCTCAAATACTGCTGGGAATGAAAACGTTTTTTGTTAATAACTTTTTATTGAAATAAAAAAGTTAAGCTCCGCCTTCTGATTCGTGCTCCTGAGATCGAAACGTGTCCATTAATATCCCGCTTGTTAAAAATTGACGAGTTTTAGCCGTTGCACCATAAACTAGATAATTACCCACCATAGTATATGTATACGTATGACACCGTCACAATTATGTATGCTTGATAGTGATCTATGTGACTCTAATTTCCAGCATATTTTCACAAATATACGGAATATGTTTCCAAATGATTATGAAAATTTAAATTAATTGTGCCCTCGTATATGTAAGCAGAATTGCGCCAAAAGAAATAAAACGGGGATGGTGAACAGTAACAAGCGAAACAAGTAAAAGCGCGGCTGTCTTCGGCCGTACCGAAGACTTCATACCTTTCATGAGTGGGGAAATGAAAAGTATGTATGTACATAGCCAGATTAAGTTTAATTTATAATTTTAATTCTGTGGGTTCATTTATGGAAAGATTTATTAGAAAAAATGGTGTCTTGGCTATTTAAATGGAGGAGTTATACACCAAAATGTCCATATCTGAACAATCGGTTGTATGGGAGCTATATGTTATAGTGGTCCGATCTTAACAATTTTCGGTTATCCCGTTTGGGCCCATATGTGTACAAATACTTTAAAATTTCACACCGTTATCTGTTAAAATGGAGGAGTTATACACCAAAATGTGCATATCTGAACAATCGGTTGTATGGGAGCTATATGTTATAGTGGTCCGATCTTGACAATTTTCGGTAATCCCGTTTGGGCCCATATGGGTACAAATACTTCAAAATTTCACGCCGTTAGCTGTTAAAATGGAGGAGTTATACACCAAAATGTCCATATCTGAACAATCGGTTGTAGGGGAGCTATATGTTATAGTGGTCCGATCTTGACAATTTTCGGTAACCCTGTTTGGGCCCATATGGGTACAAATACTTCAAAATTTCACGCCGTTAGCTGTTGAAGTGGAGGAGTTATACCCCAAAATGTGTATATCTGAACAATCGGTTGTAAGGGAGCTATAGGTTATAGTGGTCCGATTTTAACAATTTTCGGCAATCTCATTTGGGTCCATATGGGTACAAATACTTCAAATTTTCAGGCCGTTAGCTGTTAAAATGGAGGAGTTATACACCAAAATGTGTATATCTGAATAATCGGATGTTGTGGAACTATATGTTATAGTGGTCCGATCTTGACAATTTTCGGTAACCTTGTTTGGGCCAAAATGGGCACGTCTACTTCAAAGTTTCATGTCCTTAGCTGTATAAATGGGGAAGTTATGCACAAATTACATCAAAAAATTTCATGTATATCTGAATAATCGGTTGTTTTCTATATGTTATAGTGGTCCGATTCGGCCGGTTCCGACAAATGATCAGCTGCATATAACAACATACCTGTATTCCGAATTTCATTCAGATATCTCAAAAACTGAGGGACTAGTTTGCGTTCACGCAGACGGACGGACGGACAGACGGACATGGCTTAATCGACTCAGCTCGTGATTCTGACCATATCGGTATATATTTTGGTGGGTCCCCCACGCTTCCTTCTGGTACTTTCGACAAAAATTTTTTGGCACTAAGTTATAATACCATTTCATTCTCATGAAAGGTATAAAAATGTTATTTATCGATTATTCCATGACAATTGCGCTAAAGGTGTTATTGCGCCAGTACCGTGAGTTGGCGCCACGAGTGGCGCTGGAGTTATTGTATCAGCGCCAAAAAAATTGCGCCATTACCCATCGCGGTAATTATCTAGTTTACGGTGCATCGACTAAAACTGCTCCAATTTTTACAAATGGGGTACCAATCGACGCGTTTCGATCTCAGGAACACAAATCCCAAGGCGGAGCTTAAATTTTTTATTTTAATAAAAAATTATTAACAAAAAACTATCTAACTTTTTGCTTGGTCATTACACACACATCAACACATAAATTCAACTGATTTCTTTACCATAGTATCACACATACCTTATATTTACTAAATAACACACAAAAAGTAGCAATATTTTACAATTAAATACTATATTTTAATAAAATCGAAGTAAACAATTTCCCTTTTTCTGCTTTTTTCGACCGATTATTGAACTGTCAAAATGAGTAGCGTTGCCACTCAATTAGGTGTAATTTACAGCGCATTCACACTTAAGCATTTAAAGTTGCAAAAAATATGCCTTTGCGCAGAACACTTTTCTGCGTTGGCGGCCTTCGGCCGCGCTTATTTAAAATAACCCTGGGCTACGCCACCAAAGTCCGGATATACAACCTAACCGTGGCTACCGCCACGGTGATGTCCTTCTGCGTAGTACACCCTTCACCGATTAGATATTGCGATATATCGGAAACTCACCACTTTTCACCATTCATATAAAAAGAGCTTAGTGTGAATGCAGGTTAATATAGATTAGTAGTAAATATTGGTGGCAACACTACGCGCCACAGTCCTAAAATTAGCGACTTTTGTTTACTTTGGTTTTTATTAAAATATAGTATTTAATCTTAGATCTTTCAACTTACCGTGGCACAGCAGAAGACTTCTAAGGTTAAAAAACTTGCGAAACAAAGCACACGCGAGGTTTAAGAAAACCAATACATGCGCGGATAAAGACTCCTTCGTAAAGCGTCGTAATGAATACGAGTGTTTATCAAAGTTCCTATACAAGAAATATTTAAATTCATTAGAAGCCAATATAAAGAACAATCCCAAATCTTTTTGGTTATTTTATAATAGCAAGCGGAAAACAAATGGAATTCCTAAATCAATTGAGTTTAACGACTCAGTCGCTTCCTCTGCTCAGAGCGCCTGCGAGCTCTTCGCAAAGTTTTTCGGATCAGTGTTCGGTAGTTTTGATAACGCAACAACATCAACCACGTATCACTCCCTGCGACAAGTCGTCAATATCGCAAAATTTTCAGTAACTGAAGATCAGGTTTTCGAATCTCTCGCTACATTAGATAGTTCAAAAGGGGCAGGATATGACTTACTACCCAGCTCATTCCTAAAAAACTGTGCTAATTCCATTTGTGTGCCACTCACTATCATATTCAACAAATCTCTCAATGAGGGATTAGTCTTGGATGAATGGAAGTTTGCTTTCTTATCACCAATTTAAAAATCTGGCTTAAGGAACTTAGCCAATAACTATCGTCCCATTGCAAAGCTTTCAATTATACCAAAAGTGTTAGATAAATTAGTTAATGATCAGTTGTTCAATGCTTTTAAATGTCATATTGTTACAGAGCAGCATGGGTTTTTCCCGGGAAGATCTACCAGCACCAATTTAGCGATTTTCACTAATTTTGTGATAAACAATATCGAGAAGGGGCACCAAGTCGACGCCCTCTACACGGATTTTGTCAAAGCCTTTGATAGCCTCAATCATCTTCTGCTACTTAAGAAGCTAGAAACACTCGGTGTTCACTCAAAAGCTCTTGAGTGGTTAAATTCTTACCTATCGAACAGAAAGTTGATTGTCAAAATCGGAAACTGCTGTTCTGATCCTATAAAAGCCACTTCGGGCGTCCCTCAGGGCAGTCACCTCGGACCTCTGCTATTTTCAATTTTCATCAACGACATACAGAACGAGCTGAAGTTCTGTAATTTCTTAATGTATGCTGATGACATAAAGGTTTTTCTGAAAATTAAAGAGCCTAGTGACCTCGTTAACATGCAATCCGATATTGCTTCGCTAGTGTCTTGGTGTGACCGAAACAGCCTAAAACTGAACTTTGACAAGTGTAACATTATCTCTTTCTCGCGGAGCAACTCTGTTATTCATCACAACTACTTGTTCAACGATCTAGACGCGTTCAACCGCCAAACTATTGTAAAGGATTTAGGAGTTTACTTAGATTACAAACTCAAGTTTGATTTTCATAGAGAATATGTGATATCCTCGGCAAACTCTAAATTAGGCTTCATCAAACGCAACTCTAGGGACTTTCGCGACCCTCTCACTCTAAAAAGTATCTTCACCTGCCTAGTAAGATCCGTAGTTGAGTACGCCGGCGTCATATGGGACCCCAATACCGAAATCCATTCCCACAGAGTAGAGAGCGTTCAGCGACGGTTCACAAAATTTGCCCTCAGGCGTCTTTACTCAGTCGACGATATGCCAACCTATGAGCTGAGGTGTAGGATTCTCAATTTATCTAATCTCGCAAGCAGAAGGAAAATGAATGGTATTCTCTTTATTAAGGATATCTATGACGGAAAAATAAACTCTCCAGAGCTTCTTACTCTTTTACCGTTTCATGTGCCGGGAATTTCTTTAAGAGAGCACTATATCTTCTATTGTAAGACGCATAGGACGAAATATGGTGGGAATGAACCTATACATAAGTTTACATCGCTTTGCAATTCCATCTGCAGCATTTCAGACCTTGACTTGAGTAGGCCATGTTTGAAAAATAAGTTAATCGAATTGATCTGTAATAATGTATTGTGATTATTTTATTGTTGTATCAAACTAGTTTCTTTTTTGTTTTGTTTTTTTGTTTTTATGCTCTCGAAGCAGTAATAATTGATTCTTGTATTCTGTGAATATCTATGTATATATCAATGTAAGAGCATTGTATGATGAATCTGTGAGGGCTGAGCCTGGTAGATTGCTGAATAAATAAATAAATAAATTGTAAAATATTGCAACTTTTTGTGTGTTATTTAGTAAATATAAGGTATGTGTTATCCCGCGATAAATATATAAGTTGAATTTATGTGTTCGTGTGTGTGTAATATGCGAGCAAAAAAGTTGCATTGTACAAACAGTTTTTTGTTAATAATTTGTTATTGAAATAAAAAAGTTAAGCTCCGCCTTCGGATTTGTATTCCTGAGATCGAAACGCGTCGATTGGTACCCCATTTGTTAAAATTGGAGCAGTTTTAGTCGATGCACCGTAAACTAGATAATTACCCCCATGGCTAGTAAAATTCAAGTCTGACACATTGTCAGTTTTACTTTTTCAATTTAAAAGAAGAAATTGTGCTTTCCTTCGGCATTTTAGCACGATTTATTAAAATAATTTCTACAAAAATGTTATATGCATTTTTGTATATTTAATTGGGTTTTTTTTATTTATTAATAAAAGGACCGTTCGCCGGCAGCAAATTGCTGCAAATTGCAGAAAAAACTGCAAATTCGCGTTTTTTGAGGCAAAAACTCAGTCAAAATTTGCAGAAGAGAGCGCAATTTTGACAGTTCATTGACGGAGAAAGCTGCAAAGTTTTACTGACGAAATTTGTCGTTGCAAAGTTCAGTAGACTGAAAAAACATATGATTTGCGATCATATGGTTGCAATTAAAAAAAAGTCGAAAGTGATTTCAAGTCAAAAAACTATGAAAATCGGGAATATATGTGATTCAATAGAAAATGAAGTGAGAAAATTATATTATTTTAATTTATAAAGTTTATTTAAATGTTTTAATTTGTTAATAAGGTACCAGCTAAAAGGAAACCTGTTAATGACACCGCAGTGGGATCATCGTCTGCACTCTCGGGATTCTGCGTTGTTGAATCGCAAATAGGAGATACATATACTACTTAAATGGAAAAATTGTCCATTAATGATGCACGCCCCGAAAAAAATGACTTTCACAGATGTCAGAACAGAAATAAAAACTTGCCGGAGACTTATAGTTTATGAGATATTTGTTGGTAAAGCTGTAAAATCCATCAAACAAAACACCAAAACTGCGCACTATTACCGAGGAAAAACCTTTTTGCGTTGGCGGCATTCGGCCGTGCTTTAAAAATATAAACCTCAGCCGGCAGAAATCCCTTTCTGGAGTTATATATGTATATGTATACAGTGATCCACAGTGCTTTTGTGTAGAACATCTTTTTGCGTGGCGGCCTTGGGTCGCGCTTTAAAAAAATAACAATCAGCCGGCAGAGTTATCTTTCTGGGGTAATATCTATGAACCCATCCAACTTTAACTACAAATATCTCGTAAACTATAAGCCTCCGGCAACTTTTGATTTTGAGATCTGTAGGAGTCCCTCTACCCCTCTGAGGAAGTGATTTTTCTCGGGGTGTGGTTTCTTAATGGAAAGCCGGTCCACTTAAATAAATAGTTTTGAGTAATAAAAAGACAATTTATACTTCTACGAGATTGAAAATGAAACTTTGGTTAGACTTAGATATAAAAACAAGGAACTCCTGGAATTTGCTTTGGTTTTATGTGAAAATAATTCAAGAAATTCCATAAAGCAATACGTCGAGCAAACAGTTCCGGCTTATACGGAAAGAGAGTTCCGAACTCATTTTCGTATTTCAAAAAGACTTTTCAAAGAATTAAGTGACAAAATCATCCGAAGCGAGCCCTATTGTAATCTCGACCCTTTCAAAAGACTACCCGAAAAAACCAGGGACCCAAACAGTTATAACTTTTAAAATAAAAGTCCTTGCAAAACAGTTATTTTTGGACTTTTTAATATATTTGAAACAAAAAAAAGTTATATCCGGAGTTTTATTTTTTAAGTCCAAAAATAACTGTTATATCCGGACTTTTATTTTTTAAGTCCGAGAATAAAAGTTAAATCCGGACTTTTATTTTTTCCGGCCAAAATAAAAGTCCTTCTTAATAAAAAACGAACGGCTTATGCGATTGGAATAAAATTGGTACCAATCGATTCGTATTGATTTCCAGAATCCAAAATGTATACTTCTTTAACATTATATATTACTAATACTACGAATTTAGCATAAACAGACATACATCTATTTTCTCATATGGGCATGAATAAGTGATCTTCGTGTCAAGATAACTCGGAAACTAGATCCGACACAGAAAAATGCAAATGATATTCGGAATTAGGAATGAAATTTACTTTAGAAAAGTCTTATTTCGTTCTTCGTGGCCAAAGTTGATCAAAAAGTGTTGATTTAAAATAGCAAAAAAATGTAATCCGGACTTTTATTTTCCATGTCCGAGAATAAAAGTCCTTTCTAATAAAAAACGAACAGCTTATGCGATTGGAACAAGATTGGCACCAATCAATTCGTATTGATCTCCAGAATCCATAAATGTATACTTCTTTAACATTATGTATTACTAATACTACGAATTTAGCATAAAAACACACACAACTATTTCCTCATATACTATGCATACCAAGTGGCAAAATGCATGCAACTGGTGTTGATCAAAAAGAACTTTGGCCACGAGGAACGAAATAAGACTTTTCTAAAGTAAATTTCATTCCTAATTCCGAATATCATTTCCATTTTTCTGTGTCGGATCTAGTTTCCGAGTTATCCTGACATGAAGATTACTTATTCATCCCCATATGAGAAAATAGATGTATGTCTGTTTATGCTAAATTCGTAGTATTAGTAATATATAATCCCAGCAGAATTTGAGGTAAGGAGGTACATATTCAGTAGAATATTCATTATGAAAAATACCCTGAAACTAAGTTCAAAATTCATTGCTGAAAAAACAACTGAACACGCAGTGAAGACATCAGGTGTACTGAAATACATGCTATGGAAGTTCTCCCTGCGTATTCAGGCCTTTTTTCCTACAGAAACTCTCCCTTCTCGTTCAGCAGTTTTTAGGTAGTTGATTTTCGACGCCACCTTTATATAAAAACGAAAGGGAAATTTCAGATTTTAGAACTACATACATCTCTACTGAATATTCAGTAGGAAATATGTGCTGTTTTCCAGCTGATAAATACTGCAGGGATGTTGAAGAAGTATACATTTTTGGACTCTGGAAATCAATACGAATTGATTGGTACCAATTTTATTCCAATCGCATAAGCCGTTCGTTTTTTATTAAGAAGGACTTTTATTTTGGCCGGAAAAAATAAAAGTCCGGATTTAACTTTTATTCTCGGACTTAAAAAATAAAAGTCCGGATATAACAGTTATTCTTGGACTTAAAAAATAAAAGTCCGGATTTAACAGTTATAAGAGGACTTTTTCCCAAAAAGTTAGAAAAATAAAAAGGATGCATGATTGATCCTGTAAAGGTCCTGGAAGTCATTTTGGTGTCATGGGTGTTCACTTAGCATCATTTTTTGGCCCGGACTTTTTTGACCTCCGAAAAAAAAATAACTGTTAAAATGGGTCCTTGGAAAAAACTTATTTATTATTATTTTTATGGTTCGCTGGTCACGAAGCGTGCAGCTTCCGGGATATGTCCGACCGTTTTAACTTGTCATATGTTGTTGTACATATGTAAAATTATATACACATATGTATGTATATGCATACCACCATTGCTTACTGTTTTGAAATTTTTGGGAATGTCCCCGGAGAACAATGCACATCTAGTTTCCCCTTCGATTGCATTTCGTCAAATTTTTATTTTGTTATGCACTTGTGAGTGAAGACAAACAGCTGATTTTCTGCAAATTTTGACAAATTTCTGTTCGTTGAAATGCCAGTAAATTTGCATAAGTTTCTCTCTTCGGGAGAGCAAAACATATTTTTCCCTGTTTGCAAATTGCTGCAATTTGCAGCCGCCGAACGGACCTAAAGTTGACACTGACAGCTGACAAGAGTTTAAACAACTATTTACCAAGGTGCGTTCATGTAAAAATGCGGATAAACTGATAAAACAATTCATTACTTTATCACTTTAGATGAAGACCATTATTATAAAAAACTCGCTTTTATTAATTTGTTTACATTTTTTCACTAACCGCGACGAGTTATGTGTGCTTCTGTGTTTCTGACTACATGTAGGGTTGTATTATACAGTACTTTTTGTGTTGCCATATCGAGGTAAGTAAGTAAGAAAAAGGCACCTAAATATGAAAATTTTTAATAACAAATCGCGCGGAGTACTACGCAGAAGGACATCACCATGGCGGTAGCCACGGTTAGGTTGTATATCCGGACTTTGGTGGCGTAGCCCAGGGTTATTTTAAATAAGCGCGGCCGAAGGCCGCCAACGCAGAAAAGTGTTTGACAATTTTTATTTAAATTTGGTGTTACACCATTTTTTTTCCCAAACGGCAAGACCCAACCCAACGGAACAAGTGCAGAATACGACCCGGTAAGCTAGACAAAAAACAAAAAGTGGGCATGGTCCGCCCCTTTTTACTGATTTCAGTGATATAATTTTTTTTTGGGGCTCGTTTATATTAAGGGTGCTAGGGGGGGGTAAAGATGAAATTTTCCAAATTTTAAAAAGCGAATATCTCGAAAAGTACTTAACCGATTTTAAATTAAAGCATACCATTGAAAAGGTAATTAAAAACACTTTTTTGTGATATACATATGTATGAGCTTACAGTAAATAGTTTGTAAGAAAATTATGAAAACAAAAAAAAAATCAATGTATTTCATAAAAAAACCATTTTTATTTAAAAAAAAGTTATTATAAACATATATTTTTGTTGCTGAAATCAAAGAGAGAACTCTATTACCTTTTATTTGATGTATAATATGTTATATAAATATATACAAATAATAAGAAAATTTGTGTGCATTGGCAACCACGTATATGCTCATACTAACGTCATATGGAAAAAACGGTATATTTCAAACGTACTATTCAAATTAAAGTTTATATATTTTTCCAACGTGAAAGGTGAATAAAAATGAGTTCGCAAATTAATTTGATGTCCTTCTGCGTAGTACACCCTTGAGCGTAGGCGGCCTTCGGCCGCGCTTATAAAAAATAACCCTGGGCTACGCCATCCGTCCGTACGTGTGCCCCAACCGTGGCTACCGCCACGGTGATGTCCTTCTGCGTAGTACACCCTTGAGCGTAGGCGGCCTTCGGCCGCGCTTATAAAAAATAACCCTCAGCCGGTAGAATTCTCTTTCCGGAGTAATATCTATGGCCCGGTCCACAGTGCTTTTGCGCAGAACACTTTTCTGCGTTGGCGGCCTTCGGCCGCGCTTATAAAAAATAACCCTGGGCTACGCCATCCGTCCGTACGTGTGCCCCAACCGTGGCTACCGCCACGGTGATGTCCTTCTGCGTAGTACACCCTTCAGCGTAGGCGGCCTTCGGCCGCGCTTATAAAAAATAACCCTCAGCCGGTAGAATTCTCTTTCCGGAGTAATATCTATGGCCCGGTCCACAGTGCTTTTGCGCAGAACACTTTTCTGCGTTGGCGGCCTTCGGCCGCGCTTATAAAAAATAACCCTCAGCCGGTAGAATTCTCTTTCCGGAGTAATATCTATGGCCCGGTCCACGGTGCTTTTGCGCAGAACACTTTTCTGCGTTGGCGGCCTTCGGCCGCGCTTATAAAAAATAACCCTGGGCTACGCCATCCGTCCGGACGTGTGTGTATTCGGTATAATAATGCTTTTTTCAATTCGGTCTTTTAAGATTCGACATTTTTTTTTCGACTTATTGTACGGATCCCGAAATATAACGTTTTTTTCATATGCCGTTAGTATGAGCATATACTTGGTTGACAATTCACACAAATTTTCTTATTATATACATTTATATAACATTTTATATATCAAATTAAAGGTAATAGAATTCTCTTTTTGATTTCAGTAACAAAAATATATGTTTATAATAATTTTTTTTTAAATAAAATACGTTTTTTACAAAAAAATTGATTTTTTTTTTTATTTTCTTAATTTTCTTACAAACTATTTACTATGGCCGCTGTGGTGCAGTGGGTAGAGTGCTCGCCTGCTATGCCAGAGGTCTCGGGTTCAAACCACGGTCCGAGCCAAACAAATTTTTCTAATTAGTAAAAATCCAATTATTGGGTTTTTTAAGAGCAGCGGTCATCTCTCGGCAGTGGGCGGCATTCGCCGTTCGGAGCCGGCATAAAACTGTAGGTCCACCCAATTAGTAGGAAAAACAAAAAGGAGCACACCTCGAATTGGGAGAGAAGCTCGGCCATAAAACTCGTCAGAGTTATAATAGCGCCATTGTATTATATTGTATTATTATTATTTACTATAAGCATATACATATGCATATCATAAAGAAGTGTTTTTAATTACCTTTTCAATGGTGTGCTTTAATTTAAAATCGGTTAAGTACTTTTCGAGATATTTGCTTTTAAAATTTGGAAAATTTCATCTTTACCCCCCCCCCCACCTAGCACCCTTAATATGAGCGAGCCCCAAAAAAAATTATATCTCTGAAATCAGAAAAAGAGGCGGACCACGCCCACTAAATTTTTTTTGTCTAGCTTAACGGGCCGTATTCTGCACTTATGCCAACCCAACACCCAACGGCAATTCTGGCGAGTGTTCAGTGAAATTTGTATGGGAAATATCGGAACTGGAACAAGTAAAGAATACCGTCCGTTGAGCTAAAAAAAAAAACAAAAGTGGGCGTGGTCCGCCTTTTTGGCCTGATTTCAGAGATATACTTCTTTTTTGGCGCAAACGATTTTTGAGGGAGCTAGAGGGGGATGAAGTTTAAAAAACCCTTTTTTTAAAAAGCCAATATCTTCCATAATATTCACTCAATTTTTAAAATTAAGGCATCGTTGGAAAGCTTACTTAAATGTCTTTCATATAATACATAATAATTTCCCCAAATTCCACAAAAATTTTGTAAAAAAGAAAAAAACTTTAATTTTGGTAATATTTTTTTGTTTTTTCTTTTTTTTTGTTGAAATGACCTTATTAACACTATACAAAGTTATTTACATTAAAAAGAACGTTAAATTACCTTTCATTTGATATATAATTTGTTACGAAAATTTTGTTAAAAACGTGCAAACCAATTCTTGTTAGTTATGTATAATATCAAGAAAGCATCTATAGCGCGGACAACAGTACTTTTATACAGAACCCCGAATAGCGTTGGCGGCCTTCGGCCGCGCTTTAAAAAAATAACCCTCAGCCGGCAGAATTCTACTTCCGCAATAGCATCTATGGGGAAACTTTCCAATAATGTCACACGCCCCCAAAAAAACGACTTCTACCGGGGGGTAGGGGAGGGGAAGGGTGTTCTGAATCCGTAAAATTTAGGCGCCGGACGTACCTCGTTTTCGAGGAATTTATGGTTAAAGTTTAGTAACTCTCCATATAAATACGATAGATAAAGAAAAAACTTTTGCGGAGAACAGATTTTGCGTTGGGGCCTTCGGCCGCGCTTATAAAAAAATAACCCTCAGCCGCCAGAATTCTCTTTCCGGAGTGATATCTATGGCCCGGTCCACAGTGCTTTTGCGCAGAACACTTTTCTACGTTGGCGGCCTTCGGCCGCGCTTATAAAAAATAACCCTGGGCTACGCCATCCGTCCGGACGTGTGCCCTAACCGTGGCTACCGCCACGGTGATGTCCTTCTGCGTAGTACACCCTTTGTGTGTGAGAAAAGCCTACTGTACAACTTTTTTCATGGTTCTCTGTATACCTAAAACTACTAAAACATCTTTTCATTTCAGGATAGCTAATTATATAGAAGTCTTGAAATATGAAATGAAGTATATGAAATGAAAGATATTTTTATGCTATTTTAAATGAATATAATTTTTAATATACTTAATAACAAAAAAAAAAAAAAATCAGTTTTTCCCTAAAAAAATACCAAAATTTGAGTTTTTTGTTTTTTAACAAAATTTTTAAGGAATTTACGAAAATTTTGATACGTCATATGAAAGGCCTTTAAATAAGCTTTCCAATGATACCTTAATTTAAAAAATTGAGTGAATATTTTGGAAGATATGGGCTTTTTAAAAAAGTTTTTTTTTAACTTCATCCCCCTCTAACTCCCTAAAAAATCGTTTGCGCCAAAAAAGAAGTATATCACTGAACTCAGGACAAAAAGGCGGACCACGCCCACTTTTTCTTTTTTTTTGTAGCTCACCGGACGGTATCCTTTACTTATGCCTCGGAACTTTAACGACGTATATCTCGGGAACCATAGGCCTCCAGAGGGTGGAGTCTTCAGTTTTGTGGTCCCCTCCGCCCCCCTACCCTCCTAAAAAAACCGTTTTTTTCTAGCCGGGGTATCGTCGTCTAAAATTTTACCGTCCTCCAGACCATTCCGACTTCAGATATAGTAGAATCAGGGAGGTGCCACGCCGCTCAGTAAAAACGGGTTTAACCAACCGTGGCGCGGTGAAAGAAAGCATGACCGGAATATCTCATAAACTCTAAATGCCCGGCATGTGAGATGGGGAAACTTTCCAATAATGTCACACGCCCCCAAAAAAACGACTTCTACCGGGTGGTAGGGGAAGGGAAGGGTGTTCTGAATCCGTAAATTTTAGGCGCCGGACGTACCTCGTTTTCGAGGAATTTATGGTTAAAGTTTAGTAACTCCATATAAATTCGATAGATAAAGAAAAAACTTTTGCGCAGTACACTTTTCTGCGTTGGCGGCCTTCGGCCGCGCTTATAAAAAATAACCATGGGCTACGCCATCCGTCCGGACGTGTGCCCTAACCGCGGCTACCGCCACGGTGATGTCCTTCTGCGTAGTACACCCTGTGAATTCGCTATTAGCAACATTTTTAATAAAAGTGATTTTAACGCAATATTGTAAAATTTATTAAATATATTAGTAATATACGTGTTGTGACTAAAATAAAGAGTGAAATTTGTTTTGTAAATGAGGAAATGGGGTTGTTATTGGTAAAAATTTAACAACTTTAACAAATTCCGGGAAAACTAGGTACGTCCGGCGCCTAAATTTAACTGATTCAGAACCTACTCCACCTCCCCTACAACCCAGTAAAAGTCGTTTTTCTCGGGGCGTGTGACATTATTGGAAAGCCAACCCTGTGAGATTCTTTTTGTGATCTGCGTGTCCTCGATTGTGGTTCATTATATCCAAATTTTCAAAAAAAAAATATGTTTCATAAAGAAATACCTCAACAGCTTCCACTGCATCCTTTTCATTCATTATAGCACTACCATTAGACTCTTCAAGCACAAGTTCTTCAACTATATAGCCTTCGCTACTAACATATTTCGCATTTACCACCGCCGCTTCCGCTTCTGACACTTTACGTACATCTGCTAAAAACTCTACAACCTCTTCTCCAGGAATACTTTTTGGCAATTGCAAATTGTTTCTTAAAAGCGTGTCCGCTTCTCGAGCATTTTGCACAAAATTGTAGGCTACTTGCAAATCTTGAGAGCAATTCGTACACAAAACGCCTGGTAATCCATCATGGCGTTCAGCATTCAGCTGTGTACATAACGTGAAGCATTCAAAGAAATCCAAGTCCTCTGCTATTGGTATTGGTGAATCCATTTGCACATATTCTGCGTCCTTTGTGTTGAGGCAAGCGCGGCATTGCACAACCATAATTTATTGTATATAATAATGTTATTTAGTATTCTTGAGATCGTTTATTTCTTAAAGCCTATTTAGATTGGCATGATTTAAGGGTAATTTAGGCAAAAATCGTTGTTTCGGCTTTGATTACCTTTAAATAACGTTGCTTCGCCATACAAAATGCCAGCTGAAATTACCCTTGAAATGCGCATCTCGGCTAGTGTTGGGCGAATCCGATATGTTTTATTCGATTCTGTCGATTGTTGAAACATCTCGTATTCGAGTCAAGTCGTAAATGGCCGTCAGACGAAACAATCGCTAAAACATCTCGGACTCGCTGCAAAAAATACATAATATTTGTTGTTGCCGCTTGAATATTATGCAGCCTACTAACCATGCAATTTATCGTACGACCTGGCCTCGTTGTACAACAAATTGTCAGTTTAGTGGGCTTGTTGTACAAGTTTGACTGCAAGTTGGATGAAGATCAAACGATTTTGATATTTTGTCGCGTTGTACAACAAATTGGAAGGTTAGTGCATATGTTTGACAAACTTCATAATTTTTTTCTTGCTGAAGTGAAAGCATCGCGCGCATTGCGTTGGAAATAAGAAATAAAAGTGGCAAAATTTAATAAATTGCTACAAAAATATTGCCACATGTGCAATATTAAGTGCGAAAAATGTGAGCCGTTAACTTATATATTTTTATAACATAAAAATTAGAATTTTTTAATTATAACATGTACAATCCGTACGCATTGCCTTGTTGGTTACTCTTCAAAGCGTTGGCAGGGATTGCAAATAATCGTTATTTTTTAAATTTTGACTAAAAAAATCATACTAAAGGAGAAATGCTAAACGCAAAAGAAGTACACAGATTTAATCACCGTAACGTAGACTGTCTCTAGGTGCATTAACTTTTATTTTTTCGATTTTTATAAAAAAATTGATTTTTAATAATTATTTTCTGAATTTTATTTTCTGCTCAGAAAATAAAAGTTATTTCTTGAGTTTTATTTTTCCCTCAGAAAATAAAAGTTATTTCTTGATTTTTACTTTTTCATCAGAAAATAAAAGTTATTTTTTGAGTTTTATTTTTCGATCAGAAAATAAAAGTTATTTTTTGAGATAATTTTCCATCAGAAAATAAAAGTTATTTTTTGAGTTTTATTTTTCGTTCAGAAAATAAAAGTTATTTTTTGAGTTTTATTTTTCGATCAGAAAATAAAAGTTATTTTTTGAGTTTTATTTTGCGATCAGAAAATAAAAGTTATTTTTTGAGTTTTATTTTTCCCTCAGAAAATAAAAGTTATTTTTTGAGTTTTATTTTTCCATCAGAAAATAAAAGTTATTTTTTGAGTTTTATTTTTCGATCAGAAAATAAAAGTTATTTTTTTGAGTTTTATCTTTTTGCTCAGAGAATAAAAGTTTCTTCAGCTTAATTTTAGCTGCAGCTGTCGATTTTGCCACATTAACACGTAGGTAAAGTTTATAAATAAAAAAAATTAAAATTTATTTATCTAATTTACCTGTTCATATGGCAAAATCTACAATTGCAGCCAAAATTAAACTGAAAAACTTTTATTCTCTGAGGAAAAAAATAAAACAGAAAATAACTTTTATTTTCTGATCCAAAAATAAAACTCAAAAAAATAACTTTTATTTTCTGAGGAAAAAAATAAAACTCAAAAAATAACTTTTATTTTCTGATCGCAAAATAAAACTCAAAAAATAACTTTTATTTTCTGATCGAAAAATAAAACTCAAAAATAACTTTTATTTTCTGATCGAAAAATAAAACTCAAGAAATAACTTATATTTTCTGATCGAAAAATAAAACTCAAAAAATAAATTTTATTTTCTGATGGAAAAATAAAACTCAAGAAATAACTTTTATTTTCTGATGGAAAAATAAAACTCCAGAAATAACTTTTATTTTCTGAGGGAAAAATAAAACTCAAGAAATAACTTATTTTCTGATCGAAAAATAAAACTCAAAAAATAACTTTTATTTTCTGATGGAAAAATAAAACTCAAGAAAAAACTTTTATTTTGTGAGCAGAAAATAAAACTCAGCAAATAATGATTAAAAATCAACTTTTTGGATATAACTCATAACCGTTACAGTCCCTGAGCGTTGGTAAAACTTATGTTTGACGATAAATCGACGTTGAAGTTTGAGCGCTGGTGGCGACGCATGCGATTTATCGTACGACGGTGTAGTACGATAAATTGTATGGTTAATGGGTGGCATTAAAATTGCTTTAAAAACATACAGAGTGGTACAGATCATGGAGGAACTATAAAGGAGAATGCATAAGATCAGCTGACTTCTTCTTCAATCTTCATAAACACACGTACACAAGCATTTTTTTTGTTGACATATGCCACACACACACGCACCCTAGCATTTCCATAGGGGCCGAATCTGTCAAATTCTTCTACATTCCTCTTTGCATGACACTTCTGGCCCCACTATGTATGAAGGTATGTCATCATGCGAAAACCTTTATTGTTGAATCATGGGTACAGATCTATTGCCGTTGTTGCTACTCGTAAAATTCATTTGCTTCATAAGCGTCTCACTTCAGAAAATTTATTAATGTTTAAAAAATTTATTATTATTATTATGCACGACACTCTTTAGTTGTGATTGTAATAATGCAGCGTCTATTTATAGCATATTTTTCAATTTGGTTAATTTATTTATGTACATATTTGCCTCACTTTCATTAAAAATCCTACTTTCTTTATCAACAAACCTCATTCAGTTTATTTTATCAACTAAAACCAAAGAGTGTATATGGATAAGAGGCTGCAGTTTGAAAAAATTCACACTAGATGTCACATTTCGCGCGAGATGGGACCCGCGAAGTGTGACATCTAGTGTGAAGTTTGACAAAGAGCATATATGGATCAAAGAGTGTATATGGATAAGAGGCTGCAGTTTGAAAAAATTCACACTAGATGTCACATTTCGCGCGAGATGGGACCCGCGAAGTGTGACATCTAGTGTGAAGTTTGACAAAGAGCATATATGGATGAGGGTGCAGTCAGCGAAACTTCACACTAGATGTCACACTTCGCGGGTCCCATCTCGCGCGAAATATGACATCTAGTGTGAATTTTTTCAAACTGCAGCCTCTTTCCATATACCAAAGAGTGTATATGGAAAGAGGCTGCAGTTTGAAAAAATTCACACTAGATGTCACATTTCGCGCGAGATGGGACCCGCGAAGTGTGACATCTAGTGTGAAGTTTCGCTGACTGCACCCTCATCCATATATGCTCTTTGTCAAACTTCACACTAGATGTCACACTTCGCGGGTCCCATCTCGCGCGAAATGTGACATCTAGTGTGAATTTTTTCAAACTGCAGCCTCTTATCCATATACACTCTTTGCATATACACTCTTTGTATGGATGAGGGTGCAGTCAGCGAAACTTCACACTAGATGTCACACTTCGCGGGTCCCATCTCGCGCGAAATATGACATCTAGTGTGAATTTTTTCAAACTGCAGCCTCTTTCCATATACACTCTTTGGTGTAGCATATGCCAATAACTCACGAAATTACTCTGGAATCAGCTCTTCTCTAAATTTTATCGATTATAATATTTCACATTAGCTGTGTTTTATTTTAGCGCATATACATCTGCGCTAAAATAAAAACACGGCTATTAAATTTGTTCGCGACAGTTTCTTAGATATATTCTCATTGTATCCCTGCTAGCATTTGGAAGAGCGTTTTCTCGTCTATCGAAAATAAGTAACGTCTGAGGCACTTCCAGGCGTTATTCGGATGAAACAAACTTCATTGATATCGCGTGTCTCACTTCTTGTTGTGTATGCAGAAGATACATACATACTCGAATTTATTCTGAAAAAAGTCTGAATATTTTTTTTAAATAAATAAAAAGCGTGTTAAAAATGAGTTAAAGCAAAAGATTCGCTGATGAAAAGTAGGTTAATAAATAAAAAATTGGGCAAGAATAAAATTCCGAGTTTAGAGCAAAGCTTAGTAGAGCTGCAGTTATGCTTTACGGATTAGCTATTGATTGGGTAAGTTATGCATTAATCCAGCCATGGGCGATTGAGCCCATATGGGTATTTACCCGTACGGGTCGCGTCGGCTCATTGCATGGGGATGGTGAAATAGGTAAATGTACCAGCTGGTGGGGAGAAGGACGAACTCAAACTGAGCAAATGGTTACCACACTTGGTAATTAATTCCAAAATAGTTATTTTTTGCGGTTGGTAATTTGGTAACTTTCAAATGATTTTAGTATTTTTCTTTTTCAATATGATAAAATTATTCTAAGGTATACTTAATTTGTTAATGTTAAAAATGTTTTGTTTTTTTAATTTCTACTAAAGCTATGACCAAAGAAAAATCAAACGAACTACAAACAAAATTCATTCATAGATGTGATTTACGTTTCAGATAATTTTTTTTTGTAAACCAAAGCAGGTGTACTTCTTTTAAGTTTCTTTTATCATTCGAATTATGAAGGCGATAATTTATTAGTCTGTTTGTAATTTTTTTGTTGGGAATTATTATCAACATTTTTTTAGGATAGTGGCAACCAATATCAACCAATATTGAGCGCGCTAATGCATATTCGGTATTGAGAACAAGAGAGCATATATATATATACATATGTACATTAAGGTGGGGCGAATTTTTTTTTTTTTTTGGAAATTCAATTTGTTCCAAAGCCAGAACGGCACCTTCCTAGCCCAGAAATAAGCCTGTAAAATTTTATTGACCTACTCGCATGTATTTTCCCTTAAATTTGGTATACATTTTATATATGAAAAGTAAGGTGGGTAAAAGGGGGTTGACCCCCGCTGGGGGTGTTATGGAACGCACTGTAAAATGTATATGAAATTAAAGGGAATTAAAATACCTATCGAATGGTATAAAAATATTCGAAATCGGTTCAGTAGTTTTTAAGTAATTGCAATTTAAAGAAAGCATA
Source organism: Urophora cardui (assembly GCA_960531455.1). Classification (NCBI taxonomy): domain Eukaryota; kingdom Metazoa; phylum Arthropoda; class Insecta; order Diptera; family Tephritidae; genus Urophora; species Urophora cardui. Next base: position 144,856,458 of record OY482671.1, on the reverse strand, counting down.
ATATAAACTTTGGCCTTTAATAACTTTTGTTGTTGTTGTTTCCAAAAAAAAATTCACTTTAATACTCAGCTTAGCCATGTTTATCAATCCTCATACTTGGTTTTTTGCTTTTATAATTTTCAAAATTTCATATTTGTACCAGATCGTGCTATTAACTTTGCGGGGCTGGGGGCAGTTCAAAATGTCATCCTATGGCCATAAAATTTTGTGGGGTTCATTAAGGCAACTTTTCATTGGTACGTTCAAAAAAAAAAAAACAAAAAAAAAGCTCCATATGTTTTCACTCCACCTTAATGTACATGCCAAAAGCACAAAGCACACTTGCTTCAATAACGACACAACACAATTTTCTGAATCGATACTTAGTAGTGAGAATCAGTGTTATTTATTTGTTATGAAATTTTATGGTCATAGATGAAAATTAAGGGCTTTATTTAAAAAATATTGTTGCTTTAGTATAGTAGCTTACCTCCATATATAGCGAAGTAGACATAAATTGGGTTTTTTAAATTATGACACTAATGAAGTAAATGGCATCGGAGTTCGAAAGCAAGAGAGCGAGAAAGACACTGAAAATTAGCGATTGTACTATCAATATATCGATTCGTGGTAATGTTGTCCACACTATCGATATTTTATATCGCTACTGATGCTACGATATTATTTTATTGTTATTATAATATGCACTGTTCTTTTTACTTCTATAATTTTTTGTTCTTTTAATTAAACTAGGAGTTCCCGCTACTGTCGAAAATCGACAGTTTTCTGGTAGTTCCATAATGCAAAAATATTTTTAACTTTATGATATTTTTTATTAAAATTTATCTTTATTTGATTCAAAACCCATTTGTAGTTCAAGCACGTATTTTCCAATCGATTTTAATGAAAATCAAAATGGATCTATTCTCAGGAATTCCCTTTCTAATGATGGTCTAACTTTTAAAATCGGCTCAATGGAATCGCCGAAAGGTCGCGGACAAAATTCATGTTAGCGTATTAATATATAGATTTGAATTCAACTGCCTATAAGAACCACGTAGACATTTTATAAGATTTTTATCAAAATAAATGAATAATAAAAGGATAGTATCGATAATATCGATGGTTTCTCGTTAAACTATCGAATATATCGAATAGCCGTCTATCGACAGTTTTGCAGCTCTATGTACACTTGTACAGCATTGCCGCTGGGGCCACTAAAGTGGCAATTTTAACCTTTTTTAAGAGCCAGGCCACCGGAACCCAACTTTTTGAAAATATGCAATATTTTAACCTTTTTAAAAATTTGGGCCACTTTTGGTCCTTTTTTACTTTCAAACCTATAATGTAATAAATATTTTTTAATTTTTTTCTTAAATATAAAAAAAAGCTTTTTTACGTTTGTTTTTACATGGCCGTTTTCTGCTACTGTTGCTGGTATGTAGATTGTAATAAAAGGAAAATTGAGAATTAAGCGAAACAAAGCTGACGGCGGTGGTAGCTCAATGGGATGCCATTGGATTACCAATCGAAACGACTTAAGTCCGATCCTCGGTTGAGGCCGCCGGAAGAAGTCTGATGAGGGGATGTGGTGGTCTCCGAAATGGATCCATAACCTCTACCAAAAAATTTTTTTAAATTTTTCTTAATTAAAAACTGGCCAATAGCTCATATAAAATTCACATAAAAAAGCCTCTTTGTTACCTTTTCACTTTTCATTAGCAATTCTCCGCTGCGAAGGAAACCCCCGAAAAAGTTATTTGGGAGTAAAAATTTTTAGAATGCAAGAAAATTGTTTTAACAAACCGAAATAGAAGAGTTTTCGCACAACGTGGGGTAATGAAAAACAACTTAAATGAGAACTAGTTGTGAATTTGTTGCAAATATGTTAACGCTACCAGCAGTGCATCAGCAGAAAGATTATTTTCAAAACTTTCACTATTTAAGACCAAGGGTACAAACCGCTTGCAAATTGCTTTAAGAATTAAATAAACCACAAAAACATATAAAAATGTGTTTCTAGCTAAAAAAAAATTTGGGAAACACTTTTTTTACTTTTTTCGGTCACTTTTCGAAATTTTTTAGCGGCAATACTGCACATTTTATTATTGGTGAATTCCTCTCTCTATATCAGGGGTCTTCGTTTCATAGCACTGAGGTGCAACGCTCAACTCACACAGATTGTTATACTCTCTCGTTTTGTCGTAGTAAGAGCGCAAAAGTTAGGTGACCATCTACGACCGTGCGACGATTCAGTTGCTTGCGGGCAAGCAAAAAGATAACAACGTAAACTCATACTTCGTTTTCATACGAACGTACACGCATACTTCGTTTTCATTGTGCGACGTGGTATAGCAGCGCATAAAAGCGAAAAATATATGCGTGCACGTTGTTGTCTTTTTGCTTGCCCGCAAGCTACTGAACAATGCGACGGTAGTAGCTGGGCACTCAACTAGTCGTTTTTCACTAATACTGCTGCAGTTACTAACACTTCTGCAGTTAGAGTTTTGGGGATCTCTGCTCTATATAAAACAATGTGGTTTTCATTTTTAGTGTTTCCGTACGCGCTGTGCGATGAACATCACTTAAGGCGGAGTGTACATCAACTTCGATATCGCCTTAGCTCCCCTTTCTCCGGAAATTATGCAGTGCCCATGATCGCCCCTCTGCTGCGTTTATGTGCCTTGCGGCGCCCATCCCTGCATTAATCGAAGGTCTTATGCATTAGTTAATAGCATCACACACGCCCTTTTTTACAGACTAGTGCACCATCGCACCAATGACATCAATAACGATTTTCGTTCAATTCGCTGTTACCGCCATTTGCATTGGCACCGCTCTTGATTTTAACTTAAATGCGTACTATTGTTTACTTTGTGCTAAATAGAATTAAAAAACTGCACATCTATTTATAATTTTATTTGGGTTCTAAATAAAGTGAGAAATCTGTAGAAATTATTTATTGACCCTTTTGTGTCTTCCAGATGGCACTAAGAGCGCTTTCACATTACTCGGTGCGGTATCGGATCGACATTTTTGGTTTTTACCGAAAGTTTACCGAAACCTTACCGACCACATGTATTTCAATTGGCACTTTCACATTAGTGTTGCATACATGAAATCGGAGCGGATTAATTTCGGTATACCGCAACGCGGTAAGACCGGTCAGTAAAATTTGAGGAATTACTGCAGACATTTTTGCGGTGTAATAAAAGAAGAAGAACAAAGTCAGTAAAAAACTCGTTTCGGATATAAATGTAGCAAGTTATAATGTCTTCGCCTTCGCTAGAAGACATTATTGTTATTATTGAGTGATTTGTTGAAGTTAAAAATTTTGTTTTGCAAATTTCGATGTTTGTTTTCCTATTTTCTGTCGATTACGCACCGAAAGTATTCCCACAAGTGTGAAAAACACAGCAACGCGGAATCGTTTCGGTAAGCTGAAAATACCGAGCAAAAAATGTCGATCCGATGTCGTACCGAGTAATGTGAAAAGGCCCTAAGAAGTTACTTCCAGAAGCGTCGTATTCGTTTTTTTTTACGTAACGTTTTTGTCTCTTCCAAACGACACTTGGAAGTTACTTCCTGAAGTGTCGTTTATAACTCCTTATGGACGTAACGTTGACGGGGAACACTTCTTCCCGAACAAAGATAGGAAAAAGTTGAAAAAGGGATATCTTCCGCGATTGAATTAAACTTCTTGACGTTACCTTTTCGTCACTTCCACGACAATAAATGTTGGCTGGGATATTGCATTAGGTATTCTTTAATTATAAAAAATTTAATTTAGTGGGGAGTAATTTATTAATGATATTTTCATTTAAGTTGACCATGTAAAAATTTTTATTTGGCGCAGGAAAAGCGTAACTGAAACACGACTAAATGAAAGTACTCAAAAACGTGTGCGAATGCTCGTGAGATCGGAAAGTAATTTCGGCTAATTAACGTAATTTCAAATGCAGTCTGCAGAGGCTATAAAAGATGTTCACTAGTGATGGAAGCGGTATTGATATAATATCGATATTTTTTCTCAAAAATGTCGATACTCGTAAACAGCGATGTTTTTCCAGCACAATTTATTTATTTATTTATTCAGTAAACAAAAATAATGCAACCCCTTGGTTATATTAAGGGCTGAAAATGCTGCCCTGTGGTCGGGCAGAGGGCGACATTTTTGTCAATAGAACAATCAACCCTGAAAAAATGTGTGGAATCTATGTGGAATAGCACAAACAAATTTGACAGCCCGATAAAAATGCAGAATAAGTGCGAAATTTTTGCCAGAATCGAAAACGCCATAAGATAATTGGTCCTAGCAGGCACAGTGTAAAAAATTAAATTAGAACGAAGAGTTCTTTGAGGAACATTAAATGTGTTCAAGAAGATCTGGGCAGAGCTGGGCGATAAGGATTACATGTGCAATCGATTACACATAGGATTACGATTACATTAATCGTAATTTCAAGTTTTTTACGATTACGATTACAGTAATCGTAATTTTTGTAACGACGATTACGATTACAGTAATTGTAATTTCAAGTTGTTTACGATTACGATTACAGTAATCGTAATTCTTGTAACGACGATTACGATTACAGTAATTGTAATTTCAAGTTTTTGACGATTACGATTACAGTAATCGTAATTTTTGTAACGACGATTACGATTACAGTAATTGTAATTTCAAGTTTTTGACGATTACGATTACAGTAATCCTTATTTTCTGTAATCTTAAATTACAAAGTTTAAGAATTACATGTAAAAAATTATTAAAATTGCTTTTTGATACTAAACGGTGTAGGGAGGAAAATATGCTTGGCTCTGAAAGAAGTGCTAAAAACTACAAATAATTATGTAAAGCTTGCAATTTCACACATATTATATACATTTTGAAATATTTGCGGTTGAGATGGCAGCTTTTAGTGGGCTGGAGACAATGGCCTCATACATAAAAATCGAGCTGTAGCTCACACTAATTTTTTTCGTAAAATGTGGATTTTGCATGTATAAAAATTATTACAATTACTAGATTTTACTAAACAAATTAGGTTTATCTCATAACAAAATTAAAAAGTAATAAAACTCCATCCAATAAATTTAAATTATTTTGTTATTTCTCGAGATTAAGTTTGAGTTGAGTCTCTTGAGGAAGAGCTCAGTTTTTATGCATGCGGGCCAATATGTTGAAAAACTTGTCACAAATGTATGTATTTCTAAACTGCCTTAAGTAAGCTTTGATTTTTGAATAGATTCTCAAAATCATTCTCTTAATTTCTGGATATTACTTCTCTTTATTAATGTGTTTATTAGGGTAATTCAATTTAAAGGAAATGTATTTTTAAGTAGCAAGACAAGAATCAAATTTTTACGTAAAAAATTAATAAATCGTCGTTTAAAGTGCAAAACCGCGTATCGACCAAGTACAACCCGCGCAAGTGAGATTTTTTCCAAAAATGAGATTTCCTCAAAAACACATTCCTGGGTTCCGACCCCATCCATTCATACAAGAATTTTAACTTTGGGACAACGCGTCAAAATTCTTGTATGAATGGAATCGGACCCCAGCAATGTGTTTTCGGGGAAATCCCATTTTTGGAAAAAATGTCACTTACGCGGTTTGTACTTGGTCGATACGCGGTTTTGAACTTTAAACGACGAAATGAAGTATTTGAAGATGGATAGAAATTTAAAAAGCAAAAATGTAGACAGACGTGAAAATAATCAGCAGGCTACCACATATATCAGAGCAAGATATTCATAACATAGTAATTCGCCAAATTGAGATGCAATTTTTTGAAGATGTAAATGACCATAACTATGAAAAGCCAATATTAAATGAAGATTTTTTTGACTTCGACGGTAAATACCTAACTACATATCTATATAACAATAATAATATATATTTTATTTAAAACCCAATATACCTTTAGAAAACACTAATTTACCTGAAGTGCTTCCTGGTAGCGGCTCAAACGTTATAGGAGAAGAATTTTTTAAATATTTGAACGATGCTGATAGTAGCCATGGCTGTTTTAAAAGATATCCTCTGATAAAGAAAGCATCTTTAAGATTCAACACCCCGCTTACATCGTCAGCACCTGTGGAAAGGCTATTTTCGTTGGCGGGCATTATAAACAGTCCTCGATGCCATGCACTTTCCGATGTTTCTTTTGAAAAATTAGTTCTGCTTAAGGCTAATATTGATTATTATTGAATGTAAATTATCCAAACAGCAGTCTTAATTTTGTATCTTTATTATTTCCGCTAATTTTCTCTCTTCTTAATACACATCCCAGTTTTAATTGTTTACTTAATGTGTGAGAAATAAACACATATGTATGCATGTATGTAAAAATTATTATTATTTCTTGGAAAATGATGTTGGGTAAGTATAGGCGCATTTCTGTCGTACCCAAGCATGAAAAGAATACTCGCTTATTCATAAAATTACATTCAAAGCAACAACACCAACTCGACTATTTTTAAAATAGTCGAGTTGGTGTTGTTGCTTTGAAGGTAATTTGATGCATAAGCGAGTATTCTTTTCATGCTTGGGTACGACAGAAATGCGCCTTATATCACTGTTTTTTACACATTGTAATCCCAGAAAACGAGAACAGTAATCGTAATTTCAAGTTTCTTACGATTACGATTACAGTAATCGTAATCTTTGTAACGACGATTACGATTACAGTAATTGTAATTTCAAGTTTTTGACGATTACGATTACAGTAATCGTAATTTTTGTAACGACGATTACGATTACAGTAATTGTAATTTCAAGTTTTTTACGATTACGATTACAGTAATCGTAATTTTTGTAACGACGATTACGATTACAGTAATCGTAATTTCAAAATTTCTAAGATTACGATTACTGTAATCGTAATCATCTTGTAATCGTAATCCTTATCGCCCAGCTCTGGATCTGAGCAATCTATACGACCTACGATAACATCATAAATGAACCAAGGATGGGCATTTTTCAACTACCACTCATTTTCAACTACCACTCAAATTCAGTGGTAATTAAATCCTGATTTTAACTACCACTCAATTTGAGTAGTAGTTGAATTTTGATTCAACTTCCACTCAAATTTGGTGCTCGAAACCTAGTTAGGCAGTGGAATCATTGAGAAGTTAATCAACGCATCAGCTTGTGGTGAAATGTATGTACATACATATGTATGTGAGGATATGTGAGTCGCTAGTTTTGAAATTGGCATAAGTGAACTAGAGTTGAACTAGAAATTGAAATAGGGGTGAACTAGAAAGTGAACTAGAACTTTAACTAGAACCAACTAGTAGATGAACTTGAATATCTACAACTACTATTAGGGGCATTTCAGTTATTACATCTGGGTCTGGGTTAAGATAAATTTTTACTGAAACAATCCGGCTCATAATGAAAATTGGCTGCACTTGAAAAGAACTAAAAAGAAGAAGAAACATATACAACATATGGGCCCGTCAGAATGAATACTTTTCCGGCAATCCAGCTCTGTTTAACTGACGCATACTTCAATTTCATATATTTGTTACGGCAAAGTTGAAGTACTGAATGTGTCGATCGTCATTCAAATACATGTAATTCCACTCTGCTGTCAGTTAAACGGATTGCTGGATTGACGGAAAAGTATTCATTCTGACGCCCCTAATATACCCAGCAGTAAAAATCTGAAATGAATCCTTTATGAATCACTGATGAAATTCATCATGAGGAGGCATCAGTGAATGCTTTCATATAAAGGCTGCTGAATTTTTTCAAATAAATGGTTTGCTTTCCTAATGCCTATATGACTCCGTTCGGAGCCGGCATAAAACTGTCCAATGGTAGGAAAAACAAAAGGAGCACACCTCGAATTGGGAGAGAAGCTCGGCCATAAAACTCGTCAGAGTTATAATAGCGCAAAAACAATTATTCTGTACGTTGAAAAAAGACAAATACTCCCTCAAAAACAATTTGATTGACTTTAAACTTCAAACTAAATGAAAATAACTATTTCAAAAATTATTTTTTTGGAAATTTGAATTTAAATTACTGAAATAAATTATGAAACTCACATGGCGGGATAGCTATGTATTCCATGTTATAAGGAGAAGCCAGTGCGCAGTATAATTTCCTTCCGGACTTCTTCTTTCCCCTTACGGCCAAAGCAGAAGCTTACAAGAGGCAAATTTGAAATTTGTATTTCCATATATTTTTTATTTTAAATATAATTTGTTTTATAGTTGTCAAATTGAAAACTTTGTCAGAAAAGCTGCCGAATGTCAAAAACCTACCGAAATACAAGCTGGCTCGTTGGTTTTTAACCGCCTAGATGGTATTTCGTTTGGTTTTTTCAATATAGCTTGCTAGCTTGCACCAACGCAAAACGATAGTGATGAATATTCAACAAAGAATCATCAATTGTCATTTTGCAGTGATACAAATTTACTGTAGGGTATATGTATATTTATGTACCCATACACAAATGTCACTTTTCAGTTCTGCCAAATCAAAAAAGCACTGTGCTGCCAAATCAGCACGGAAAAAACAAATCGAACAGGGCGGATCAAAAATTGAACCAGCAATTTATCTGGTTTAATCGAGCTTAAATCTTTGTTGTTGCATTTACATGCAAAAATTTTTATCTGGGTTAGGATCACCGTATGTGAAACACGGCTATTGTAATGCACATGTCCTTCCCTTGAATTTTGCATACTTAATGTACATACTGTCGCGGTCTGATCGCGACAAAATATTTTTTTCCTTTTGCTATTCCCACTATGTATGTATGCACTGGCAGAGCAAATTTTCATTTGTTTTGTTTATTTACCTTTTATCCTTTGTTCCCAACGGGGAGCGCACCCTGGCGGCGACAAATGAAGTTAATTGATATTGCCATGATGGGCAGTACTGGCGGAGTGTGTTGCGAGCTTTTGCCTTTTAGCGGAGTTCCCCACCAAATTGTTATACATATATGTAAATATGTAGGATGTAAATAAAGAAAAACAATGAGCGCGAAAGACGCAGAAAGGGGTGTCATCGCTTTCGTCCCTTTTGCGGTGCATTAAGGCATCCGCTAGATGAAGGCAGTTTATGTGTGTGTGGTTGTATATCATTGGTCGGGGCATCGGTGATGACCGCACAGGTTAGCGGTTCGGTGCGACCGGGTGGTTACCCACACATACAGCCTGATGGTATATACAAAAAAATGTATATGCTGGCGCGCAGCCTTCGGCCTGGCTCGCGGGTGCGCGTCAGAATACTCTTGTATGCGATTGCGAGAGGATCCTTTTCTGTGCGGGCGAATTTAAAATAATTGTAAAAGCGGTGTTTTTGGTGTTAGAAAAAAAAGAAGAAAATTTAATTTTAATAGAATTGAGTGGTGGAAAAGTGGAAAGGTTTTGAAAAAAAAAGAGTTAAGGAAAAGTTTTGAGGCAAAGTTGAATTTAAAAGAAAAGAAAAAGGAAAATCCAAGTGCGGAAGGAAAATAGTGTGGGTTAGGGTGTGTCAAGATAAAAAGGGAAGGGAAATTTAAAGGATCAAGTTGGATCGTGGCGAGTTGGTGGTGGATACTGCGGAGACCTTTAAGCCGGAACACACTCCGGCTCTGATAAGTATACTCTGTGTTGTTGTTGTTGTAGAATTTGTCGCCTCTTTGTTTCGTTCCCCGATTTCCTTAACCCATCCTTTTAGCATCCCGCACCCAGAGCCCAGTCATTTGGCGGCGGGTTAAAGTTGTTCCTGGCAGCTCAGGAACTGTGCGAGTGGGTTCGTAACCTTCCGGTTGGACCTCACCTCGGGTGCACCCATAAAACATTTGTTTGTCATAGTTTTGGATATTTTTGAAAAAATTGTTGGTCATTTATTTTTGGTTGGTTTTAGTTTGTGTGTTTGATTTATTATATGTATGTACCCACCCCATCTCCACTGAGAGAGTCGGTGCATTTATATTTCGTTATTGTCCCCAAGTGTTGTTGTTTTGCCCTTTTTGTATTAAGCCGTGGCTTTGTTATTTGTGTAAAAGGGTAGGTGACAATACATATGGGCTAATCCTGAAAAAGTCAACCAAGAGCATGAAATTAAAAATGGTCCGAACTTTTTTTTTTGGTATATGTTAGTGAAGATAATACATGTACATATATGTTAGAAAAACATAAGCATTTTCTATTCGTTCTTAAACTCAGGCTGAGAAAAATCGCCAAAAAAATAATTTTCACTAAGGCTTTTTTATTAGCAAAGTATCATTTTTTTTCTTCGTGGGTTTAGTTTATTGAAAAGAGAGTTATGTTATTGTTACACGCTCTAATCATTCTACTTAGAACGTAATTTAATATAAGAGTATAAAATTTGCGAAGCTAGTAAGAATAAAGGAGTTTTTTTACTTTAAATTTTCGCTTATCATTTTGTCGCGTGCATTACCAAAAAACTATATAAATAGTTATTAAACCTAGGAGACCACTTGAAATAAAAAGAAATTTCAGTGACAAAGTAAGCTTGTGTACCTTTTTCCAAAAATAAAATCAGTGTTGTCCGAAAGCTGAATGTTACCACTTTATGTGTGTTTTAAATTTGTCGCGTGCGTTACCGTAAGTGTAAAAATTCAATCTATGTATATATATAAAAATGAATCACTATCTCCTTGGTCATCGCATCACGCCTGAACGGATGGAACGATTTCGATAATTCTTTCTTTGTTGAGTTTAGTATTGTCTGGAGAAAGTTCTATTGGAAAATAATTTCAAAAAAGTTAAAAGGGCGTGGCACCTCCCATACAAACAAAACGCTTCATACTGTATACGTATTTCTGAAAATATTCTTTGTAAGGTTTAGTACTTGGGATGATATACTAACGAGATGCCAAGCTCACAAATAGAGATGAGCGTTATTACAAAAAAGGGCGTGGCACCTCCCATATACCCCAAATTTTTTATACTCAATATCTCTGGAAGTGTTCATGGTAGGACCCTGGAAATTTGTAGGGACATAAAAAATGTCAAATGGGAGCTATTGGAAAAGGGGGCGTGGCATCTCCGATACAAACTTTATCTCTCTAAGTTATGTAAAAGTGTTCCAAACATTATCGGTGGCGACTTTATTGAGGTTGCTCGAACAGCTTATTCGCCGAAGAAAAAATTAAAGTACAACGTACCTAGTTTTAAGTTATTTTTTACTTATTCTATCAAAATACTTTAAATGTACTTTTTATTAATTCTTTGCTAAAAATTCTTTAAAAATGAGAATTAAAAAAAAAATTTTGTTTTATATTTTTTTATTGGGAAATTTTGTCGCGTGCGTTACTGTCGCGTGAGTACTACTTTTATAGTCCATAAACAAAATTAGAGAAATATTTTTAAAATTTCGTAAATCTACGAACCTAGGGCACTCTTCGAACTTCATTTCCTCATTTTTAGTAAATATGTTATTGTTGACCCGTGGCTGGAACTGCCGCAAACTCTCGAAATAAACTCCAACTTATTTATTTGCGTAGTATATTAAAATGGAGATGAAATGTTTTATTTCCTGTCGGAGTACATATGCATGACAAAATGTAATACAGAATAATATATAGTTAAATACAATATTAAATTTCTCCACTTACACATTTGTGTGATTACAACCTTCTTGCTCCAATATACCAGCCACGAATGCCCGCTATTTTCGTTCGAACATAATGGCTGTCATATTTTTGCGATATTGGAACAGCGTTGCCACTTATACAGATTTTACAATAATTTAGTACAATACATAGAGTTACCACATACTTGGGATTTACAAAAACTTTAAATATCATTTGCTGTTAGGCCGCGCCAACATCCCCGCCTCCGTGGATCTGCCCAGATTCACCAAATCTAACCTGGCCAGTATACAGGCTGCTCGTTTGTAAACGCCGCACACTGGGGCCACTTATATATATGAGGACGCTCAAAATTCTGAAATCAACTTTTTTACATCAGAATCGCTTTATCTGCACTAAAGCTGTTAATCTATAGCATCTTAACCCATTGACGGCCATGAGTTAACCCGTTGGTGACCTATGTTTTTTATTTTAGTTTCGAGTTTAATTTTCTTGAATCAGAATCGGTATATCGATACTAAAATAGTAAATCCCAAGAATTTTAACCCCTTAACGACCACGCATTAACCCATTTTTAACCAAATTTTTTCACTTAATTCTTAGATTAAAATATTTAAATCATATTAGTTGTATCTACACCAAAACCAGTAATCTTTGGAATCTTAACCCATTAACGGCCATGAATTAACCTATTGGTGACCAGTTTTTTTTAAGATCTGTAAATAAATTATTTAAATCACAATTGGTATGTCTGTGGTATGGTGGCCGCAGTGGTGGAGTGGGTAGAGTGCTCGCCTGCTATGCCAGAGGTCTCGGGTTCAAACCCCAGTCCGAGCAAACACCAAAAAATTTTTTGAATCCAAGCTACCTGCTTCGTTATTCGGATTGCCTCGTCGACGGTAGAGAAACAGTGCACGAAGCCGTCGACATAGTGATTGTTGATTATTGCATTCGCCGCTTCTGGAAATTGTTCCCTAAACTCCTCCGCATTTTTGTTTTTTACGAACTGGGCCGAGCTCGGTGAGCAAGTGACCCCGAACGTCATCACGTCCATGCCATATACTACAAATGGCTACTTAGAGTCTGTTCTCCATATGAAGCGTTGTGCTGCTTGATCCTGCGAACGTATCTTGACTTCTTGGAACATCTCCACTATATCGGCGCACACACCCACTGGCCTCTCACGAAATTTTAATAAAATGGTTGCGAGTGGTTGGTTTAGATCCGGCCCGCTTAACAATGCCGAGTTCAGTGACACACCGTTGACTTTGGCCGCAGCATCGAATACCAGTCGCATCTTTCCAGGTTTGTTCGCGTTCCAAACTCCAAAGTGTGGTAGGTACCAGCTACGCTTCCCTCCTGTCATGACCTCCTCTGGCGTCAGCTTCCTCGCATAGCCTTTGGCTTCGTATTCCTCTATTACCTTGACGTATGCAGACTTAAAATTGTCATCACGCTTAAACTTCTTTTCTAGGGCTAACATCCGGTTCTCTGCCATTTTGCGACTATCTGGTAGGGCTACATCTGCATGCTTCCAAAGCAAGCCTGTCTCAAAGTGTGAACCCTTTCTTACTGTTGTTTCTTCCAATAAAGTTTTTGCTTTAGCAATATCCACAGCTTCTACAACCTCTACAGAATTGCGAGCTCCGAGATCTTCGTTGGTTATGTAGTCACTCACCAAACGTTCAAGCCGTTCAGCACTGTCACCTGTCTTAGCGAAGTTTACAAAGTGCCGCCTATCTCCAATGGCTCGGTCATTACCTCCGTAGACGATCCATCCAAGTTTCGTGAGCGTCACCGAGTAGCCATTTCCTCCATCGTCAACAGTGTTCTTTGAAATACTCAGATGCGCGTTATCTAACCCCACCAATAGCTCTGGAACCGCTCCAACATACTCCTTGATCGGCAAGTGACGATGTCTGTAATGCAGCTCTGACCACTTGAGTGTTTGCGCCGGCAGTTGAAGATTGGCTACCGTTCTAACGTTCCGCAACGAAAACCTTTTGTTGTATTTTCCAACTCCGGATATTTCCACATCGACCCTGGTTGACTGCTCCGTAACTGTGGTACCACCAAACCATTGTAGCGTTAAGTTTTCCTTATGTCCTTTGAGACCTAGACGACCGGCCAATTCGCTGTTCATCATCGAGATTGCTGAACCATCATCGAAGAGGGCAAATGTGCTTATGACTCGACCGTTGGCGTACAACCGCACTGGCAGGATCTAGTACAATAATTTTAAACTTGGTTTGTCGACGATTGTATTAGTGAGGACTTGTTGGCGTGTCGCAGTTTCCAATTGACGCTGACCATCTGTAGTTCCTTGCTGACGGAAATGCAGTAGTTCATGCTGCTTCCGCGTACACCTGTCCACATCACATCTGTGTTGTTCGGTGCAATCGCCGCTCCTATGGTCGCTTTTCAAACAATTGTAACATAATTTATTTTGACGGACTACACGCCATCGCTGACCCACCTGCATGTCGAGAAACCGCTTGCACCGATTTATACTGTGTCTACCTTTACAAAGGGCGCATACGTTAATATCCCGGTTATCACTGTTTATATGCTGCGTGTGAAAAAAACGCGTACGACCTTCGCCTCTCCCGCTTTGCCTGGAGTCCGCACCAGTGTTTACCATAGCGCTCGCCACTAACTTTGAAAGCTCCTGCAACCAGTCGCTGAAATGACATATGTTCGGTCTGGGTACTATCGTCAAGGCATGCCTGGCCCAGTCGATCCGCCTTTGCACCGGCAATTTCGATAGAAGTTCATCCATAAGCGTGGGATTCGATAGGTGATGATCACAGTTAGCAGACTGTAGTAATGATGATAAATTTTGTACTTTCGTAGCGAACGGGACGATTTGATCGATATGATTTTCCGCTATAGGAGCTACACCCTGTATTTTTGCAATTTGGCTTTTAACCAGTTGCTCTGACCTACCGAACCTATCCGCAAGAGTACTAATAACTCCGGACACATTGCTGCTATGAATTAGTAAGCACTCAACCACCTCCCTTGCCCGACCTTTAATGGCTTTTTGCAAGCGCATCATGTTTTGCCTATCATTATAGTTGTACTCTTCGGTGGTCATCGTAAACGCCTCCCTAAACATGGGCCAGTCCTGAGGCCGTCCGTCGAATTCAGGCAAATCGTATAACTTACGCCCATGCGTTGCTCTGCTGTCTGCCAATGTTCGATGTAGATCACTTAACACCCCTACCAATGACCCGTTTACGCTTTCCACATTCACGTTGCTTGGTGGTCTAGAAGCCGCTGCTAGCAATTCATGCTGTTGCTGACTCTGCCGTAGTTCCGCCTGTAGGTCCTGCATCTGCCGCTGCATCATGTCGAGTCTAGCCTCCATCGTCACTGCTTGAGCTTCGCCCGTTTCCGCTGGTCGTTGCTGAATCGTTGTGTTTAAGTCGTCCAACCACTCCTCGGTTGCACTGGTCCTACCTCCAGAACGCAAGTTCGGCATGTCAGTATGTGTATAATTGCCTATTCTAATTAAATGTGACTGCTGAGGTTTAAGACCTATTCTAACCGGAAGACCGGAAATTTGCTATGACAGGTTCCCTGATTTATAAGTAACGCAGGTCTACAGACAACTAATATTTCGCGTAGGACACGCAGGGTCAATGTAGCTTATACACCGGATCCACGTTTTGCATCCGCTCACCAATAATTCGCAAACCTGTTTGCTTTCGAGCAGCCCTAATGATTAGCAGACCAACTACTATTGGGTCGATAACTTAAGACGCAACTGGTGTTTAGCACCGCAAGGACAATATCAAATTAAATTCGCTGAGGCGCAGATCGACGTTTACACCCCCTTACATTAATTTATAAGGCAATGATTTACTTACTGATCCTTAGAACCGCTGTGACAAAGTAAATATAATAAAGTTAGTTGAGGCGCAGATTGACTGCCACTCCGCATACAAACAATCTAAAATTTTCTTTATTTCAATACCATAAATCTCATAAAATGTTTGCTATTGAGCCATATACTTCTTGGTGCACGTTAATCGTTCGCATATATAAGTTATTTTCGACTATGCGCGTTCAATTTGTAGTAGCATACATATAATTTGCGAAGCTTGATACAGTCCAATAAAATAAGCGTAAATTTGGCACAGCATATGCTATTATTCTTTTAGCTCTCCGTATATTTTTTGGCACATCCTAATGTTCATCAGTGCATATATATTAACAAGCCGCTATTGTACTTTGGGTGCTCTTATGATCGGCAGTTTCCGTTATTCGTGCACACAAGTTAACACACTAACAAACCAACCCCATACATTTTCCCCAAAGCACTCACCTGACTTCAAATTCCGCTAGCTAACCTGAATACTTATCGAAAAGTCTGGAATGATTCCGTTGCACAGACTTTTTTGTTGTTTGCCAAAGACCACGTACCGTACTTAATGCCGTGCTTTCAATTATGTGCTTCCATTTACATGGACATATGTACTCGCTGCCCGTCTTCGCTATTTAATATTATTACCGTGCCTTATTCTGCTTTTACGCTAACCAAATTGTTGCTTGCCGGCAAACGTGCATGCCCTTCCAACAAATGTGCTTCGCAAATAAATGTGAAATAAAAGCTGTTGACCCGTGGCTGGAACTTCCGCAAACTCTCGAAATAAACTCCAACTTATTTATTTGCGTAGTATATTAAAATGGAGATGAAATGTTTTATTTCCTGTCGGAGTACATATGCATGACAAAATGTAATACAGAATAATATATAGTTAAATACAATATTAAATTTCTCTACTTACACATTTGTGTGATTACAACCTTCTTGCTCCAATATACCAGCCACGAATGCCCGCTATTTTCGTTCGAACATAATGGCTGTCATATTTTTGCGATATTGGAACAGCGTTGCCACTTATACAGATTTTACAATAATTTAGTACAATACATAGAGTTACCACATACTTGGGATTTACAAAAACTTTAAATATCATTTGTTGTTAGGCCGCGCCAACAGTTATTGTGCAAAATTCGCTAAATTTTGCATACTTCCAAACACATTAAAAAATAACTTCTGTTTTTTGTCGCGTGCGTTACCACTATATATTTGCGTGTATATCAGAACTTAACTGTTACTCCAGCTTAAATTTTCTCGTGAATGTAGTACTCTGGTAGTGCTTTGCATTAGATAAAATAAACATGTAATTCTCTTGTTGTTTCCCTCCTTTATCATTGATTATATGCGTACGAATGTCGCGTGCGTTACCCAGGATTAGCCCATATGTATAAGTTATACGCATACATATACATATGTATGTATGTAAGTTTTACCATAAGATTTTTTGGGGTTTGAGTGACTTCTGTGCACTTTTGCTACCAACACTAAAGTTGAGTGGTAGTTGAAAATCAAGTTAAATCATGAATTTAACTACCACTCAAATTGAGTGGTAGTTAAATTCAAGATATAACTACCACTCAAATTGAGTTGTAGTTAAATTCGAGAATTAACTACCACTCAAATTGAGTGGTAGTTAAATTCAGGATTTAACTACAACTCAAATTGAGTGGTAGTTAAAATCAGATATTTAACTACCACTCAGGTTTGAGCGGTAGTTGCAGGCTGAGTGCATTCAAAATTAGTTGAATCATGCCCAACCCTGAAATGAACATATATTTTCTAGAGTAAGAAGGTTAACTAATTTGCAGCGCGAAATATAGGAAGGAATCGGATCAGAAAAATGTAGTGAATTAAGAGCAAATTTGATGAATTTTCTTTGTAGTCGCTCGTTTCTATGAGAGTGATTCATATATATGAGATTCCAGACTATAGATGCATATTCAATTTTTGAGCGAACTAAACAATTATAAAGGGTAATTCTAGTATATGGATTCTTGAAGTCTTTAGCGTACCTAATCAGAAAAGCTAGATGGCGGTAAGCTTTCGGAAGTACATAACAGATATGATTCACAAACGTGAAATTCCTATCAAAAACTACACCCAGATCTATAAATTCACTAACTGTGGTAAGTTCAAACGTTGAGATGCTATACTTTGCGCTAATACTATTGAGGGATTTTGATACGGTCCCCAAAACCCCCCCCGTTACTACGCCACTGAGAGAATGTCTTCCAGACGTGCTTTGCTAAATATAATGCTAGTCGAAAGGGTCTCAGTTTTATTTTTTTTTTGGGAGTTAGAGTTTTAAAACGTGCAAAGCCCTCGATCATTCATTATCATCCTCAACTTAAAGTTTGATTAGTCATCTCTTCAATGTATTTATCGTACCTTTTCTTTTACGAGTATATTCCCTCCTTCGCTCTGTTGAATAATGTTTACAGATATTTAGTAGCAACTTATCCGATACAAACCAATTTAAACTAGTTATGATTAGTTCATAAACGTGAGAATCTAAATAACCGGACAAACAGTTATAGCGATGTTATAGGACAAGTTTAATTTGTAAAAAAAAAATTATACATAACAACAAAACATGTAATTTATATGCATTATACAATAATTAACAAATATATCTACATACATACATATACATATGTATATCTATCTAGTATCTAGTGTGTTAACGCCAATCACTGAAACCTACTAAGGCGCACACACATTTCGATTTGCTGCATTAGGTGCGGCTGTTACAGTTGCAGCTCGCCATTGGTGCTATAAAATGTAACTTAAATAAATACTTTATGGTTGCTTGTTTTTCCGACAGGGTAGGAATATGATATATTGTGGAACGATCCTCCGTCATCCCTTGAAAAAAGACACTGAAGATGGCGCATATTAGCCGAAACCGGTTTGTCTCCAAACCAAACTTGACAAGGGATGACGGAGGATCGTTCCACAATATATCGTAACTTAAATAGCTATAATGTGATAGATAAGTTGTTTGGTATAAAATTTACCATTTACATAAATGCATACATATTGTACACTAAAAAAAATTACTCATATTATCGAAAAATGGGAATTAATCGGCGCCAGAGACATATATTTTCATCGTTTTGAATACAATTTTCTTTAAAACGTTGTTTTTATTTCTAGATTTGAAGAAAATTGTACATAAAAACAATGAAAATATGTCTTTAGCACCGAATCATTCCCACTTTTCCATAATCTGAGTAAGTTGTTTTTTCAGTGTAATGTTTATAAAATGAACTTAAGCATTGTGGGTTCATCCAGCGTTCTAACAACACACGTCAAGACTTTCTGCGTGTTTTTTGATGATCAACCTGACAAGAGCAACTGCAAGAGAGGGCTTTCTTACCTACACTCAGAAAAAAATATATGGAGATATCAAAGAAATTTTTCTTGTTTTTATCGTACGTTCAATTTAACTTTCTGTTGTTATTTTTAATAGTTATTATAGTTTAAGTTTTAACTTGCTTAGTTTTTATTTGTTAATAACAATTTTCCTTGTTCAAATATATGCCAACTTTATTTTTAGGATAAGATTTGTTGTAAAAATAGAATTATGCAGTTGAAGTATTATAAAAGATGTATTGTGGAACGATCCTCCGTCGTCCCTTGTCAAGTTTGGTTTGGAGACAAACCGGTTTCGGCTAATATGCGCCATCTTCAGTGTCTTTGTTCTCTTTTGTCTCCAAACCAAACTTGACAAGGGATGACGGATCGTTCCACAATACATCATATTCCTACCCTGTCGGAAAAACAAGCAACCAAAAAGTATTATAAAAGACATTGTCTTAAAATGCAGCCATGTGAAATAGGTTGAATAAATTGAATTGAATTGGAAGAAAGAAAAAAATTAGACAACCTAATAATATCTATTTACGCTAATATTAATTCTACTAACCTTTTTAACACGCTAATAGCTTCATTTATACAAAGGTCGATATGTTTGGAAGTTTCTAGAATATATTGACGGCTGAGAATAAGATCGCCCTATTTCAAAAATTGTTTCAAAAACGCCCTATTCCAAAAATTGTTTGAATAACGTTCAGAATTTGTTTCAAGAACGTCCTATTTCAGACAATTATCCAAAAACGCCCCATTTCAGAGAAATATATGTATGTGGAATTTTCTCTGAAATAGGGCGTTTTTGAAGCAAAATCTGAAATAGGACGTTATTGAAACATTTTTTCAAATAGGGCGTTTTTGAAGCAAAATCTGAAATAGGACGTTATTAAAACATTTTTTCAAATAGGGCGTTTTTGAAACAATTTTTGAAATAGGGCGATCTTATTCTCAGCCGTCGATATGTACATAGGAAACAATTATGTACGTACATAGGTATATCTGTATAGCAGTACTTATAATAATTTATGCATTTATCAAGAGTTTTTCAGAACAGTGAACAATGTAATGGTCATTGACAGCAGAACAAGTAGGTATGTACATATATCACACCACTAAATATTGAACTTAGTGGTAAAGTTATGAATGCAATTTTCGAGTGGAAGTTAGATTTCCGTACCACTGACCCCTACACGAAAAGTAAAATAACACATTCCAACGGTACCTACAGACGGAGAAAAAACTATAGTAAATCCACCGAAGTTTGCTTAATTAAAAAATTGTATATGGGAACAATTAGTTACTTTCCATAGGAAAAATAAAATACGCAGAACAAGCGCCTTAAAAACAGAACTGTTTTGATAAAAGCAGAGCGGATTTTCACCATAATTATAACAGAACCTTAACCTGTGAAACGCAAAACAATTGTGGTTTTTTCTTGAAAATACATACATACGTATTTACGCTCATTTGATTAAATCACAAAAAAAATAACATTAAGAACAATATCGACGCTTCCAAACAGTACTGTACTAAGTCGACTTAGTACATTTTCCCATTTTTGGCGTTTTCAAGTAGAGTGGTTCTTAATTTAGATGCTGTCTAATTTTGGTATCAATCGGACAATCCAATCAAAAGTTATAAGCAAAAGTGTACAAATTATACAACTCGAGATTTTTACAGAATAAAAACTTTGAGAGCTTGCCATGAAAAACCACGTAGCAAATTTTTATTTTTTCTTACGGTTTTATATAAAGCGTACCCTGACTTTGATATTGTCGAGTTTTGGTGTTGATCGTTTAATCCAAACAGAAGTTATAAGTGAAAATATACTTAGCAATAATCCGAAGTTTCATATCGAGTTTACACTTTTGAGAGATTCTCCTGCAAAACACAGTTTTCAGACTTAGTACAGTTTTGAAAGAGTTTTTAGTGCTTAGCACGAAATTTTTATTTTAATTCAATTTTTAATTGTTGGGGTAAGTGGAAAAAAATTCAACAACTATTTACAGCGAAGGTTGAGTGTATAGCTATTTCACGAAAAACCATTTTCGATCATCAGCACTCTTTTCGGAAGTGGATGCACCGGGGATTGAACCCGAGTCCATTCCAACTTCAGCCGCAATGACCCAACGGATAAACACACTCGGCCATTGAGACTCTGTGCAAGCTGTTGGATTTTCCCCACTTTTGCCTTTTTCATTTTCAACATTAACGTTAGTGTGTATATGCTTTTTGCATATATTCTCCACAAACGTGCTGAATTTTTTGTTGTAGGCAGTTCGCAATGAACATTGTTGTTGGTATTTTATTTTATGTATATACCAAACAACGTTAACAATTTTACTTGAAAGAGTTTTTAGTGCTTAGCACGAAATTTTTATTTTAATTCAATTTTTAATTGTTGGGGTAAGTGGAAAAAAATTCAACAACTATTTACAGCGAAGGTTGAGTGTATAGCTATTTCACGAAAAACCATTTTCGATCATCAGCACTCTTTTCGGAAGTGGATGCACCGGGGATTGAACCCGAGTCCATTCCAACTTCAGCCGCAATGACCCAACGGATAAACACACTCGGCCATTGAGACTCTGTGCAAGCTGTTGGATTTTCCCCACTTTTGCCTTTTTCATTTTCAACATTAACGTTAGTGTGTATATGCTTTTTGCATATATTCTCCACAAACGTGCTGAATTTTTTGTTGTAGGCAGTTCGCAATGAACATTGTTGTTGGTATTTTATTTTATGTATATACCAAACAACGTTAACAATTTTACTTGAAAGAGTTTTTAGTGCTTAGCACGAAATTTTTATTTTAATTCAATTTTTAATTGTTGGGGTAAGTGGAAAAAAATTCAACAACTATTTACAGCGAAGGTTGAGTGTATAGCTATTTCACGAAAAACCATTTTCGATCATCAGCACTCTTTTCGGAAGTGGATGCACCGGGGATTGAACCCGAGTCCATTCCAACTTCAGCCGCAATGACCCAACGGATAAACACACTCGGCCATTGAGACTCTGTGCAAGCTGTTGGATTTTCCCCACTTTTGCCTTTTTCATTTTCAACATTAACGTTAGTGTGTATATGCTTTTTGCATATATTCTCCACAAACGTGCTGAATTTTTTGTTGTAGGCAGTTCGCAATGAACATTGTTGTTGGTATTTTATTTTATGTATATACCAAACAACGTTAACAATTTTACTTGAAAGAGTTTTTAGTGCTTAGCACGAAATTTTTATTTTAATTCAATTTTTAATTGTTGGGGTAAGTGGAAAAAAATTCAACAACTATTTACAGCGAAGGTTGAGTGTATAGCTATTTCACGAAAAACCATTTTCGATCATCAGCACTCTTTTCGGAAGTGGATGCACCGGGGATTGAACCCGAGTCCATTCCAACTTCAGCCGCAATGACCCAACGGATAAACACACTCGGCCATTGAGACTCTGTGCAAGCTGTTGGATTTTCCCCACTTTTGCCTTTTTCATTTTCAACATTAACGTTAGTGTGTATATGCTTTTTGCATATATTCTCCACAAACGTGCTGAATTTTTTGTTGTAGGCAGTTCGCAATGAACATTGTTGTTGGTATTTTATTTTATGTATATACCAAACAACGTTAACAATTTTACTTGAAAGAGTTTTTAGTGCTTAGCACGAAATTTTTATTTTAATTCAATTTTTAATTGTTGGGGTAAGTGGAAAAAAATTCAACAACTATTTACAGCGAAGGTTGAGTGTATAGCTATTTCACGAAAAACCATTTTCGATCATCAGCACTCTTTTCGGAAGTGGATGCACCGGGGATTGAACCCGAGTCCATTCCAACTTCAGCCGCAATGACCCAACGGATAAACACACTCGGCCATTGAGACTCTGTGCAAGCTGTTGGATTTTCCCCACTTTTGCCTTTTTCATTTTCAACATTAACGTTAGTGTGTATATGCTTTTTGCATATATTCTCCACAAACGTGCTGAATTTTTTGTTGTAGGCAGTTCGCAATGAACATTGTTGTTGGTATTTTATTTTATGTATATACCAAACAACGTTAACAATTTTACTTGAAAGAGTTTTTAGTGCTTAGCACGAAATTTTTATTTTAATTCAATTTTTAATTGTTGGGGTAAGTGGAAAAAAATTCAACAACTATTTACAGCGAAGGTTGAGTGTATAGCTATTTCACGAAAAACCATTTTCGATCATCAGCACTCTTTTCGGAAGTGGATGCACCGGGGATTGAACCCGAGTCCATTCCAACTTCAGCCGCAATGACCCAACGGATAAACACACTCGGCCATTGAGACTCTGTGCAAGCTGTTGGATTTTCCCCACTTTTGCCTTTTTCATTTTCAACATTAACGTTAGTGTGTATATGCTTTTTGCATATATTCTCCACAAACGTGCTGAATTTTTTGTTGTAGGCAGTTCGCAATGAACATTGTTGTTGGTATTTTATTTTATGTATATACCAAACAACGTTAACAATTTTACTTGAAAGAGTTTTTAGTGCTTAGCACGAAATTTTTATTTTAATTCAATTTTTAATTGTTGGGGTAAGTGGAAAAAAATTCAACAACTATTTACAGCGAAGGTTGAGTGTATAGCTATTTCACGAAAAACCATTTTCGATCATCAGCACTCTTTTCGGAAGTGGATGCACCGGGGATTGAACCCGAGTCCATTCCAACTTCAGCCGCAATGACCCAACGGATAAACACACTCGGCCATTGAGACTCTGTGCAAGCTGTTGGATTTTCCCCACTTTTGCCTTTTTCATTTTCAACATTAACGTTAGTGTGTATATGCTTTTTGCATATATTCTCCACAAACGTGCTGAATTTTTTGTTGTAGGCAGTTCGCAATGAACATTGTTGTTGGTATTTTATTTTATGTATATACCAAACAACGTTAACAATTTTACTTGAAAGAGTTTTTAGTGCTTAGCACGAAATTTTTATTTTAATTCAATTTTTAATTGTTGGGGTAAGTGGAAAAAAATTCAACAACTATTTACAGCGAAGGTTGAGTGTATAGCTATTTCACGAAAAACCATTTTCGATCATCAGCACTCTTTTCGGAAGTGGATGCACCGGGGATTGAACCCGAGTCCATTCCAACTTCAGCCGCAATGACCCAACGGATAAACACACTCGGCCATTGAGACTCTGTGCAAGCTGTTGGATTTTCCCCACTTTTGCCTTTTTCATTTTCAACATTAACGTTAGTGTGTATATGCTTTTTGCATATATTCTCCACAAACGTGCTGAATTTTTTGTTGTAGGCAGTTCGCAATGAACATTGTTGTTGGTATTTTATTTTATGTATATACCAAACAACGTTAACAATTTTACTTGAAAGAGTTTTTAGTGCTTAGCACGAAATTTTTATTTTAATTCAATTTTTAATTGTTGGGGTAAGTGGAAAAAAATTCAACAACTATTTACAGCGAAGGTTGAGTGTATAGCTATTTCACGAAAAACCATTTTCGATCATCAGCACTCTTTTCGGAAGTGGATGCACCGGGGATTGAACCCGAGTCCATTCCAACTTCAGCCGCAATGACCCAACGGATAAACACACCCGGCCATTGAGACTCTGTGCAAGCTGTTGGATTTTCCCCACTTTTGCCTTTTCATTTTCAACATTAACGTTAGTGTGTATATGCTTTTGCATATATTCTCCACAAACGTGCTGAATTTTTGTTGTAGGCAGTTCGCAATGAACATTGTTGTTGGTATTTATTTTTATGTATATACCAAGGCTGCTCAACGAAATGAACAAAATAATTTTGTTTCAAAAAATATCAATAAAAAATATCCAAAAATTATTTTGTTTTGCTAATTAACAGAAACAAAATTTTTTCGTTTCAAAAATTATCAATAAATCTTTAATCAGAATAATTTTGTTTCGTTGATATCAAAAAAATTAACAAAAATTGTATTTGTTTTTATTTATGTACGTATGTACATACATACAAACATATGTAAAATTTATTTTCTTCATAGAAAACGAAATTATTGAAAAGTCAATTTTTTCGTTTAAATTTGAAACTATATTTTTTTGAAATAATTGTTTTGATAATTATCAAAACAAAAAAAATTTTGTTAATTTTTTTTGATAACAGTTGAAACAAAATAGATTTTGTTATGCTTATTACGTTTATAAAATCGAATATTTCAACAGAAACAAAATTTTTTTTTGTTTATTGTTAAAAATAACGTTATTTTGCAGCCTTGGTATATACCCATGGTGGAATAACGAGGTGACGTAAGTAGGCAGCTATTTCATTCTGTTTTCCTCTTTTTCTGTCATTCGGCTCTTTGAAAATGAAATTCCAATGTTGTCCCCAGTTGTTCCCAAAAAAGTGTTGTTTTTATGTGTATTTTAGGTGTACATATGTATTTTGGTAAAAATTTAAAACAATAGTTGTCTTGTAACATTTTTATTTCCTTTCACAATATTATTATTTATGAAGAAAAAATCGTTAAAATTTAAATTTTCGCGCCATCATTTCAAAAATACCAAAAACAAGCTACGCCCGTTGCAGAAAACCATGGACGGCGGAGAGTTTCAGAATGTTTGGCGCTCCCACAGACCCACAGACCCTGATATGATTCTGCTAGGGTGTGTGCGATGCTCACACAAAATTCAAAAGTGTGCGAGCCGCATTTTGCCGAATGCGATTTTCGGCAACCGCATAACCCAGCAAAACGACGCTTGCTGACAAAGGAAGCAGTGCCGATGCCTGTGGTATCCCTTATCTTGGGATTCCGAAAACCATGGTATTTGTAAAAAACGAGACCGTGCATCACAAACATTACATATTACTCTCCGTATGTATTATTATTTAAAAAGTTTTTTGGAAACGGTTTTCGCTCTAACAAAGAATATGTTCCCAAGGATCCAATGCTTCTTCAAATAGCAAGATTAAAGTTGCAAATAAAGCACGAAAGGGCACGAGACGAAACAATATTAAAAGGTGTCAAAAATATTTTTACAGAGGAACAACTCCGAAAATTGTAATACCCGGATCACCATATCCGTTGAGATTGGATAGATATATTGAATGTCCAAACAATACACCCAGATACTAACGATTATAAATTTTACCAGATATTGAGTTCAATATATCCAGTTGAGTATGAATTATATCGTCGTTTTATGTTTGCCTTTTTTATACGAAACTCGCTGCGTTTTATATTTATTCGGTAAGTTGTACCGAATTCGGAAAAACGAAACCTGATACTAATGATTATAACTTTTACTAGATATTGAACTCAATATATTTAGTTAAATTTGAAATATATCGTCCTTTCAAGGCGTTTTATTTTAATTTTTATATTCATATTGGTGCAGTTCACCAATTTTTTTGTATCTCAAGAATAAATAAAAGCTTCTTAAGAATTGTAAATAATATATATAATATAAAATATGGTATTTTACCTTTAACAATAAGGCAAGGCAAATATATAAATAATTTACTCCCCCTTTTGGACCGGATCCGGCCAATTTAGCCCTACATTTTTCCCCTTTTTCCCTATGGAAATGCAACCCTACCGTTTCAAAGAGCTTACTATTTGAGAATAGTGTCGCACTCTTCTATTTACGTCACCTGTAATTATTACACCATGGTATATACCAAACAACGTTAACAATTTTACTTGAAAGAGTTTTTAGTGCTTAGCACGAAATTTTTTATTTTTAATTCAATTTTTAATTGTTGCTCTTCGTCAGCCACAAAAAATCGTATGCTAGTTTTCGTATGGTACGACGATATGTATGTATAATTTATAATTTATTTTCTGCAACAAGTATTTATTTACTTGTTTGCAATATGAATTTCTTTAATTAACTTTTAGATATAATGTACACTTGTTTAATCAAATAAGATTAATGTAATAAATAAAATATGGAGAATAAGAGACAAGTTTCTATGTATACAGAAAAAGCATACTCCGAATGTAATGCACAAATGTCTAATCGACCTAAAGCTGATCCCAATGTTATAGAGACTGGGACAATTGGTCCTTGCCTAGGACATGTACAGTGGCGGACAAAAGTCTACATACACCCCCTATTTTTGCTATATCACGGAACCAACAGCAATAAAAGAAAAAGTAAAAATGCAGTTTTATTTCAAACCTTTTCTTAACTACAATAAATAAAAGAAAACTCTATTTTAATAAGAAATTAAAAAAATACTGGCGAAATTCGCAAAATCAGTGCTGACAAAAGTCATACAGTACAAAACAAAGCTTTTCTCAGAGAGAAAACTTATCTTAATTCCCTATTTTATTATTATTTAGTATTTAGTAGGTCCTCCCTTTGCATTAATAACTGTTCGAAGTCGTCGTGGCATTGAGGCTACTAAATTTGTCAACTCCGAAGAGGTTATACTGTTCCAAGCCTCTGTTATTCGATCTTTGAGTACTGCTGCGCTAGAAATCTGGTGTTTTCTAATTTTTCGGTCCAAAATCTCCCACACATGCTCTATTACATTTAAATCTGGACTTTGTGGTGGTGTGTGTAATTGCCTTGACGCATAATATAGTAACCAGGCCTTGACAACTTGGGCTGTGTGCTTTGGATCGTTATCTTGTTGGAAGATCCAACCAGCACCAAGTTCCAAATCATCCACCGAAGGCTTCAAATTTTCTTCCAACAATGATTTATATTTATAACGATCCATAATACCTTCGATAAATGCTAATTTTCCAACTCTAGATGCCGCAACTGCTCCCCAAACCATTACGCTGCCGCCACCATGTTTGACAGTTGATACCAAATTTTTCTGATTCATTTCAGTACATATTTGGTTTCCTCCAAACTTTTGTCCTCCCATCACTTCCAAATATATTGAACTTCGACTCATCTGTGAACAAAACCTTTTGCCAAAAGCCCTTTCCCTTTTCCTTATGTTTATTAGCAAATTCTAAGCGCAGTTTTCGATTTTTTTCACTAATAAGAGGTTTTTTGCGTGGTGTTCTACTACGAAAACCGTTATAGTTCAGATATATTCCTATTGTGCGTGCATGTACACACTTTTGTGTCATGTTTTCTAAGTATTCGACCAATTTCGGAGCAGTGACTTTTGGATTTATGTTCACTTCTTTGAGTATAACGCTTACATCTCTGCGGGATAGTTTCTTCGGTCGGCCAGAACGCGGTTTATTTTCGGTACAACCATTACTTTTGTGGTTTCTAACTATCGTTTGTACTGCTGCGCGGCTCAACTTTAATAGTTTTGCTATTTCACCATATGATTTGTTTTCCGATTTGTGTTTTATAACGAAATTTCTGACATCAACTGAAATTTCTTTTCGCGGAGCCATTGTTAATAGTATAACGTGCAAACAAAAACTGATTGATATAACTGAATAGTTGCAAAAATAACAAAATCGATCGAAGAAACAAATAACGGTATTTTACCGTTATCACAACGCAGCGTAGAAGTGTGCACGACAGTAACTTCATGCTGTATGTACACTTTTGTCAGCATTGATTTTGTGAAATTCGCCAATATTTTTTTAATTTCTTATTAAAAAAGAGTTTCATTTTGTTTATTGTAGTTGAGAAAAGGTGTGAAATAATACTGCATTTTTACTTTTTCTTTTATTGCTGTTGGTTCCGTGGTATAGCAAAAATAGGTATGTAGACTTTTGTCCACCACTGTAATGTTAAAAGTAAATAGAATTTTACATGGGATTGGACCAAATTTCTAACCAGTTACAATCACTTACAGTGTAGTTAATGGAGTATACTAAGTCTACTCCGACATCCTACAGGGCTTATAAAACTGCAATTTTCTTTCTCTTCCGACAATAACTAATTTACTTGTTTATCATTATCTGTCATATAATAGTCCACCGATTGTGATTCTCCACTGCGCTGGATCTGCTGTAACTGTGCCGCCCTGCCTGTGTTTTTGGTAAAAATGGCTGATAATTCTTCGTTGCTTAAAATCTGACCGTGAATGCGGCGCATATGGTCTGCGAAACTAGAAATAAGTACAAATGTTTTACATATGTATGTACATCAAACAATTCAGTAAATTATTCATTAATTAATCCATTAGAATCCATATTACCGTTTACGTGGCGTAAATCCAACATCTGGGCATATCTCACAACGATATGGCATGCCGGTATGTTTGAACAAATGCCGCGTCATTGTTTGTCTTGTCTCAAAGACGCTATTACAATACTTGCATGTATGCTTGATACCCTCATGTTGGTGCAAGTGATAGGTAAGTTGTGATTTTATAATATAATATATATATATATATTTATATATATATATTTTATAATATAAATAATATATATATATAATATATATATATTTCACCCGTATGAGAACGCATATGTATGGGTACGTTCGCGATGGCAATCAGAACCGCAGTGTTGCAAGCATAGTTTATATCTATAAGTTGCGACACTCTCAGCTGATCGTTTGGCATGTTGTGCCTGTCACTATGCAGTGCTGTGCAAAATTTACAGAAAAAAAATTCAAATGAATTTTGAAATCTTTAAATCTTTGAAATTATTGTGTGAATTGAATTTCTAATGCTATATTTGTAGCGATAATAACAAAAAATTAACATATTTTTGAGTTTTAATTGATTTTATTAGCAATTTTGGATATTTTCTTGTGAAGATTTTACTACGTTTGAATACAACACTGTGGTCGATTCTTCTTCACATTTGGTTTATTTAGTTTCCCATTCTCCCATTGACACATAATGTGCCTGTCACTTTTTGCAACAACAATTCCCATGGTTGAAGTTTGTTTTGATGGGAATACAGTGAGTCACAGTGAAAGTGAGCCATCATTTATTCACAAATTTTTATTATTAAATATCTTTGTTAACAATTACTTGACTTTCCTAATTTCTTTGCAACGGAAAACTTTCAACAACATGCCAGAAATGATGAAAAACAAAAACAATCAAAGTAATTCTTCTAGCAGCTCTAATTTAAATACTTAAAGTTTCTCTCAAGAATTATTATTTTTCTCTTATATATTTTTACAGTTCACATCTCACTTTATGTGTTAATTATAGGTGTACACAATCTATATAAAAGGGGATTCAGGCAATTTTTTTCCGATTTTAAAAGGTGTACTTATCAGACAATATACGCTAGATCGCGTAAAAATCGTGTTTTGTTAGATGAATAAAACACATTGCATGCTAATAAAATTTGTATTATATTTAATTCATTAGGGATAGAGTAATTGAACTGTTGAAACAATGCAACAAAGTATTAAAACCGTTTTAGGGCATATTCCTCTTAGTGGCTAACTTTCACTGTGAGCCCGTTTCATGAACTTTTCAATCAAATATTTTTTGAAATACTAAATTGCGGTTTATTATAAAATACACCTAAGTATATAATCTTGGTTTTCAATCGGTTTGTGTATAATTTTTTATTTTCATAAAACTTCGGACAACAAAACGTGGCTCATTTTCACTGCGACTTACTGTATGTATCAAAAATATACCCAGCCAACATTTATTATCGTGGAAGTGACTAAAAAGTAACTTCAAGATGTTTAATTCAATCGCGGAAGATATCGCTTTCTCAACTTTTTCCTATCTTCGTTCGGGAAAAAGTGTTCCCCGTCAAGGTTACGTCCATAAAGAGTCATAAGCGACACTTCAGGAAGTATCTTCCAAGTGCCGTTTGGAAGAGGCGAAAACGTTACGTGCAAATAAACTAATAAGACACTTCCGGAAGTAACTTCTTGGTGTCTTCTGGGAGACACAAAAGCGTCAATTATAAATTCTCCTACTATTTTTTCACTTTATATAAAACCTAAATAAAAGCGCAAATATGTACACATATATATTTTCTCAATTCTTTATTTTTAATTTACCACAGATACATACATACATCCACAAAGTTATGTACATATCACGTGTAGGCTAGCGCAAAGGTTTTCCTTCAGGGACAGATAATTCATTTTCCTTTCGAAGAGAATCTAAAAAGGAGAAGGAAACCAAAACATTTTAGTTCTATGAAGTCCTAGAACATTTTAACAGAACTTACCAAAGATTTTAGCAAGGAAAAACACCAAATGAAATTTTGAAGGACATGGTTTTCTTTAGGATTTATTTGATTTTCGCTTAATTTATAAATTTAAAATTTGTTAAAAAAAATAATTTTGACTTTGTTTTGTCAATACACAAATATCTTCTCCATTCGCACCAAGAAGTAAGATATGCGATAGCAATGACATTTATTTTTGTACAAATGGAGACTATCTGTCGAATGACGCCTAGAAGTGCCCCAGACGTTACTTAATTGAGATAGACGATAAACAGCTCTTCCAAATGGTAGCAGGGTAGATACACATTTATTTTTTCAAAACAAAAATGAAATATCCATGACGTCAATCGTTGCTACCCAATAAGCATTTTTGAATGCATTTGAATTTCATTGATTTGACTTGAATTCTATCGATATTCTCCAACCAAAATCAAACGTCAGGATAAAGCCTTTGAACAACAAATGCTCATCCGATTGAAATAAAGGAACAAAAATGTAACAATTATGATTGTCTGTAGAGCTGCAAAACTATCGATGGCACTATCGATAGTATCGATAGTTTTTTTTCGTGTCACTATCGATAGTTTTTTTCCACTATCGATGGTTATCCCTATTCTTGTAGTTTTGTCCCAAGAGAAGAATACTGAATGTTAGGGAGGAGTTGGATTTCGATATCAAATTGGTCAAATTAATACCCCAGCGGGTTAGGGGGCTTAGAATATACCCGTGGTAAGGAATGCCTGTCGTAAGAGGCGACTAAAATCCACGCTTCTAACGATATACAACTTGTAGTAATTGAACCACACCTCGCTAAATGACATCTGGTCAATGTCAAGATTTTTAATTTTTTGCGATTTTTGAAAGTTTTGATTTTCAAATTAAGTTTTTTATAAAAACTTGTAAAAATCAGAAAAGTTTTATTTATTAAAAATTGGCCCGTTTAATTGTTAAAGTAATATCAAAGATATCTGATAAAAACATTATTTTTAGCAATTTCTTTCATGTGAAACAAAAAGGATATTTTATGGACTAAAAACTCGGTTATATGACTCATCCGTGTATAGGGCGTCGTTTTACAACATTTTTTTTGCAAAACACTATAGACTTCTTGCGCGGCCTTAAACTTATCATATTCAATAGTACTGCCTTTAAAATAGGAAACAATTTGCTCGCACAGCTAAATTCAATGAAGGTGCAAAACACGGTAACTCGCATGCTTTGATCACAGATGGAACATGGTGCAAGGTTTCCAATATATTAGCTGCGGAATGATTTGTATCTGACAGCAGCTTTTGTGTCTACAGTACAGCTACTCGCAATTTGAAATCTTCTTCTGATATAAAATGACAAGCAATAGTTAAGTAATTTTCATTATTCCTTTTTTTTGCTTGGTTTTCCGACGGGGCACAGTGCCGGGAAGGTGGACAAAAATACAAAAATCGACTGTCTTGAAACTTAGATATTTTGATGTCAAGTTACAGCTAAAACTCCAACTAAGAGAAATTCGTAAGTTATTTTGTGATAAAAACAACTTTCAGCCTCACACACCCCCTCAAAGTTCACCTATTTTCTACAAATGTATACACATCAGGGAGGTCCAATTTTTTTATATATTGTTTTTATTGTCTTTTTTCATGAATAAATTGTATTTGACATATTTTTTACCAATATACAAAAAAAAAAATATTTAAAATATAAAACACCGATGAGTTATGTTTTTATTAACATATAACAGCGATTATTACTTAACAGCGATTATGCTTTATTTTCAAGAATTTTTTTTTTCTAAAGGTTAACATGTAAGGAAAAACCTCAATTTTTCAAATTACCGTAATGTATTCACTTAGGGAGTAAAGTTTCGACAAATTTTAAGTATTAACTCTATTTTTCTGAACACTTAGCAACAATGATATGCCATATTTCATTTTTAAATAATGATGTGCAAAAACTCGGTATTTTTTAAGGGGTACCCGTTACGAAAAACCGATTACTTTTTTAAAATAAGAGTAATATAGAAACTTTAGATGTAAAGTTTCAATAAATTCTGACAACTCCTTCATGTTTTCGTAAACACCACAATCAGCAATGATTATGCCTTATTTGTCTTTCATATAGTAATGTAAAATAAATAGTTTTTTTTTAATGGGTACCCGGTACCGAAAAATCAATTTCATTTTTGAAATTAGCATGTCTTAGTCCTTTTAGTGTTAAAGTTTCAACAAGTTTTGAATACAATTTCGGTTTTTATAAACATATGTCTACGATGATTATGAGTTATTTTACCTTTTGAAAAAATTGTAAAAAAAAAATTTGTTTTTAACTAAATGGTAACAGATGCTGAAAAACGGATTTGTGTTCTGAAATTGACGTGACATAAGCCTTTCAGCTGTAAAGTTTCAGCCCATTCTGATGACTGCTTCCACTTATATCAACACATGTTCACAATGTTCGGTTTTCTCGAAATGAGTAACCGGTACAGAAAAACCGATTTCATTTTTTAAATTAGCGTGGCATAATACTTCTAGGTGTGAAGTTCCAGCCAATTCTGACCACTCCTATTTTTGTCCATCATTTGTATGGTCGCGGCACTGTGCGGGGCAGGAATATGATGTATTGTGGAACGATTTTTTCACAAGGGATGACGAAAAATCACATAAGTATCTATATCCTTAGCTTAAAGGCTGGTATCGACCTCTCAAGAAACAGCTCAAGAAATTTTTAGCTTTATTTCTTGAGTAAAAAATAGTAGTAGGCAAGAAATTTTGACGTTTAGTAATCCACCGTGAATACCAAGTGAAATGAAGAAGAGCATCAAAAACGTAAACAAAATAAACCTTTTTGTAAACATAAGCAATTAGTAAGTTCTTAAAAAATATTAAATAAAAGCTTTAAATATATGTTTTCAATAGTTTTATTTTATTGTTATTTTAGGAAATCATCGAAAGCGACGAGGATGACCTTATATTACTGGTTAACTGTGGTATATTGATGGCCGGAATGGAATAAAATATGAGAAATCGATGCCAACTATGCCCTTGCATCATTAGAAAAATTGTGCATTCTATTTTTCGTTTCTTTTTTGCCATTTTCACTAACGATTTCCACGATTTTTTTTCAACACGCAACAAACGTCAAAATTTCTTTAAGAAATAAATGCTCGATGATATATTTCTTGGCAAAACCTGTGTTGCTGTGTTCGCATAACGTTGAAAAATAGTATTAAAAAAGTGTACTAAATTTCTTAAAAGGTCGATACTCGCTCAAGAAAGTTTCACAAGAAAAATTTCTTGAGCATTTCTTGTATGTCATTTTATATGAAACTTTTGCGTTTCTTGAGAGGTCGATACTAAGCTTAAGGGCCGTTTACTAAACCTCTGATTAACGCTAACCATATGAGAGGGTGAAGTCACAAACAAATTTTATCTTTTTTCTATACACGGATGAGTCATCTAACCGAGCTTTTCGTCCATAAAATATCCTTTTTGTTTCAGATGAAAGAAATCGCGAAAAATAATGTTTTTATCAGATATCCTTGATATTACGTTAACAATTAAACGGGCTAATTTTTAAATAATAAAACGTAACTGAAATTCTTCGTATTTTTTGTTTTTTGATTTAAAGCATAGTGTATTCTACATTAATGAAATGTTTAAACAGTGTGCCTTTTGATTATCGCTATTTTACATTAATGAAATGTATAAACAATGTGCCTTATGTACTAGTCAGCGCCAACGATGCTAAAAAAACAAATGTACTACTTTTAGTTTTATTACTATAGCTTTTTCAACTCAAATGAAACCTTTTTCAAATCAAGTGAAAATTTTCAATTGGAAATTAATTCCTATTTGTTGTTCCTTTGTTAATTAATTAATGTTATGCGTTAAAAAAAATTAAAGACTTTGAAAAGGAACATGTAAACAAAACCGTCCCTCTTTTTAAGGTTTAATTTAACCTGAAAATGCTACATATGTACATAAGTGAAGTATTTAATTCTTATTTGATCTTTTATTTAATTATAGTTTTGCGTAAAAAATAGAAAAATTAAACACTTTTTGGAAAGAAAAATGTAAACAAAACCATCCCTCTTTTTATTGTAGTGAAATATTCATAAAAAACTATCGATAGTATCGATAGTTTTTTTTTTGACTATCGAAACTATCGAGTGGTCCGACTATCGATGGTTTTGCAGCTCTAATTGTCTGTTTAACTTATTTCCTCACTTTTTTGTTATGCATTTAAAAATAGTAACAACATTTTATACACAAAAATTAGTTGAATTATACATTCCTTTTTAAATTATATTCTTCACTCGTTTTTAGTTTATTTATTGCTAATATGATTGAATTTATAATTGTTGGGGTAAGTGGAAAAAAATTCAACAACTATTTACAGCGAAGGTTGAGTGTATAGCTATTTCACGAAAAACCATTTTCGATCATCAGCACTCTTTTCGGAAGTGGATGCACCGGGGATTGAACCCGAGTCCATTCCAACTTCAGCCGCAATGACCCAACGGATAAACACACTCGGCCATTGAGACTCTGTGCAAGCTGTTGGATTTTCCCCACTTTTGCCTTTTTCATTTTCAACATTAACGTTAGTGTGTATATGCTTTTGCATATATTCTCCACAAACGTGCTGAATTTTTTTGTTGTAGGCAGTTCGCAATGAACATTGTTGTTGGTATTTTATTTTATGTATATACCAAACAACGTTAACAATTTTACTTGAAAGAGTTTTTAGTGCTTAGCACGAAATTTTTATTTTAATTCAATTTTTAATTGTTGGGGTAAGTGGAAAAAAATTCAACAACTATTTACAGCGAAGGTTGAGTGTATAGCTATTTCACGAAAAACCATTTTCGATCATCAGCACTCTTTTCGGAAGTGGATGCACCGGGGATTGAACCCGAGTCCATTCCAACTTCAGCCGCAATGACCCAACGGATAAACACACTCGGCCATTGAGACTCTGTGCAAGCTGTTGGATTTTCCCCACTTTTGCCTTTTTCATTTTCAACATTAACGTTAGTGTGTATATGCTTTTGCATATATTCTCCACAAACGTGCTGAATTTTTTTGTTGTAGGCAGTTCGCAATGAACATTGTTGTTGGTATTTTATTTTATGTATATACCAAACAACGTTAACAATTTTACTTGAAAGAGTTTTTAGTGCTTAGCACGAAATTTTTATTTTAATTCAATTTTTAATTGTTGGGGTAAGTGGAAAAAAATTCAACAACTATTTACAGCGAAGGTTGAGTGTATAGCTATTTCACGAAAAACCATTTTCGATCATCAGCACTCTTTTCGGAAGTGGATGCACCGGGGATTGAACCCGAGTCCATTCCAACTTCAGCCGCAATGACCCAACGGATAAACACACTCGGCCATTGAGACTCTGTGCAAGCTGTTGGATTTTCCCCACTTTTGCCTTTTTCATTTTCAACATTAACGTTAGTGTGTATATGCTTTTGCATATATTCTCCACAAACGTGCTGAATTTTTTTGTTGTAGGCAGTTCGCAATGAACATTGTTGTTGGTATTTTATTTTATGTATATACCAAACAACGTTAACAATTTTACTTGAAAGAGTTTTTAGTGCTTAGCACGAAATTTTTATTTTAATTCAATTTTTAATTGTTGGGGTAAGTGGAAAAAAATTCAACAACTATTTACAGCGAAGGTTGAGTGTATAGCTATTTCACGAAAAACCATTTTCGATCATCAGCACTCTTTTCGGAAGTGGATGCACCGGGGATTGAACCCGAGTCCATTCCAACTTCAGCCGCAATGACCCAACGGATAAACACACTCGGCCATTGAGACTCTGTGCAAGCTGTTGGATTTTCCCCACTTTTGCCTTTTTCATTTTCAACATTAACGTTAGTGTGTATATGCTTTTGCATATATTCTCCACAAACGTGCTGAATTTTTTTGTTGTAGGCAGTTCGCAATGAACATTGTTGTTGGTATTTTATTTTATGTATATACCAAACAACGTTAACAATTTTACTTGAAAGAGTTTTTAGTGCTTAGCACGAAATTTTTATTTTAATTCAATTTTTAATTGTTGGGGTAAGTGGAAAAAAATTCAACAACTATTTACAGCGAAGGTTGAGTGTATAGCTATTTCACGAAAAACCATTTTCGATCATCAGCACTCTTTTCGGAAGTGGATGCACCGGGGATTGAACCCGAGTCCATTCCAACTTCAGCCGCAATGACCCAACGGATAAACACACTCGGCCATTGAGACTCTGTGCAAGCTGTTGGATTTTCCCCACTTTTGCCTTTTTCATTTTCAACATTAACGTTAGTGTGTATATGCTTTTGCATATATTCTCCACAAACGTGCTGAATTTTTTTGTTGTAGGCAGTTCGCAATGAACATTGTTGTTGGTATTTTATTTTATGTATATACCAAACAACGTTAACAATTTTACTTGAAAGAGTTTTTAGTGCTTAGCACGAAGTTGGAATGGACTCGGGTTCAATCCCCGGTGCATCCACTTCCGAAAAGAGTGCTGATGATCGAAAATGGTTTTTCGTGAAATAGCTATACACTCAACCTTCGCTGTAAATAGTTGTTGAATTTTTTTCCACTTACCCCAACAATTAAAAATTGAATTAAAATAAAAATTTCGTGCTAAGCACTAAAAACTCTTTCAAGTAAAATTGTTAACGTTGTTTGGTATATACATAAAATAAAATACCAACAACAATGTTCATTGCGAACTGCCTACAACAAAAAAATTCAGCACGTTTGTGGAGAATATATGCAAAAGCATATACACACTAACGTTAATGTTGAAAATGAAAAAGGCAAAAGTGGGGAAAATCCAACAGCTTGCACAGAGTCTCAATGGCCGAGTGTGTTTATCCGTTGGGTCATTGCGGCTGAAGTTGGAATGGACTCGGGTTCAATCCCCGGTGCATCCACTTCCGAAAAGAGTGCTGATGATCGAAAATGGTTTTTCGTGAAATAGCTATACACTCAACCTTCGCTGTAAATAGTTGTTGAATTTTTTTCCACTTACCCCAACAATTAAAAATTGAATTAAAATAAAAATTTCGTGCTAAGCACTAAAAACTCTTTCAAGTAAAATTGTTAACGTTGTTTGGTATATACATAAAATAAAATACCAACAACAATGTTCATTGCGAACTGCCTACAACAAAAAAATTCAGCACGTTTGTGGAGAATATATGCAAAAGCATATACACACTAACGTTAATGTTGAAAATGAAAAAGGCAAAAGTGGGGAAAATCCAACAGCTTGCACAGAGTCTCAATGGCCGAGTGTGTTTATCCGTTGGGTCATTGCGGCTGAAGTTGGAATGGACTCGGGTTCAATCCCCGGTGCATCCACTTCCGAAAAGAGTGCTGATGATCGAAAATGGTTTTTCGTGAAATAGCTATACACTCAACCTTCGCTGTAAATAGTTGTTGAATTTTTTTCCACTTACCCCAACAATTAAAAATTGAATTAAAATAAAAATTTCGTGCTAAGCACTAAAAACTCTTTCAAGTAAAATTGTTAACGTTGTTTGGTATATACATAAAATAAAATACCAACAACAATGTTCATTGCGAACTGCCTACAACAAAAAAATTCAGCACGTTTGTGGAGAATATATGCAAAAGCATATACACACTAACGTTAATGTTGAAAATGAAAAAGGCAAAAGTGGGGAAAATCCAACAGCTTGCACAGAGTCTCAATGGCCGAGTGTGTTTATCCGTTGGGTCATTGCGGCTGAAGTTGGAATGGACTCGGGTTCAATCCCCGGTGCATCCACTTCCGAAAAGAGTGCTGATGATCGAAAATGGTTTTTCGTGAAATAGCTATACACTCAACCTTCGCTGTAAATAGTTGTTGAATTTTTTTCCACTTACCCCAACAATTAAAAATTGAATTAAAATAAAAATTTCGTGCTAAGCACTAAAAACTCTTTCAAGTAAAATTGTTAACGTTGTTTGGTATATACATAAAATAAAATACCAACAACAATGTTCATTGCGAACTGCCTACAACAAAAAAATTCAGCACGTTTGTGGAGAATATATGCAAAAGCATATACACACTAACGTTAATGTTGAAAATGAAAAAGGCAAAAGTGGGGAAAATCCAACAGCTTGCACAGAGTCTCAATGGCCGAGTGTGTTTATCCGTTGGGTCATTGCGGCTGAAGTTGGAATGGACTCGGGTTCAATCCCCGGTGCATCCACTTCCGAAAAGAGTGCTGATGATCGAAAATGGTTTTTCGTGAAATAGCTATACACTCAACCTTCGCTGTAAATAGTTGTTGAATTTTTTTCCACTTACCCCAACAATTAAAAATTGAATTAAAATAAAAATTTCGTGCTAAGCACTAAAAACTCTTTCAAGTAAAATTGTTAACGTTGTTTGGTATATACATAAAATAAAATACCAACAACAATGTTCATTGCGAACTGCCTACAACAAAAAAATTCAGCACGTTTGTGGAGAATATATGCAAAAGCATATACACACTAACGTTAATGTTGAAAATGAAAAAGGCAAAAGTGGGGAAAATCCAACAGCTTGCACAGAGTCTCAATGGCCGAGTGTGTTTATCCGTTGGGTCATTGCGGCTGAAGTTGGAATGGACTCGGGTTCAATCCCCGGTGCATCCACTTCCGAAAAGAGTGCTGATGATCGAAAATGGTTTTTCGTGAAATAGCTATACACTCAACCTTCGCTGTAAATAGTTGTTGAATTTTTTTCCACTTACCCCAACAATTAAAAATTGAATTAAAATAAAAATTTCGTGCTAAGCACTAAAAACTCTTTCAAGTAAAATTGTTAACGTTGTTTGGTATATACATAAAATAAAATACCAACAACAATGTTCATTGCGAACTGCCTACAACAAAAAAATTCAGCACGTTTGTGGAGAATATATGCAAAAGCATATACACACTAACGTTAATGTTGAAAATGAAAAAGGCAAAAGTGGGGAAAATCCAACAGCTTGCACAGAGTCTCAATGGCCGAGTGTGTTTATCCGTTGGGTCATTGCGGCTGAAGTTGGAATGGACTCGGGTTCAATCCCCGGTGCATCCACTTCCGAAAAGAGTGCTGATGATCGAAAATGGTTTTTCGTGAAATAGCTATACACTCAACCTTCGCTGTAAATAGTTGTTGAATTTTTTTCCACTTACCCCAACAATTAAAAATTGAATTAAAATAAAAATTTCGTGCTAAGCACTAAAAACTCTTTCAAGTAAAATTGTTAACGTTGTTTGGTATATACATAAAATAAAATACCAACAACAATGTTCATTGCGAACTGCCTACAACAAAAAAATTCAGCACGTTTGTGGAGAATATATGCAAAAGCATATACACACTAACGTTAATGTTGAAAATGAAAAAGGCAAAAGTGGGGAAAATCCAACAGCTTGCACAGAGTCTCAATGGCCGAGTGTGTTTATCCGTTGGGTCATTGCGGCTGAAGTTGGAATGGACTCGGGTTCAATCCCCGGTGCATCCACTTCCGAAAAGAGTGCTGATGATCGAAAATGGTTTTTCGTGAAATAGCTATACACTCAACCTTCGCTGTAAATAGTTGTTGAATTTTTTTCCACTTACCCCAACAATTAAAAATTGAATTAAAATAAAAATTTCGTGCTAAGCACTAAAAACTCTTTCAAGTAAAATTGTTAACGTTGTTTGGTATATACATAAAATAAAATACCAACAACAATGTTCATTGCGAACTGCCTACAACAAAAAAATTCAGCACGTTTGTGGAGAATATATGCAAAAGCATATACACACTAACGTTAATGTTGAAAATGAAAAAGGCAAAAGTGGGGAAAATCCAACAGCTTGCACAGAGTCTCAATGGCCGAGTGTGTTTATCCGTTGGGTCATTGCGGCTGAAGTTGGAATGGACTCGGGTTCAATCCCCGGTGCATCCACTTCCGAAAAGAGTGCTGATGATCGAAAATGGTTTTTCGTGAAATAGCTATACACTCAACCTTCGCTGTAAATAGTTGTTGAATTTTTTTCCACTTACCCCAACAATTAAAAATTGAATTAAAATAAAAATTTCGTGCTAAGCACTAAAAACTCTTTCATGATTGAATTTAATTCATGCTAATTATACTCTCAGTACAGTTCGGAAAAGTGTTGTAACTCAAGTGTAAAAACTTGTTGGATATAAACTTGAGAATTGAGACTTTTCTCCAACATTGGATTCGTGCTAATTGGGATCTATCCAAATGTAGGAGAATGTAGAGTTTCCAAAGCAACCAAAGCGTTCAAAGGCATCCAGGCATTAATCAAAAAGTATGGATTGGCACAGCGTTTTATCAGCAAACACTATATCTACTGGTAGAGAGTTTAATTCTCAAACTTATCTCTAATCCAAAGCGAAGGTAGAAAACTACACTAGAAATAAATTGGAGACTGATTAGAAAAATAAGTATTTGCGAATTCTCATTAGAATCTCATTAGAAAACTAAATTTGATTTCCATTCGGAAACTATGATTTTCTAAATTTGAGAATTATGTCCCATTTTGTTTGAAATCGCTAGGATTCTCGACTGCTTCTCGAGTCGTCCTCTAACGTTAGAGATTTTAGAAAAGTGCTAGTTCTTGAGTCATTCCCAAACCGATATCTAACCTAAATGTTTGTTGGGTTTCGCCATGCAAAATGGCCGTTTGAATTCAAATTTTTTTCTTTCCTTTTGAACATTTTCGTATAAGCAGGGTTGCACTTTCTCGTACTGCTCTATTACTACATTTTTCCTAGAAATATAGAAAAGGGAATATACGGATACCAATGCCTTTATTACTTCGTTCGCGTGTATGCAAATTTTAATTCATGTAAGATTAACACGATCGATCTTTACACATATAACAGCAACAATTTTTTTCAAATTACACGATTTTTGGAATGTGATTTTTGCTTTTAAAACGTCATTTGAGATTTTGGTAAATTCAACCAAATTTTAGTGTTGATGCAACATTAGGCAATTTTAAAATAATGAATGAATCATATCAAATATAAAATTTTATTCCTAAATGTCATTTGGAATTTGGTTTATTTAACATGATAGTGTCAATATAAACTAAAAAATTTAAAAAAAAGAACGTCAAAACTATTTTGAAACATACACAATTTTTTTTGAACATTTGGAGTTCTGCTTTTCGTGCAAAACGGAATTATTATTTTTTAAATAAAAAGAAAATCTGGTGCCGTGGGAAGAGTTTAGCGTCATTGGAAGTGCGTGATAATGGCATTTCCATTTATATTTTCAGTTTGTTGGCGAGTTAAAGGTGAAACGTATTTTTATTTCTAAAAGTTTTTAATGTAAAATATTTTCTTCTTTCTCCTCATAGTTTGCAATTTTACCAGGAGGATATCCTCCCATATCTCCCAATACCGAAGCACCTTCTTTTATTGAATGTACATACATATTTTGTATTTTTGTAAATTGTAAAATCAATCCAGTTAATTTAACAATAAATTTAAGGTAAAATCAAAAAGATATTATTGCTAATTTAACGCGACCATTCCGTGTAAATTTAACTAGCTTAAATTGCAAAATTATCTAGTTAAAAATGTGAAGTCAACAGCAAAACTCAATATTATTTTAATGTTAGTTCTGCACATTTATCTGTTATTTTGTGCGCACTTGGACCGATATGACCAAAAAAATTAATATATGTATATCGCACCCTAAATCATAAAGTGGCACAACTCAAAATTCAAAAATTTGCAGGAGGCCAAAAACTTTTTTCCTTTACAAGCAATGACATGGCAAAAGGCGACGTATAATGGCTATTTTTCAGTCAAAAGAGACCCGAATGAAAAGTTTTCTTTGTTGGCAATCGCTAGAAAAGTCGATTTAAAAAAATTTTGAATTGTGTCACTTCATGATTTAGGGTGCGATATATTTTTATTAAAATCGTTTCGTTGTCAAGAAAAAAATTCAGTAGACACGGAGTAAATCCTAACTAATTTGCTCCCATTTTGGTAGTAACAGCGATTCTACGAAATTGCACAGCATTGTTTCCTTCATTCTCTCGATTTTCGCACAAATACAAATGCATTTTTAAAAATGAAGAAGAAGAAGACCATTTGAGTGACCAAACTATATAGTATAAACAATGGTTGCAAGTATCACGTTCTTCGCGTGTTTGTGGCAACACCTGCAAAAGTCAAACGTTCGTTTGACACATCAACCGTGCAGTTTGTTTGAATAATTGGCAACAGAAAATTTGTGTCTGCAATTTTTGCTTTAAAAAAATGGAAAGAGAAGAGTAAGCATGATTGCTATATATGTATTTAATGGAATATGCAATTTTGTAATTTTAATAACAAAAATTAATTCCAAATACTTTTAATAATGCTGTTATAGCAATATATCAGCTGAGTATCAGCAGGCAAGTGCAAAATAAGCAACGGGGTTGTACTGCTGCAATTATAAATTTTCATGAACGTACCCTATATTTAAATCGGCCTGGCGGATATATTTGCGTGGACAGAAATTGCACTTAAACGTTTTGCATTTCTCATCATGGCGCTTCTTGTGTGCGGCCAAACGCCATTTATTCTTAAAAGCGTTGCCGCATACATCGCAAGTGTGATTTTTTTCGGCAGAATGAACGTATTGCTTGTGTGTGATATAATCAGATTCTCTATAAAATTTACGCCCACAAGTGTCACACACATTTTTGTGGCTCTTGCATTTTCAGTACATGAATGTTGTACTCGTGTTGGTTTAAGAATGATATTTTTGAGAATTCACGTCCTGCAATTTATGTTAGATTTGTTTAATACTTAGGATGTATGTTTATAATGTGTATATGTATATCAATACATGATAATTAGGATGGTGCCTATTCACAAATCAAAAGCACTGACGAATATAGTTCTTTTGGAAATTGGAAGTAAAAATTGTTTTCCACATTTAAGAACCTCTCCAATGAGCATATATATGCACGAAAACTTTAGAACTCGCTTTATTATATTCAAAAAATTAAATTAACACCCTGAAAAAACCATTTTATTCATGATGCATATACTAATGATATTAGGTTATAACCACCGCTGTCTTCTAGCAGATGGCGCGCGTGTATTTGTATTTTTAAAATATTCACTCATTTATTTTTTTTACGAAATATTAAATAACCTCCTGTTTAACACTTTGAGTCAATAGCCTATTTCTTAGTGAACATTTTGGCACTTTCCGGATTATAATCTGTAGTAAAAATAATAA
This sequence comes from Urophora cardui, assembly GCA_960531455.1. Lineage (NCBI taxonomy): Eukaryota > Metazoa > Arthropoda > Insecta > Diptera > Tephritidae > Urophora > Urophora cardui. The sequence goes on along the minus strand of OY482671.1, from coordinate 144,812,342 downwards.
TAATATAATAAATTGGCGCTGATATAACTCTAACAAGTTTTAAGACCGAGCTTCTCTCCCAATTCCATGAGTGCTCCGTAATTTTTTTTTTCCTATTAATTGGGTAAACCTACAGTTTTATGCCGGATCCGAACGGCGAATACATTTTTTGTGAGAAGCATTTTCATGGCAGAAAGACCCCGGAAGGTATGCCCCCACTGCCGAGGGTTGTCCGTTGTTTCTAAAAACCCAATCATTGGATTCAAATTAATTAGAAATTTTTGTTTGCTGTTTGTCTGGAATGGGGTTAGAAACCGATACCTCTGGCATGCCAGGCTAGAACTCTACCCACTACACCACAACAGGCATAGTATACATTACATAGTACATCTTTAAAAATAAAAACAATTTTTATTATTTTTTTGCCATTTTCTTTCTCTTCCGACAATAACTATGTAATTTACTTATTTATCATCGTCTGCCATATAATCGTCCACCGATTGTGATTCACCGCTGCGCTGGATCTCCGCTGTACTATCTGTATTGAAATGTACCGCCCTGCCTGTGTTTTTGGTAAAAATTGCTGACAATTCTTCGTTGCTTAAAATCTGACCGTGAATGCGGCGCATATGATCTGCGAAACTAGAAATAAATAAATGTTTTACATATGTATGTATGTACATCAAACAATTCAGTACATTATTCATTAATTAATTCATTAGAATCCATATTACCGTTTACGTCGCGGAAATCCAACATCTGGGCATATCTCACAGCGATATGGCATGCCGGTATGTTTGAACAAATGCCGCCTCATTGCATCTCTTGTCTCAAAGACGCTATCACAATACGTGCATGTATGTTTGACACCCTCATGTTGTTGCAAGTGATAGGTGAGTTGTGATTTTATGGGGAAACGACGATTGCATAGATGACACTCATATGGCATTTCACCCGTATGAGAACGCATATGTATATTTAATTCGGCCTGGCGGATATATTTGCGTTGACAGAAATTGCATTTAAACGTTTTGCATTTCTCATCATGTCGCTTCTTGTGTTCCGCCAAACGCTTTTTATTCTTAAAAGCGTTGCCGCATACATCGCAAGTGTGATTTTTTTCGGCAAGATGAACATATTGCTTGTGTACGATATAATCATGTTCTCTATAAAATTTACGCTCACAAGTGTCACACGCATATTGCGGCTCTTGCATTTTGAGTACATGAACGTTGTACTCGTGTTGGTTTAAGTGTGATTTGTTTGAGAATTCACGCGCTGCAATTTATGTTAGATTTGTTTAATACTTAGGATGTATGTATGTTTGTAATGTGCATATCGTCGCTATAGAAGAAAAAAGACGCAAACTTTTTTTTTCAAAGAAAGACGCATTAAAAATATTTTTCGAAAGAAAGACTCTTTATTTTTTTTGATAACGAAGAAAGACGCTTTATTTTTTTTTTACTATAAAGATAGACGCATTTTAATATTTTTTTTAGGAGATAAAGACGTATTCGATTTTTTTTTTCTTCGTCAATATTAATGCTAATGCGTCTTTCTTCGTCGAAATATGTATTTTACTAGTAAACCCGGCCACGCGATGCTGTGGCTTTCAATTACACTGTGCGACAATTTGAGGGTGAAAGACCACTTATTGCCACATTTGAAAATTTTTTGATATACCTTCATATTTACTGGTTATTTTTATTTTCTGTGGACCTAGATTTTTTATACAAAGATTTTCCGTATTCTTTCCTCGTTCGCTTCCTTTCCTTCACCATATCCGTCCCTTTTCCTTTCCCTCTTCCCTTTCCTTTTATTACCCATCCTCAGTGCTAGGCCTTGCATGACACTTCAAATTTAAAAATGTGATACTGTAGCCCAAAAATGGATTTTTGAACAGGTGGCAACCCTTTTTGTAAAAATTTTATTAAATTACTCACTATCAGGTCAAGCCCTTTCACATGACACCTCAAATTTAAAAATCGAACAAACTATAGCCTAAAACTGAATTTTTCAACAGGTGGCAACCCTTTTTGTAAAATTTTTATTAAATTACTCAATATCAGGCCCAGCCCTTTCATATGGTAGCAAAAATTTTAAAATCAAACAAACTATACGGGAAAATTAAATTTTCGAACAGCTGGCAACCTTTTTCAAAAAAATTAAACCTTCCTGCACATCTACAGCTCAAGCCCTTTCATTTGACACCACATTTTCGAAAATCGGTATAACGGTGTAAAATTTATGGTGCGTACAAAAAATTGCTTAGCGTAATATATATAAAGATAATGCGTCTCTGTTCGTCGAAATATTTTTTAATGCGTCTATCTTCGTCGACATGTTTTGTAAAGCGTCTTATTTCCCCCCGACATATTTTTAATGCGCCTTTTTTCATCGACAAATTACTGGCATGCGTCTTTCTTCTTCCGGAGCGACGATATGTATATCAATACATGATAATTAGGATGCTATTTACAAATCAAAAGCACTGACGAATATAGTTCTTTTGGAAACCGGAAGTAAAAATTATTTTCCACATTTAAGAACCTCCCCAATGAGGATACATATGCACGAAAACTTTAGAACTCGCTTTATTATATTCAAAAAATTAAATTAATCCCCTGAAAAAAAAATATGCTGATGAAAATCCATACTCAATGCAAAAATTTTGAAACATTTCTATATCTGATAAAATAAAACCTAGTTGAAACTTGAAAGCTATATCCTCGTACCATACGAAAACTAGTACATTTATAATTTCTGACGAAAACTGGCAATTGAAAAATTCTGTGCGAAAAGTAGCACATTTGACTTTTGGCTGACGAAAAGGAGGACTTTCAATTTTGAAAAGTAGCAATAATTATTTAAATTTATTTCTACTTTTCGTTAGCCAAATATTGAAAGTCTTGTATTCGTCAGCCACAAAAGATCGTATGCTAGTTTTCGTATGGTACGACGATATCTCAAGGGTGTTCAACGCTCTCGTATTGAAAGGGGAAGCCCCAATACATCTATAAAAATTTACTTGTGCATTAAGAAAAATTTTGGTTAAATTAAAAAAAAATTAAAAGATAAAATGAAATGAGTATACAGTTTATAATACTTATTTATTTATGTGTGTATAATTAGCTATAATAGACTGTAATTCGCAATGATATTTTTGCAAAAGATTCCCCATTCCCATTCTGTTTATTAAAATCTATTTTTATTTTTCTTCACAGAATTTGAAATACATTTTTGCCATACGTTTTGTAATATTAAGGAGACATCGCAACATAAATCAAAAAAATGCACAAATCAAAATTTTTCGAATCCACGGATCACATCTTTGGGGACTGCTAAATACACTACCCTACAAAATTTAAAAAATTTTCATATCCTCGACATTTTATTCATGATGCATATGCAGAATTTTCTGCTGATTCCAAATATGCAATCGGATGGTTCCAAAGTAGAACAGTTTTTGACACGTTTTGAAATTGCAGTTTTTGAGCTAAGAAAAAAAGTAGGATTACTAATCTGTCAATATTTCCGCCATTACCGTCTCGATTTTTATGATATTTCGAGAGGATAGAACACCCTTTCCAACGAAGCAAAAATAATTAAAATCGACGCTAAAGTGACGGAGTTATGGTGAACAAAAATTTGTTTCTATGAAAATTTCCAGTTTTTTCCACATTCATCTTTTTAACCAGCTTTTATTGGCTTCACCTGTATGTATGTATGTATTTATGAAATTTCTAGCTGCTGCCTAAATATATGCAACATATTTACTAATGATATTAGGTTATAACCACCGCTATCTTCCAGCAGATGGCGCGCGTGTATTTGTATTTTTAAAATATTCACTCATTTATTTTTTTTTTACGAAATATTAAATAACCTCCTGGTTTCACACTTGGAGTCAATAGCCTATTTCTATTTTAGTAAACATTTTGGCACTTTCCGGATTATAATCTGTAGTAAAAATAATAATAATATAATAAATTGGCGCTGATATAACTCTACCGAGTTTTAAGGCCGAGCTTCTCTCCCAATTCCATTAGTGCTCCTTAATTTTTTTTCCTTAATTGGGTGGACCTACAGTTTTATGCCGGATCCGAACGGCGAGTACATTTTTTGTGAGAAGCATTTTCATAGCAGAAAGACCCCCGGAAGGTATGCCCCACTGCCGAGGATTGACCGTTGTTTCTAAAAACCAAGTAATTGGATTCAAATTAATTAGAAATTTTTGTTTGCTGTTTGTCAGGAATGGGGTTAGAAACCGAGACCTCTGGTATGTCAGGTTAGAACTCTACCCACTACACCACAACAGGCATAGTATATACATTACATAGTACATCTTTAAAAATAAAAACAATTTTTATTATTTTTTTGCCATTTTCTTTCTCTTCCGACAATAATTATGTAATTTACTTATTTATCATTGTCTGCCATATAATCGTCCACCGATTGTGATTCACCGCTGCGCTGGATCTCCGCTGTACTATCTGTATTGAAATGTACCGCCCTGCCTGTGTTTTTGGTAAAAATTGCTGACAATTCTTCGTTGCTTAAAATCTGGCCGTGAATTCGGCGCATATGATCTGCGAAACTAGAAATAAATACAAATGTTTTTACATATGTATGTACAGCAAACAATTCAGTACATTATTCATTAATTAATTCATTAGAATCCATATTACCGTTTACGTCGCGGAAATCCAACATCTGGGCATATCTCACAACGATATGGCATGCCGGTATGTTTGAACAAATGCCGCTTCATTGCTTCTCTTGTCTCAAAGACGCTATCACAATACGTGCATGTATGTTTGACACCCTCATGTTGTTGCAAGTGATAGGTGAGTCGTGATTTTACGGAGAAACGACGATCGCATAGATGACACTCATATGGCATTTCACCCGTATGAAAACGCATATGTATATTTAATTCGGCCTGGCGGATATACTTGCGTTGACAGAAATTGCATTTAAACGTTTTGCATTTCTCATCATGTCGCTTCTTGTGTTCCGCCAAACGCTTTTTATTCTTAAAAGCGTTGCCGCATACATCGCAAGTGTGATTTTTTTCGGCAAGATGAACATATTGCTTGTGTACGATATAATCATGTTCTCTATAAAATTTACGCTCACAAGTGTCACACGTATATTGCGGCTCTTGCATTTTGAGTACATGAACGTTGTACTCGTGTTGGTTTAAGTGTGATTTGTTTGAGAATTCACGCGCTGCAATTTATGTTAGATTTGTTTAATACTTAGGATGTATGTTTATAATTTGCATATGTATATCAATACATGATAATTAGGATGGTATTTACAAATCAAAAGCACTGACGAATATAGTTCTTTTGGAAATCGGAAGTGAAAATTGTTTTCCTACATTTAAAAACCTCCCCAATGAACATACATACATATATATGTACATATCTTGCATTTTAATCAGATATAGGTACAACAGACGTGGAGCTTTAAAATAAAATAAACCGAGTGACCCCGGAAAGTTTATGAGCGATATTGGTATCAAATGAAAGCTGTTGAGGAGGACTTCAACAAAAAGCTCTTCAAATAGTTATGCCTAGGCTGCTTTCCAAGATATGGGTCTAAGCATGGACCGGGATGACCCCTGAATGCTTCCGAGCGATATTGGTAGCAAATGAAAGGCGTTGAGCAGGGCTTCAACCTACAGCTATTTTCAACGTGATTTCTAAGTCAGTTTCCCAGAAATGGCTCAAATAGTGGGCCCAGATGGTGATGGATGGTCTCGGTAATGTAAAGATAAAGGTAAACGTAATGGTAAAGGTAAAGGGAAATGGGAAATACTTTTCTCGTCGCTGCGAAGCGGGACGGGTATTTGCTAGTTTTAATATAAAAATGAACAATAACTCAAATAATTTAAATTTTTGCTTCGAATTGAACGCTTATCGCATATATGACACGGGAACGACAACTCGCCTGTATGTGTGCGCCTGTGCACGCATAGTGTATAGCATACAGTGAAATGGCTCTGGGATGCGTAGTCGAAATTCGATAAAAAAAAAGACGATAAGTCATCGAAAAATATCAAAATCGGGGACAGATTGGTATGGCGGCGACTTCCGGGGGTACAGATTGGTATGGCGGCCGGATGTGGTTGTTGTAAGAAAGGGGACCATAATGACAAGGTCGTAGCAATCAAGACAGAAACGCAATTCCGGAATTGGGAATTGAAAAAACCAATTCATAATTCCGAAAATAATTTAAGGCTGAGTTCCTAAAACGCAATTCCCGGTGATAGCGTAAACGCCAGCTATTCCACGAATAACATGTTCAAGAATGTAAAATCAACAACCTACAAAACAGAAAGAAGAAGAGCAACTTCTATTGCTTTCACCATCGTTAATGGGCCATAACAGCAACCCTGAAATCAGCTGAGCACAGCTGTTCGAATTTTTTAACACACATCCCAGAGTCAAGTCACTTGTATCCATTCACAATGTGTGCACGTCCAGATCGAAACGGCGTGCATAGCACTATAATTTCTGTGAAAGGTGAAAACCAATGTTGCCGCCAAAAAATTTCAAAAAGTGGCCGAAAAAGGGAAAATAAGTATCCCCCAAATTTATTTTTATAGCCCAGTTAGTCGAGAACGTAAACCCGTGTACCGTGTCAGCTGATCCAACCTATTTAATGGGATTTGTATGTAACCGATTATTCAACGACGTACGCCGCAGAAGCCCGTACCGCAGAAATCAAAATCATTTTGATTTTTTACGTAAAAATGTGTCAGCTGATCGCTCGCATGGTTGCAAGGTAGAAGGGTTGCCAGTTGAACATTTTTAGTTATTAAATATTTAAACAGTAATTTTCACAGCATTATACAACAAACTCAACAAGATTGTAAAATGTTATCGAATATACATATATGTGTTCACATGGAAAAAATAGTATGTCTACTTAAACGAACCATTTATTATTACTGTAATTTTTAAAAAGAAAATAAAGAAAACGTTTATAAAATTTTTTTTTAAATCCCAAACAAAATGTAAATATATATATATATAAATTAATAACAAGATAATAGCTTTGTTCAAAAACTTTTCTTACAAGTACTTGCAAAAAGAGCGTCAATGTCAAATTAAGAGTAAAAACGAGAAAAAGAGAAAATTATCAACCAAAGTAATTGAACACAAAATCATAAACATTCGCAAGAAAACAGCTGATACGTCGTAATTGAAATTTTTGAAATTGGAAATGAATGGAAATAACTGAATTAGGAAAACAAAATTATATTTTGGCTATTCCACAACATCATCAAGATTCGTTTTTGCGCTAACTTATTTAGTACACAATTAGAAATTTGCGTTTAAAATGTTTGTATATTTCCAATTGAAATTTTTGTGATCATATATTTTTGACACTTCTATTTTTTTAAAGCTGCTAGTAGTTGCAAGTGAAAATTTTACTTGCAGCGTTTATCAACTCTCTCGAGGTCTTACTCTCTCAATTTGGCTCTCTTTTGCGAATTTTTTGGGTTATTGAACATAAATTCGTAACTTCGTCAAAATATGTAAAAATTTTGAGATATTGAACACTCCTAATAAATGAATATATTACTGAAAATTAAAGCAAAAATTGTATTTATCCACAATGGTGGCGGTATTTTCTTAATTAATAACTCTTGGTGGTCTTCTTCTGCAATTTTTATACATTAAAAAGTTATAAATTGCCACAATAAATCTGAGTTTCTGTAACAAAATCAATTAAAGTGATGTCACACTAATACGATCCACACTTTGTCACCACATATTTATACTAGAAAAGATATGAGTTACAGAAACTCAGTACAGATTTCTTAATTAAACACAGATTTTTGTGAGAATCTTGTTGCTTCCCAATATAATTTTTTATGGATTTTTAATTGTAAATTTAATGTTCTGACTGTGTCTTTTGTTATTTTATGTTTTAGTCCTTGATAACTATCACCAAGGTGTGATGGAAATATATTGGGCAGCAACAAAATTACAAGAAAAATGTGTTTTAATTACCAATTAAGCCGTAAAAAAGTAACTAAATTAATAAAAAAAAAAGTCATCAATGACAACTTTAAAAACGATTAAATTAGTATTTTCTTGTCATTTGGCAAATAATGCACAATTGTGTATTGAAGAGTAATCCGCATAACACTTTGAAGATTAGTAAAAATCTTGTTTGTTCAAAAATTACTAAACGGCAACCCTGCCAAAGTGTAAACAAACTATATACATATGTAAATATGTGTGAGTAAAACAGCAGATTGCTACGGGCTCAAAAAATCCTAAAAATTGCATACGGGCGTTTGCGTCAGCGAGCGGACCACACGTTCTCGACTAACTGGGCTATTAGCTAGAAACACATTTTTATGTATTTCTGTGGTTTGTTTAATGCTTAAAGCAATTTACAGGTTAAGGAAAATTGGTTTACTAAAACCAAGTAAAACTAGAACAAACATATATTTAATTCAAGTGTGTATCTTATATTATAAACTAGCTGGCCCGGCAGACGTTGTTCTGCCTAAAATTTATTCCTATAAAGCTATAAAACTGTCAATTCTCTGAACAAAAGAGATATACATATATTCACCGCGACAAACCTAATTTCTCCTATCCCTGTCTCTATCTCTATCTCTATCTCTATCTCTATCTCCATCTCCATCTCCATCTCCATCTCCATCTCCATCTCCATCTCCATCTCCATCTCCATCTCCATCTCCATCTCCATCTCCATCTCCATCTCCATCTCCATCTCCATCTCCATCTCCATCTCCATCTCCATCTCCATCTCCATCTCCATCTCCATCTCCATCTCCATCTCCATCTCCATCTCCATCTCCATCTCCATCTCCATCTCTATCTCTATCTCCATCTCCATCTCCATCTCCATCTCCATCTCCATCTCCATCTCCATCTCTATCTCTATCCCTATCCCTATTCCTATCCCTATCTCAAAATGTATAGGAAAATTTTTTTTTGTGCATTTTTCGGGAATTTTATTGGATATTCTCCTATTCTGGCCAGAGAACAATCTGAATTTGCATGAATCATCCAAATCGGTGCAGGCGTTCTTGAGTTATAGGAGTTTGTACTAACGCCACTTCCTTTTATATATATAGATAAACAAAATGTATGGGAAAATAATTTTTTTTTTTTATTTTTCGGAAATTTTATTGGATATTCTCCTATTCTGGCCAGAGAACATTCTGAATTTGTCTCAATCATCAAAATCGGTGCAGGCGTTCTTGAGTTATACGCGTTTGTACTAACGCCACTTCCTTTTATATATATAGATATACAAAATGTATGGGAAAATAAATTTTTTTTTGAATTTTTCGGAAATTTTATTGGATATTCTCCTATTCTGGCCAGAGAACATTCTGAATTGGTGTCAATCATCCAAATCGGTGCAGGCGTTCTTGAGTTATACGCGTTTGTACTAACGCCACTTCCTTTTATATATATAGATATACAAAATGTATGGGAAAATAAATTTTTTTTTAATTTTTCGGAAATTTTATTGGATATTCTCCTATTCTGGCCAGAGAACATTCTGAATTGGTGTCAATCATCCAAATCGGTGCAGGCGTTCTTGAGTTATACGCGTTTGTACTAACGCCACTTCCTTTTATATATATAGATATACAAAATGTATGGGAAAATAAATTTTTTTTTAATTTTTCGGAAATTTTATTGGATATTCTCCTATTCTGGCCAGAGAACATTCTGAATTGGTGTCAATCATCCAAATCGGTGCAGGCGTTCTTGAGTTATACGCGTTTGTACTAACGCCACTTCCTTTTATATATATAGATAAACAAAATGTATGGGAAAATAATTTTTTTTTTTTATTTTTCGGAAATTTTATTGGATATTCTCCTATTCTGGCCAGAGAACATTCTGAATTTGTCTCAATCATCAAAATCGGTGCAGGCGTTCTTGAGTTATACGCGTTTGTACTAACGCCACTTCCTTTTATATATATAGATATACAAAATGTATGGGAAAATAAATTTTTTTTTGAATTTTTCGGAAATTTTATTGGATATTCTCCTATTCTGGCCAGAGAACATTCTGAATTGGTGTCAATCATCCAAATCGGTGCAGGCGTTCTTGAGTTATACGCGTTTGTACTAACGCCACTTCCTTTTATATATATAGATATACAAAATGTATGGGAAAATAAATTTTTTTTTAATTTTTCGGAAATTTTATTGGATATTCTCCTATTCTGGCCAGAGAACATTCTGAATTGGTGTCAATCATCCAAATCGGTGCAGGCGTTCTTGAGTTATACGCGTTTGTACTAACGCCACTTCCTTTTATATATATAGATATACAAAATGTATGGGAAAATAAATTTTATTTTTGAATTTTTCGGGAATTTTATGGGATATTCTCCTATTCTGGCCAGAGAACAATCTAAATTGGTGTCAATCATCCAAATCGGTGCAGGCGTTCTTGAGTTATACGCGTTTTAACTAACGCCACTTCCTTTTATATATATAAGATATACAAAATGTATGGGAAAATAAATTTTTTTTTTAATTTTTCGGGAATTTTATGGGATATTCTCCTATTCTGGCCAGAGAACAATCTAAATTGGTGTCAATCATCCAAATCGGTGCAGGCGTTCTTGAGTTATACGCGTTTTAACTAACGCCACTTCCTTTTATATATATAAGATATACAAAATGTATGGGAAAATAATTTTTTTTTTAATTTTTCGGGAATTTTATGGGATATTCTCCTATTCTGGCCAGAGAACAATCTAAATTGGTGTCAATCATCCAAATCGGTGCAGGCGTTCTTGAGTTATACGCGTTTGTACTAACGCCACTTCCTTTTATATATATAGATATACAAAATGTATGGGAAAATAAATTTTTTTTTTTGAATTTTTTGGGAATTTTATGGGATATTCTCCTATTCTGGCCAGAGAACAATCTGAATTTGTCTGAATCATCCAAATGTATGGGAAAATAATTTTTTTTGAATTTTTCGGGAATTTTATGGGATATTCTCCTATTCTGGCCAGAGAACAATCTAAATTGGTGTCAATCATCCAAATCGGTGCAGGCGTTCTTGAGTTATACGCGTTTGTACTAACGCCACTTCCTTTTATATATATAGATATACAAAATGTATGGGAAAATAAATTTTATTTTTGAATTTTTCGGGAATTTTATGGGATATTCTCCTATTCTGGCCAGAGAACAATCTAAATTGGTGTCAATCATCCAAATCGGTGCAGGCGTTCTTGAGTTATACGCGTTTTAACTAACGCCACTTCCTTTTATATATATAAGATATACAAAATGTATGGGAAAATAAATTTTTTTTTTAATTTTTCGGGAATTTTATGGGATATTCTCCTATTCTGGCCAGAGAACAATCTAAATTGGTGTCAATCATCCAAATCGGTGCAGGCGTTCTTGAGTTATACGCGTTTGTACTAACGCCACTTCCTTTTATATATATAGATATACAAAATGTATGGGAAAATAAATTTTTTTTTTTCATTTTTCGGGAATTTTATGGGATATTCTCCTATTCTGGTCAGAGAACAATCTAAATTGGTGTCAATCATCCAAATCGGTGCAGGCGTTCTTGAGTTATACGCGTTTGTACTAACGCCACTTCCTTTTATATATATAGATATACAAAATGTATGGGAAAATAAATTTTTTTTTAATTTTTCGGGAATTTTATGGGATATTCTCCTATTCTGGCCAGAGAACAATCTAAATTGGTGTCAATCATTCAAATCGGTGCAGGCGTTCTTGAGTTATACGCGTTTGTACTAACGCCACTTCCTTTTATATATATAGATATACAAAATGTATGGGAAAATAAATTTTTTTTTGAATTTTTCGGCAATTTTATGGGATATTCTCCTATTCTGGCCAGAGAACAATCTAAATTGGTGTCAATCATCAAAATCGGTGCAGGCGTTCTTGAGTTATACGCGTTTGTACTAACGCCACTTCCTTTTATATATATAGATATACAAAATGTATGGGAAAATAAATTTTTTTTTGAATTTTTCGGCAATTTTATGGGATATTCTCCTATTCTGGCCAGAGAACAATCTAAATTGGTGTCAATCATCCAAATCGGTGCAGGCGTTCTTGAGTTATACGCGTTTGTACTAACGCCACTTCCTTTTATATATATAGATGTGAAATGGAAATTGTGTTTAAACACAATTGGCGCTAAAACCGCTGAACGGATCCTCACGAAACTTTGCACACCTAGGTATTTTCACCCGGTAATTGCTATAGGCATATTTTTAATCTGATTAAAAGTCAGGGATGGGCACCTCCCATACAAAATTTTCCTTTTTTTTCGTAATATCTCTTGAAATATTTGTACTAGAATAATGAAAATTTGTGTGAAGGAAGAATATATAATTATATACTCAACGGATAAACAATCTAGGTCTTGGTAAAGCAGGGATGGGCACTTTCCTTCCATATAAACTGGAACTTTCACAGCGAATATCTCTGGAAATATTTGTAGTAGGGTATTGAAAATTGGTTTGAGGGCATATGAGATAATTACGTACTCAACGGGTAAAAGCACTAGGTCTTGGTAAAGCAGGGATGGGCACCTCCCATACAAACTGAAACTTTCACATCGAAAATCTCTTGAAATATTTATAGTAGGGTACTGAAAATTGGTGTGGGCGCATATGAGATAATTACGTACTCAAAGGATGAAAACGTTAGGTCTTGGTAAAGCAGGGATGGGCACCTCCCATACAAACTAAAACTTTCACATCGAAAATCTCTTGAAATATTTATAGTAGGGTACTGAAAATTGGTGTGGGCGCATATGATATAATTATGTACTCAAAGGATGAAAACGATAGGTCTTGGTAAATCAGGGATGGGCACCTCCCATACAAACTAAAACTTTCACATCGAAAATCTCTTGAAATATATATAGTATGGTACTGAAAATTCGTGTGGGAGCATATGAGATAATTATGTACTCAAAGGATGAAAATGCTAGGTCTTGGTAAAGCAGTGATGGGCACCTCCCATACAAACTAAAACTTTCACATCAAAAATCGCTTGAAATATTTATAGTAGGGTACTGAAAATTGGTGTGGGCGCATATGAGATAATTACGTACTCAAAGGATGAAAGCGATAGATCTTGGTAAAGCAGGGATGGGCACCTCCCATACAAACTGAAACTTTCAAAGCGAAAATGTCTGGAAATATTTGTAGTAGAGTACTGAAAATTGGTGTGGGGGCATGTGAGATAATTACGTACTCAAAGGATGAAAACGATAGGTCTTGGTAAAGCAGGGATGGGCACCTCCCATACAAACTGAAACTTTCACAGCGAAAACCCCTGGAAATATTTATAGTAGGGTACTGAAAATTGGTGTGGGCGCATACGAGATAACTACATACTCACAGGATGAAAGCGATAGGTCTTGGTGAAGCAGGGATGGGCACTTTCCTTCCATATAAACTGGAACTTTCACAGCGAATATCTCTGGAAATATTTGTAGCAGGGTATTGAAAATTGGTTTGAGGGCATATGAGATAATTACGTACTCAACGGATAAAGGCAATAGGTCTTGGTAAAGCAGGGATGGGCACCTCCCATACAAACTGAAACTTTCACATCGAAAAGCTCTTGAAATATTTATAGTAGGGTACTGAAAATTGGTGTGGGGCATATGAGATAATTACGTACTCAAAGGATGAAAGCGATAGGTCTTGGTAAGCCAGGGATGGGCACCTCCCATACAAACTGAAACTTTCACAGCGAAAATCTCTGGAAATATTTATAGTAGGATACAGAAAATTGGTGTGGGAGCATATGAAATAATTGCGTACTCAACGGATGAGAGCGATAGGTCTTAGTAAAGCTGGGATGGGCACCTCCCATACAAATTGAAAATTTCACAGCGAATATCTTCTGAAATATTTGTAGTAGAGTACTGAACATTTGTGTGAGGGCATATGAGATAATTATATACTCAACGGACAAAAAAAAAAAATAAGAAAACTATATTTGACGTCAATAATGATATCTTTTCTGTGTAACTTTTTGGAACAGACTCAATATGCTAATATTTTAAAAAGCACGTGGTGTGAAACCCGCGGGTAACCTCTAGTATAATATAAATAAGTTATAATTTAATGGATTTAAGGTTTAGTTCTCAGATATTTGACAACCAAGTTTTCTTCCGGTATCCAAGGATCTAAATCATTTCCATTAGTTAAATTGAGCGCTGGGATCATTGAATTGTACGGATCAATTTTACAAGCGGTCTGTAACCTTGGTCTTAAATAATGAAATTTTTTAAAATAATCTTTCTGCTGATGCACTGCTATGTGGAAGCGTTAGGGTGAAAACAGAATCGGTACGTAACAACACGACATTGCGACAACGACAGTACCTTGACGTAAAAATGTCGGTGCGAAGCGAGCGACTGAAACATAATAAATGCGGCAACGACCGCCCCTACAGAAGGCTCGTTGCTGCCACATTACATTTTTTCACAGCTAAAAAGTTTTTGGTTCAGATCGTAATTTTTTAATGTAATATAATAAATTAAATAGTTAAATTTATTAATTGAATGCTTTAAACTGTTATTATATTTGGTTGTGTATAAATACGGGTATGTTCAGAAACGCAGCATGAAGCGCAACATCGGCAGTAATTATTTTTTTGATGATTGTGATGAGCGACGCTTCATGCAAAATTTATGTTTATGAACGCTCTGCTTCTACTACAAAATCAGGTTGCGCTTCAAACTGAGTTTCTGAACAAAGCCTACTTCTGCTTTTTTTGTAAAATTTCGTTAGATTTATTGAGTTGTCAAAATTTTCATATTTTATAATGCAGTGGCAACTCATCGTCCGCTCGTCGTCGTCACCAAAATTGGAAATCGGCCTAAGTTGACGACAACGTAATTTTGTCGGTGGACGACGTCGTGCCACGTCGTCTTTATTATAATTGCGTTCATAATAATGCATGGGTTTTAATTTTGACAGGCTGTCGTTGTCGCAATGTCGTGTCGTTACGTTCCGATTCTGTTTTCACCCTTAATATATTTGCAACACATTCACAACAAGTTCTCATTTATACCATGTCTCCACATAACGTGTTTCGCTCTTTTTTTCTGCACTCGCTCTCTCAATCTTGTTTCGACCCCAAAACGAGTGCCGAAACTCGCCAATTTCCATACAAATTTCTGAAAGCGAGTGAAGATTGAAACACTTGTTTCGTTCTCAATCCTCTTGCCAAGGCAAATTCATTCTTATGGTAATGGTACGTGAACAGCTGACTTCTTCTTCTTCTCGTTTTTAGTTCACCGTGTATAGAAGAATACAGGAGAATGTCAAACAAAGAAAAATTTTACTTTGAGTTTGACATTCTGCTGGACGAAAATTTAAAGCGAATCGAGGCGAATATTGCCGAATTCGCCGTGCCATTACCATAATGAATTTGCCTTGCCTCTTGCCAAACGCGATGATATCGATGCCTTCTCTAATTTTGTATCGAAAATCTATCGAAATCTCACACAGGCCAAAACAAAATCGCAAAAATAAGCAAACATACAAAAATTAAGAAGAACAAGAAAGAGAAATGTTAAACTGAATCACGATCAGCCACGTGGAGACGGGTTATTTAGCGAGATGTTTTGCTACATGTTTCTTTGGCGAAACAAGTTATGTGGAGACGGGCTTTTAAACTGTTTTTCATTGTTCAAACAATTTTCTCGCATTCTAATGCTAGCCACACACCTTGTAATTTTTTATACAACTTGGTCAAGTTGCGCTCGAAATTGCAACGTTTTTGGGGCTGTTGTCAAGGTTTATCCAAATAGAGGTTATATTACTTCCGTTTTCATGTGTTTCTTGTTTCTTTATATATGTCAAATTACATACAAAATTTTTTTCCAATCCGTTTTGTTTGACATTCTACAAGAACCTTCTTCGCCATGATTGGCGGAATACCATTTAGTATACATACACAATTCCAATCAGCTTATCTACTGCTATATCCTTCTTTAGATAATTCTTGGGCTGTTGTATGAAGTTGTGTATCGGTTGTACGAAAAATCAAAAACTTTTGATTTTTTGGCAAGTTGTACGACTTGGTTGCATCGTTTGGGGGCATGTTGTTCAACATTTCATTTTATGAGAATTCTTGATGTGAACACATCAAATTAAAATAATTAAAAATGAGCGAATTCAATACAAAACAAGTAAGGAAGCCTAAGTTCGAGTGGAATCGAACATTAGATACTCAGCTGTATGTTTTCATTGTTTGTTTGCGTTTGATGGATTTTATATAAAGCAAGTGCTGCATAAAGTAAGCGTAGCCACGCCCATTTTCAAAATTTTTTCAGTCATCCAACTAAGCATATGAATATTATTCTTTGTGCAAAATTTCATTCCTTTATGACTTCCAGTTACAAAGATGTCACGTTACAAATTTCCAAAGCGTGTTCCAGAAATATCCTTGCTAAAACGTAGGCGTGGTCATAAACCGATTTCAGTAAATTTTTGCGTGTCTATTAATACAAGTTATAAAAGTGTATAAACCAAGTTTCATCATAATATCTCAATTATTTGTCGAGTTATGGGCTCCGAAATCTCGTAGATTCCTTTGTCTAAAAGGAGGCGGTGCCACGCCCATTTTCCAAAATTTTTCTATTTTTTATTTCCGGTCTATTGTAGAAATCATACCACAAAATTTCAATGAATTATCTTTACATTTGACAAAGATATCGCTTAAAATGTTTTTATTAGGTCACTTTATAATACCCATATAAAGAAAGTGGGCGTGGCCGTCAACCGGTTTCTCTAAAATTTTGAACATGTATTACTACAAGTAATAAAAGTGTACACACCAAGTTTCGTCATTATATATAAATTATTTGTCGAGTTATAGGCTAAGAAATCTCGTATATTCCTGCCTCTAAAAAGAGGCGGTGCCACGCCCATTTTCCTAAATTTTTACGGTTTTTGTCTTATGTTCGTAGTTAGACTCCTGCTATAAAATTTCAATGATATATCTTTATATTTGACAGAGATATCGCTTAAAATGTTTTTATTAGGCCACTTTATAATACACATATATAAAAGTGGGCGTGGCCGTCAACCGATTTTAACTATTTTCCGTCCAAACGTTTGCCTAAGTAAGTATATCACGCGTACCAAATTTGATCGATATATCTTTAATGGTTTCTGAGTTATGACATATAAAACTTTCAAGGTTTGACCCTTAATAAGTGGGCGTGGCACCGCCCATTTTCCAAAATTTCATAAAATTTCTTCCTAGGGCTGAGCTCAACACGTGGGTAAAATTTCATCGCTCCAGCTATATTAGTGACTGAGATACCAAATTTCCGATTTTTTCTATATAGTAAAAGTGGGCGTGGTCATGGTCCGATTTCGCCCATTTTCAATACCAACCGTCCCAGTCTCGATACGAACTTGCATTTCAAATTTCATCGAAATATCTCAATTTTTGCACGAGTTAGAGTGTTTACAGACGGACGGACAGACGGACGGACGGACGGACGGACAGACGGACGGACGGACGGACATGGCTCAATCGATTTCTCTTTTCACCCTGATCATTTTGATATATATAAGTCTATATCTATCTCGATTATTTCATTCTGTTACAATCCACCGTTATGTTATTAAAACTATAATACTCTGTGTACTAGTACAGCTGAGTATAAAAACATAAATATTTGTAGAATAAATAACACAAAATGGAAAGGTCGCAGGAACCACTTTTTTGCAATTTTTTCCGTTTAATTAATCGTACTTTTGCTGTACGTTCTTCTTCTTCCTACAAGCGCAATATTATCCTATTCCATCTTCACTCAAAGTAATTTTTTACAAAATGAAATTGTACAACAAGGTTGTACTATAAAATGCACCGTATGTAGGCAAACAGACCAACTCGATTGCAACCGAGTTGGGTAAACGGTCGCACCGTGTATGGCTACGGTAAAAATTTATACTCCTGAATAACTCATTCGGGATTTTCCTTCGCAGCGGAGAGTTGCCAACGAAAAGTGAAAAGCTAACAAAAAGGTTTTTTTATATTTAAGAAGAAAAAAACTAAAAAATATGCAAGCAAATTTTACAGATAATTTTTTTTTTTTTACTGTTTTTTTATTAGTATATTTAAATGAAATTGAATACGCGATTAGATAGGTAATTAATATACTGAACCTGATATTTTTTTTTTTTTGAATAAATTTGCAGTTTGCGAAAAAATCATAATTTTGTCCCTTACAATAATTTCGCTCTCACTGTTTTATGAGCATATTTGAATAAATGTCCCTTACGATATTTAAAAAAGGTTGTATATGACAAATACAAGTGTCTTATTTCATACTTTTGCATTTTTAATGATGGGGTCATGGTAATATAGTGAGTGAGTTTCAACCTTCGATTTCCTACCAGCTATATTCAAAATATTTTTTATATGGGCGATACGATAAATTCGAGCTCAAGAAAAAAGTATAGATTGTCAAACTCAAAGTCAAATATTTCTTTGTATGACATTCTTCTGTATTCTTCTGTACACGGCGAGTTAAGAACGAGAAGAAGAAGATGTCATCTGTTCACTTACCATTACCATATGAATGGAATTTACCTTGATTTAGGCTTATTTGAAACAAACCTGTTAAATAATGATTATTAATCGTAATGATTACCGGCTTGATTGATTATTTTTTCAATTGTCCAATTAATGATTGATTACCCATTGTTTTCAAATTTTAATGATTATTTTGCAATTACCATTAAAAAAAAATCAAAAAAAATCATAAAAAATCAAAAAAAAAAAGAAAAATAATCATAAAAAATCAAAAATAATCAAAAAAAATTATTTTGATTGTTTTTGATTATTTTTGATTATTTATGATTTTTTTTGATTTTTTTTGATTTTTTATGATTTTTTTTTGATTTTTTTTAATTTTTATCAATATGGTTTAAAGAAATATGCACATTTGTACGTATGCAGGTATGTATATAGCCTCTTAAGGCAGACTTCCGACGGTAGCTTGATGGTAGTACCGGGGGGTTCGATACGATGAGCGTAGGTGGTGTAGTGCGGTTAAAGTCCCACACTAACAGGATAAAGGCTCTATATGCTTCCTCCTCGTATATTTGTGCAGAGAGGCATACACATTTATACATATCTTACAAGCTTGGAATTATTGTTAATTTGTCATTGACCGTACATGGTACGATGCACGCTTATATCAAATAATTTATCTTTATGAAAAATTGTTTAAAGTGGGCAAACCAAACATTTTAGTGTAACATTCGCTGTTGTACTAACTCATAAATTGGGCTTTAATACAGAAGTTCTCGAAGTTAGGTATAAAAAGTTCGCCGTGCGATCAGTGATGGGGCAGACGGATTCATTGCTGTGAGAGTGTAGGCCACTTTGCTGTCTCTTATATTTTTCGCTTGTTTTATTGCACGCTTTATTGTCATTTGGTATTCTTCCGTTGGGTCTTTTCTCATCACTCGGCAGCCCATTTCTTTGATTAGTTGACCTGTTTTTGCGGTGTATTCCTCTTCCTCCGTTAGCACGGCACAAAATCACACCACCGCTGCTCACATCGTACGACAAACATCACAACGCAAACTTCTTCGTTCTTCGCTATGCTGGCTGCTCTAACAATTCAAGGCATTCATTACAATTTGGTCGTACAACGCGTTAACATGAAATTTGCACATTAAATATCTATATGTACTTTACATATACAAATAATTTTGAATTAATATATTTACTTGACTAAGTTTAAATTGCGTCGTATTTTTTATATCCAGATCTAGGAAAAGGCTTCTAGCTCCACCAGTTGTATTTGCTTTGTCTGTTTCACACTTCATCAATTTTTTCAAAAAAGGAAAAATTCTTAATTTCATATAAGTTGTATTTATTGTTTATCATACGCCATACCGTTTCAGCCCTAGTTATTGCCCTATTGTATTCTTTTAAACGGCAGAAATATTACGTACTTACGTTCCGACATTGTTCCTCAAATAGGATTATTTGGGAATTTGTATTCGTCTTCGCATGCCTACTACATAATAAAGCAGTAGACGATTTGCTATGTTGCAAATAGATTTACGTAAAGATAATCTCTGACATAATCAGAATTCTTTATTCGCTCTTCTCTGTCCTTATCCTGAACCTAGAAATGAATCTTCCCCAGGTGAAGAAGGGTTTGTATCCGTATCTAGTACGAAAAACTTCGAACGAGCCAAGGTCTATACAAATTTTGTACTTTTAAATTTGTCGACATTTTAATTAGTGCAGTTGTCGCTGTAGAATGCACAATGACTTGGATACACCTGTCCCCATATTTACTGCAGGGTTACGTACTTTAATATGAGTTCACATACATTTGTACAAACAAACTTTATGCCTCTCTGACCAAACATGCATGCCTACCTGAATACTTATGTGCATGCATATCCAAATTTCTTTACAACAATATTGAAAAAAATCAAACAAAATGAAAAAAAATCAAAAAAAAAATCATAAAAAATCAAAAAAAATCAAAAATAATCATAAAAAATCAAAAATAATCAAAAACAATCAAAAAAAAATATTTTGATTATTTTTGATTTTTTATGATTATTTTTGATTTTTTTTGATTTTTTTTGATTTTTTTTGATTTTTTTTAATGGTAATCATTAAAATTACTTTTTTTCTGCAAAAGAATTAAAATAATGATTACCAATTAAAAAACAAAACAATTTAATTGATTACTAATCCTAATCGGAATTTAACAGGTCTGATTTGAAATTAAAAAAAAATTTCTTTAAGAATTAAAAAAAAAAATGTGGGTGCTGGGCGAAATTAGCACATAAATCTAGCATTCATTTTTGCATATTGAATCCTCGATCCATTGAGTGGGGATCCAGCTTCACGTATTCTAATGTATGCATTATTGACTGATTTTCTGCGCAGCGTCATCATTCACACGCTCACAGGCATTACACCGAGAGAAGATTGATTGGTCTTGGTGTGAAACGCAAACGGCCAGTCATCAGCACGCCGCACAATGTCGCTAATGTCGTGGTTATGCTACCAATGCCATTAAAAATCGGAAACATTACGTGATTGGTGAGAGGTGGTTATGCTTATGGCCTATGACAACTTTCAATCTGGATTGAGAGGAAGTCTATAGGGGCATTTCAGTTATTACATCTGGGTCTGGGTTAAGATAAATTTTTACTGAAACAATCCGGCTCATAATGAAAATTGGCTGCACTTGAAAAGAACTAAAAAGAAGAAGAAACATATACAATATATACCCAGCAGTAAAAATCTGAAATGAATCCTTTATGAATCACTGATGAAATTCATCATGAGGAGACATCAGTGAATGCTTTCATATAAAGGCTGCTGAATTTTTTCAAATAAATGGTTTGCTTTCCTCATGCCTATATGACTCCGTTCGGAGCCGGCATAAAACTGTCCAATGGTAAGAAAAACAAAAGGAGCACACCTCGAAATGTAAGAGAAGCTCGGCCATAAAACTCGTCAGAGTTATAATAGCGCAAAAACAATTCTTCTGTACGTTGAAAAGAGACAAATACTCCCTCAAAAACAATTTGATTGACTTTAAACTTCAAACTAAATAAAAATAACTATTTCAAAAATTATTTTTTTTGAAATTTGAATTTAAATTACTGAAATAAATTATGAAACTCAAATGGCGGGATAGTTATGTATTCCATGTTATAAGGAGAAGCCAATGCGCAGTATAATTTTTCTTCCGGACTTCTTTCCCCTTACGGCCAAAGCAGAAGCTTACAAGAGGCAAATTTGAAATTTGTATTTCCATATATATTTTTTTTTATAAAAATATAATTTGTTTTATAGTTGTCAAATTGAAAAATTTGTCAGAAAAGCTGCCGAATGTCAAAAAACCTACCGAAATACAAGCTGGCTCGTGGGTTTATAACCGCCTCGATGGTATTTCGTTTGGTTTTTTCAATATAGTTTGCACGCTTGTACCAACGCAAAACGACAGTGATGAGTATTCAACAAAGAATGATCAATGATCATTTAGCAGTGAAACAAATTTACTGCAGGGTATATGTATATGTATACATACACAAATGTCACTTTTCAGTTCTGCCAAATCAAAAAAGCACTGTGCTGCCAAATCGGCACGGAAAAAACAAATCGAACAGGGCGGATCAGAAATTGAACCAGCAATTTATCTGGTTTAATCGAGCTGAAATCTTTGTTGTTGCATTTACATGTAAAAATTTTTATCTGGGTTAGGATCACCGTATGTGAAACACGGCTTATATGTGTGAGTGTCGGGTGATTGACGCAAATTACAAAAAATTTGAATTTTCGTCACCGCGAGCCGACAACAAGTACGTGTAGCAAGACGGCTGCCGATTGCACACACAAAAAAATCAAATTTGACTAACTCACTCAAAAAAACACTCAAACTGGCAATCCAGATTATAAGTTGCCAACGGCCTTAACACATGATTATTACTGAGAACATACACAACATAACACATTATTACCCCGAAACCTCGGCTGCTGGCTGCCTGTTTCATCCAGCAAATTTGCTGGATGTGAGAGTCCGAAAATTCCCTCACCGTCGGAGTGCACAACAACAATTATACGGTGCTCGACCAGCAGCATTGGTAGCATAACCACGGCAGAAGCAGGAAAAAATCGATGGTGAGATTTTTTTTTTCAAATTCAATGGCAAACGATAGCTAATGCATCCATTCAAGCAGTTTCAACAATATTTTTCGTTTTAGATTTGCGCGCTTTTAGCAGGTCTTTCTCAAACTTAGAATATCGAAAAATGATACTTTTGCCAGGGTTTTTCATCAAAAATGGCACCAGAAACCAAATGGAGTTTACAGCTTGTTTGTATATCTGATCAGATTAATTAAATTCGAATTTCCCAAATGAGTTTTTTTTACATACTTTGAAGTTTTTAGTATATGGAGACCCAAATTTTTTTTATTGATTTATACATCAACTGGTGAGTACCGTCACTTTAAAGAAGTGTCAGAATTTTAGCGCGTTTTTATCGCAAGTTGAAACTTTAGAAGTTGAAGCTTTGGAAGAAAATAAAAAAAATACTGATCATAACTGATCGGCAATTTTTTAATATTTTGTCACAAGTAATGTAAACTTTAAAATGAGACTAGTGAGAATGTGCGCCACTTATACCTTCTATTACGGTTTGCCAAGTACATATGTGGCACGTGGTTCTTCTTCTGCAAAGACCTGCCATTTAAATACTCTGTTAAACATATTGCAAATTTTGTAAATTTTATATAAGAAAATGAATTAATGCCTTTATGAGCTAAAATTGAACAAAAAAGACATGCAAGGACTCAATCTTCAATTAAATTTGTATTTTCATCCACCGGGTACAAATATTTAATCGAAATATATCGTAAAAAATTTAACTGTCGAACTTTTAGTGGTTTATTGCGTATACATCAGTAAGGAATTTTATGGCGAATGAGTCGCAAATAAGACCAATCTTTAAAATCGGGTTTCATTTATCATTTTTCCTTAAACACTTTCATGTCAGGTGGGCGTATATAAAGTCCGATCTCTACCAAATTTTATATTTTGGCTTTTTAAGACAATATAAAGCTACCTACAAGGTTTGAATAAAATCGGAGCACTTTTTTTCCACCGCCCACTAGTATAGGGGGGCGTGGCCGATATCCGATATCTGATTTTCATAAAATTTCAGAATTTTCTTATCTGAACTAAATGTATCACTCACGCCAAATATTTCTGAAATCTGATAACGCTAACTATTTTTGGCCGCAGCATATATGGGATCGCAACACTGTGCGCCGTGAGGATGAGATTCCTCACTCACTTACACATACTCTGAGTTTCTTCCTACCCTGGTAAAAGCTTTAAACATTAGGTTTGTTTCTTATTAAACTAGCAGCTAGCTGTCAAGTGAGCAAAACGGAAAGAATTGCGCTCATAAAGAGCGAAACGAACAGAAAATCAAGAAACGGAAAAATAGTAAAATTTATCAATTAATAATTTGAATGCTATTTTTGACTGTTAATGGTTACTTTTTCTAAAAAAAACATTAAATTTTCATTATTTCTATTTCAAAAATTCAGAAAATTTCAAAAGTAATAAAATCAAAAGTATTCGTTTGTTTATTTTTTCAACAGCTGTTTCTTACTTTGGCACCAAATAATAGGTCCGTTCGGCGGCTGCAAATTGCAGCAATTTGCAATCAAAGAAAAATATGTCTTGCTCTCCGAAAGAGAGAAACTTATGCAAATTTACTGGCATTTCAATGAACAGAACTTTGTAAAAATTTGCAGCAAATCTGCTGTTTGTCTTTATTCACAAGTGCATAACAAAATTAAAAATTTTACGAAATGGAAGCGAAGAGAAAGTTTAATGTGCAGTGTTCTGTGTTCTACACAAAAGCACTGTGGATTGGTCCAAGAATAAATTCAGAAAAGGAATTCTGCCGGCTGAGGGTTATCTTTTTAAAGTGCGGCCCAAGGCCGTCAACGCAAAAAGGTATTTCCTCGGTAATAGTGCGCAGTTTTGGTGTTTTGTTTGGTGGATTTTACAACTTTACCAACAAATATCTCATAAACTAAGTTTCCGGCAAGTTTTTATTTCTGTTCTGACATCTGTGAAAGTCATTTTTTCGGGGCGTGCGTCATTAATGGACAATTTTCCCATTTAAGTAGTATACTACCTCATATTTGCGATTCAACAACGCAGAATCCCGAGAGTGCAGACGATGATCCCACTGGGCTGTCATTAACACGTTTCCTTTTAGCTGGTACCTTATTAGCAAATTAAATCATTTAAATAAACTTTATAAATTAAAATAATATAATTTTCTCACTTCATTTTCTATTGAATCACATATATTCCCGATTTTCTTAGTTTTTTGACTTGAAATCACTTTCGACTTTTTTTTAAATTGCAACCATATGATCGCAAATCATATGTTTTTTCAGTCTACTGAACTTTGCAACGACAAATTTTAGGACCGTTCGGCGGCAGCAAATTGCTGCAAATTGCAGAAAAAACTGCAAATTCGCATTTTTTGAGGCATAAACTCAGTCAAAATTTGCAGAAGAGAGCGCAATTTTGACAGATCATTGACGGAGAAAGCTGCAAAGTTTTACTGACAAAAGGTCCGTTCGGCGGCTGCAAATTGCAGCAATTTGTTGATTATGGTGGCGGCGGTGGCGTCAAGCGGCGGCGTATATGTCTACCCTGGATCAAATGCAAAAAAAGGTGCTTATATACATACATAAACTTGTACCCTTAAGTATATCCAAGAAATGATATCTAATGCATAACAAGCAATAACACTGGTCGACAAAATTGCAACAAATTTTTGTTACAGAAATAAAATTCTACTTTTCTAAAGGATCTCGGTCCGCTGAATCCGAATCTGAAGTCAGATTTTCTGTAATACGTACAGATTTTTAGATATTCATGCCCAAATGGGCGAAAAACACGTTTTTTGGCTATATTCACTCCTCAATATCTTTTAAATTACTTACTTATTTTAAAAATTTATTAAAGCTATTGAAAGCTTGGCCATTTCTCTTGAAGACAACGTTTTAATTTTTCGGATATCTAATTTAGATATGTAGTAATATATGTTTTTGCACAATAAGGTATTTTTCGTCGAAAACAACGGCAACATTTGTAGCATGTTATAGGCGCAATCAAATTTTGTAGTTGCTCAGCAGAACAATTTTTTTTACAATGCCACTTACATACGTCCATAATATAATAAACTGCCTAAAAGCGTGCTTCAAAATTTTTAATTATTTTTGTATGGAGAAAATATTCCAAAACTAATGAAGCTTAATATGCAATATTGCAAGTTACAAAAAAGATATCTGAAATATTAAAACGGTTTCTTCAAGAGAAATGTCCGCGTTTTCAATAGCTTTAATCAGTTTTTGAAATAAGTAAGTAATTTAAAAGATATTGAGGAGTGAATATAGCCAAAAATCGCGTTTTTGGCCTCTTTAAACATGAATATCTCAAAAACTGTACGTATTAGCGAAAATCTGACTTCAGATTCGGATTCAGCGCACCGAAATCCTTTACAAAAGTAGAATTTTATTTCTGTAACAAAAACTTGTCGACCAGTGTAATTTATGTATACAAAAGCTTATAAACAAATGTGATATGAATAAAAACATAAATTTTAATTTAATTTAATTCATTTCTAATAAATATGTTTCTTAATTCGAAAACGAAATTTTACGTTTGCTTTCCCATATTTAGATTTCTTTGTTGATTTGCTTATTTTTGATATCACTCCGCAATTTCATTTCTCTCTTTCGTCCGTCACTCCGAAATACTCCGCTTTTTGTTAATTTTCACTCCACTCATAAATTTTGGAACGGCATCGCTGAATTTAAAATTGCTTCATGTTGTATCAACAATAAAATTTGGTTGAATTTACCAAATTTTCAGATGACATTTACAACACCAAAATCATGTTTCAAACATCGTGTAATTTGAAAAAATTGTTGTGTAAAGATCGATCGTGAGGTACTTTACATGAATCGTGTTGAAGTTTTTTTTCTGGGTGTGAAATCAACGCTACCGTTTCGGAATGTTTATTAAACTACCCGTACCCGGATTCTAGAAATCGTAATCGCTAAATGAGATCGCCAAAAATTGCTAAATTTTTATCAGACGCGCCTAAAAGTATGACCTCTTTTATTTGCTTATATCGTCTCAAGCTACAGCATGCTGGCAGCATTGATCAGTAATTTTGTATGTCAGACATTTTACCAGATATTACATATTTTTAGGCGAGTTTGATATAAATTTAGCGATTTTTAGCGATCTTATTTAGAACCCATGCACAATTGACTTCTACCTCGCTTTGCTTCAGAGTTTTGCAGCAAATGCAGCAAAAACTATAAATATTTTCATAAAAAATTGTACATATATTTGTTAATAGACACTGCCACTATACCTCCTGTAAATTTCGTTTAAAAATATGAAGTGGTTTAGAAACTATGAACAATGGCACGACTTATGAACTTGCAGCCAGCATCTGAAATTTCGCTTTGCTTTAAGGTTTTTTCTATCAAAGTTGGAGCAGACAAAGTGCACAATTGACTTCTACCTCGTTTTCTTCAGAGTTTTGCTTTGGCAGTTTCGTTCAGCATGTGCTCTTCAAAGCAACATGTTCACAATTGAGGTGAAGCGAGTAAAGCAAATTATAAAGTTACCCAACAGACCAGGATGTAAGCGAAATGTAATAGGACTTGAGAACAAGTTTATAACAATTGTCCATTGTAAGCTTATTGCAATACAGGTTTTATAAGCTTAATTGTAAGCTTATTCACAAGCATGATTGTAATAATTGAGGAACACTTACTTTATATAAGCCTTTCTCAATACTCCATATGTTAAAAAGCTTGAAAACAATATTACAATAAGCTTACTTTACACTTGCAATGAAAGCTTAATAATAATAATAATAATAATATTGTTATAAGCTTGCTGTAAAATTTTTTTAAATTTTGGTTTTACAATGATTCACATAATTCATTGATTCCTTCTTCGAAAAGGGAAGTATAAAAGCCTCAATAATGTTCAATATAATGTTGAATGTACCACTATATGATACCGTTGGATTGAATTTCAGGATGATGTTATGGTCCGAAACAGGAGGAGAATATAAAATAAAGAACATTGCAGTAAAGGTGAATAAGGAAAGAAAAAGAAAAAAAAAAAAATGCAAATAAAAACCAGCACTACTTCACTGAATGTGTTCCAATCGCTTTGCATCGACGAAATTGCTTTTAAATGAATCATACTATTACGAGATTTATGAGAAAAAGCTTGCCGAAATTTTTCCCTTATGTTGTTTTTGTAAACGCAAAGGAACACCAAGAAGTTCTGAGTGCAGTCGAAGTGGCAGTCCTTGACCGGATATATGTAAATCCGGGTCGTACCGGCACTTGGACTCAATCGACGTGGGATCACTCTTCCTAGTGTTGTCGCCACCGACAACATTCTCAAAGCGTTTTGGTATGAGTTTGCTTTTACAACATACATACATATACTGACCACATTGAGAATGGCTACGGCTATGGAATTTGGGTTTATCTATGTAATTGTATTCGCGGCAACAGCCAGAGCCTAATACACCTAACCTGTACTTTACTTCACGTAAATCATACATGCATATACATATGTATGTACATATATTCCATGCTATCATTTACATAAATACTTACAACAATATGCACAAAGGAACTTGGATGGTGGACCTTCACTTCTCGCCACTTTAGGCTCCTTTTTCCTATGCGTAGCCATGTGCTTGTCTAGATTTTTCCTCCGATATCGCTTATTACATGTTTCACATTCCACCAATTCCTCACCTGGGCTGTTCATCAAGTTCACATATTCAGCATAATGTACGTTACGAATATGCCGGCGTAAGTTACTGCTGATACCAAACCGTTTTTCACAAAACTCACACTCATGTGTCCGTTGTTTGTTCAGATCAGTATGAGTGTTTCGATGTAGCTCTAAAGCTACCTCTGAATATAAATAACGTTTACACACGTCACATTTCCACAGCGTTCTTTCAACTGGTGCAGCATTCGATGGTATGCTAGTGGTGGTAGTAGACTGCGGAAAATCTTTTGCTGTTTCTTTAGAAGAACTGTTATCATCACATTGGATTAGCTGGTGGCTGTATTCCGGATGAACCAATTCATGGTGCTCTTGTAGCTCTTCGTGTGTTGCAAAGATTTGAGTGCATTTGTCACATTTGAGCGTGTTTTCTGTAATGAGAAATTGGAGTGATTAGTTCATATACATATATGTACCTCTCTTTTTTTGATTTTTATAAGTGGAACTTCTCATGTGTTTTTAGACACCCTTACCTATATTTTCTTCCTTTGCATGCGCTGTTACTTGATGTCGTAATTGTTGATGTCGCTCCAGTGTAATACGACAGTGGTGCATATTCATATGGCTCTCGTAGGACACATCTCCACTCAATAACCGTTTGCATTCTATACATTTCCATTTTGAGGTTTTCGTTGGCAAATTGTGTTTAGGGTTTTGTACATCTGTTGCCTCTTTGTCGTACTCCGGCAAGAATTCTTTGTCATTCTCATCTTCAGTACAGTATTCTGGAATGCTTGATGACAAATCATCCAGTACGTCGTCTTCTGGATCATATTTAATCGCTGAATTGGTCGTATTTCTTTTTGCTGCCACAAATTCTAGTTGGTCCAGTTCGTGAGCAAACAATATTTCATCCCTATTATCAAACTAAATAATTAAGGTAAATGATTGTGAATTTTGTCTCATAGGTGAATATATACATATGTATGTATATGCCAAGGATGGGCATTTTTTCATTACCATTCAAAGCGCATTTCCATTCAATAGTGAATGGTAGTGCAAAATTGGTTTGCATTACCATTCAGTAGTGAATGGGAATGCAAATGTGATTTGTACTACCATTCAATAGTGAATGCGAATGCAAAGGTGAATGCATTCCCATTCATTGCATTCCCACTGCAAATGTGATTTGCACTGGACTACACCTTTTCCAACTGTATTTCGGAAAAGTGAAAATGTATTTCAGAAAATCTCAAATTAATATCAGAAAACACCAAATGGTTTTCAGAAAACCTCAAATGTATTTAAGAAGTGCCAATTGTATTTCAGAAAACCTCAATTTCATTTCCGAATAGATCAAATGTATTTCAGATTTTCCAAATATATTTCAGAAAACTACAAATCTATTTCAGAAAACCACAAATGTATTTCAGAATAACTCAAATGTTTTCAGAAGAAGTCAAATGTATTTCAGAAAAGCTCAAATTAATATCAGAAAACACCAAATGGTTTTCAGAAAACCTCAAATGTATTTAAGAAGTTTCAATTGTATTTCAGAAAACTTCACTTTCATTTCCGAATATCTCAAATGTATTTCAGATTTTGCAAATCTATTTCAGAAAACCACAAATGTATTTCAGAATAACACAAATGTATTTCAGAATAACACAAATGTATTTCAGAAGAAATCAAATGTATTTCCGAAAAACTCAAATGTTTTTCAGAACACCCAAATATATTTCAGAAAATATCCAAGTCGGTAAAAATTATATTTTGTTATGAATGAAATGTTAAACAAGTTGTTCTTCAAAAACCCGAAGAATATAACATGCGTATAGAAAGATGTCAAACAAAACAATTTATTTGAGATTGAAGAAGTGAATAATTTTTGAGTAAATTTTCGTATCCCGAGTTATATAAATTAGCGCTTAAATGGAATTAAATGATAATTGCGCAATTTGCATGGTTGACATGTGCAGGCAACCGGTTCTCCGATTGCTTCCATGTTTGACAGATTTAGTCATGGTATGCGATAATGCGCCGTGTCATGCGGGATTGGAGGAGGTGTGTAATAACCGAGGAGCTACACTTGTACGTCTCGGACCGAACTCTCCGATTCTTAATCCTATTGAGAGTATTTGGTTCAAAATACAATCCTTTGTAAAAACGAATATAGCACTTCCAAACATGATTGGATCAGGCGTAATCGAAAGGCGGTGTTATTGTACAAGCAAAGCAGACCGTTCGAACGGCTGATTGTGCACGCTCTATGGAGCATGCATCTTCCTTTTTCTCGGAAACTTTGGCATTGCGTGACATGTCAGTTGGAGTTTAATAAAAGTCTATGTCATTCTTTAAATTAATTTGCTTCTTATTTCATTTTTGCAACTTGTTTAACTTTCCATTCATAACAAAATGTAATTTTTATCGACTGATATTTTCTGAAATATGTATATTTGGGTGTTCTGAAGAACATTTGAGTTTTTCTGAAATACATTTACCTTTTTCTGAAATACATTTGTGTTATTCTGAAATACGTTTGTGGTTTTCTGAAATACATTTGGAAAATCTGAAATACATTTGAGTTTCTCTAAAATACATTTGAGCTTTTCGGAAATAAAATTGGGGTTTTCTGAAATACAATTGGAACTTCTTAAATACATTTCAGGTTTTCTGAAAAACATTGGGCGTTCTCTGATATTAATTTGAGCTTTTCTAAAATACATTTGCTCTTTTCCGAAATACACTGTGTTATTCTGAAATACATTTGTGGTTTTCTGAAATAGATTTGTGGTTTTCTGAAATAGATTTGGAAAATCTGAAATACATTTGAGCTTTTCGGAAATGGAATTGAGGTTTTCTGAAATACAATTGGAACTTCTTAAATACATTTGAGGTTTTCTGAAAAACAATTGGTGTTTTCTGATATTAATTTGAGCTTTTCTGAAATACATTTCACTTTTCCGAAATACAGTTGGAAAAGGTGTAGTACTCTATTGGGAAAAGTTGGTCTGAGGGGCATTCTCTTTCATAATAACTAGCGTTTGTTCGTGTTGAGTAAAATTTTTGTAAATTTGTTGAACTGTGTAATTATAACCTCAGAAGTTGAAAGAAATACTTTTACATACAGGTATAACATAGAACATATCGAGCCGTATGCGCCGGAAAGATGTAAAGGCCATGATTTCCGATTTTCACTTTTTTGTAGAAATGGCTTACTTGTCATCACCCACACCTTCTCCAGAAATTTTATGTCTGAAAAATGTACCGTTATGAAAAACAATTTTGATGTAAGTACATAAGTTCAGTTTGTTTACTTTTTTTGTTAGTACGAAGTGGCTTTTACATCTTTTTTGCTTTTCAAATTATTGAAGACTATTGACAAATAAACAAATTTAACGGGGTTTTGTTGGAATTTAACCAAGGGTTTTATCACTTTGAAGACTTCTACTGTGTATTTTATTACATATCGATGACCAATATGGTTTTCTTGTGCGGCATATTGCACTTTATTGCTCCATAATTTTGGAATAAAGTTCTAACCATTTCACGAAAGTTAGGGTCCCTTTTGTTACTGCTTAGAGCAGTTTTAAACAAACTGGTTGTGTATTTCTAAAATTTCTCCAAAATTAATTTCTTGAATTTCGATAATTTCCCTCCAAACGTAGTTGCTGAAAGTGATGAACATGGCGGGAGATTTCATCAGGACTTAATAGTTTTTGAAAGGCGATATCAAGGATCTTGGAACAAGGATATGATGGGAGATAAATCCAGAAAATTACAAAGGAACAGCCAAAAGTACTTACATCCCTCATTATTTATCCTCTCCTTAAAATCGCGAAATGCATTAATTTTTTTATTCAATTAATCCTTTATCCTATTGATCGCTATTTTGAGAGACATTGTGCACTTCAAAAGGGGTGTGTAACGAAATCCCGAAAAACAAAATCCAGAAACACATAATCCAGAAATACACAATCCAGATTCGACCAAATCCCGACCAATCAAAATCCAGACACGACCAAATCCAGACCAATCAAAATCCAGACACGACCAAATCCGGACTAATCATAATCCAGACACTACACAATCCAGACAAAAAAATCCCGACAAATATAAAAATAGTTTAAAAAAAATCGCGCGATTTTTTTTAAACTATTTTTATATTTGTCGGGATTTTTTCACGTTTAATAAGCATCATAACAGTGTTATTGTTTTTGATTTTATTGTTGTTGTTGTTGTTGGTGTTGGTAAGGATCTGGTTGTTGTTTCTTTCATCTTCTTCATTTTCTTCTTCTTCTTCTTCTTATTTTTATTCTTCATCATCATTATCATCATCATCATCACCGTCATCATCATCATTCTTCTTCTTCTTCTTCTTTTTATTCTTCATCATCATCCTCATGCTTCCTTCTTCTTCTTCTTTTCTTTTTCTTTTTCTATTTATTTTTATTTTCCTTTTTCTTCTCTTGATATTATTATACTTTTTCCCCATCTTCATCTTCCTCCTCCTGTTCTTATTCTTCCGTTGTTGCTGTTGTTATTGTCATCGCTGACCATTTCCACTATAGCACTTTGTTTTTACCTACTCAGTTTTCTAAAAGAAATTTAATCAATGTACCTATGAGTGAAACGTCTACGCACAAAACTCCAATTTTAATATTAATAAAAACGAAACTGTGAAAGTAAAGTGAAAAATATAAATTACATACTGTTAATATATTTCTCGAGGTATGTACTTACATATATTAGAAAAATTCAATAAATAAATTAAAATATATATAGGATACATATGTATATACATATGTCCTATATTGCATTTACATATAAGCATTTAAATCAATTTTATTCTTTAAATTTTTATTAATTTACAGAATATTATAGAAAATGGATGGACTACAAATAATATCATCGAACAAAGGAGGAATCAAACTTGCATTGAATGGATATCATTATCATGTGGATAAGAGGAGGAATTCAAAAATTTACTGGACTTGCGAGAAACGCAAGGTAAATTTCTGCAGAGGAAGGGTGACCACAGTTATAAACGACACAGGGGCGCACACGGTAGTTACATTATCTTCGGAACATAATCATGATCCTATAGCTTCCGATGTCGATGTTTCTGAAGCAAATAACAGCCTTAAGAGGAAGGCGATAGATTCCATATCTAAGCCTTGCCAAATAATTTCATCTGTGACTGCTGAATGCAATCAAAATTGTAGAAAATATTTGCCATCAGCGCCAGCGCAACGACAAAAAGTGTATAGAGTGAGAAAAAATATGCAAATTCAGTCACCGAAAACCATTGAAGAAATTGATATCCCGAAAAATTTACAATATGTCGATGATGAAATTTTTGTCTTAGCGATGAAAAAGTTCGATGGGCAATGTGTTATTGTGATGGGCACAGTTGAAAACGTTCGTTTGCTTTCTAGCTCCAAGATCTGGATTATGGATGGCACTTTTAAAGTAGTGCCTTCATTATTAAGACAACTTTTTACCATACATGGTCGCGTAGGTACAGATAGTTGTAACGATATAGTCCCATTAGTGTATTGTCTAATGTCAGAGAAAAGCGAACGTTGTTATAACGAATTAGCATACGAGCTATTCAATATAGCCTGTCAGCACGAAATTCCCCTGAAACCTATGGTTATTCTCTCCGACTTCGAAAAAGCAAGTGTAAAAGTTTTTAAATCATATTTCCCAGAAACAAAATTTAAAGGTTGTTTGTTTCATTTTGGTCAGATAATATGGAGAAGAATTCAGAAGGAAAAATTGGAGAAAAGATACGGAAACGATGAAGGTTTTTCCCTACAAATTAGAAAGCTAAAAGCCCTGGCTTTTGTTCCCGCTACAGAAATACCACAATATTTTGAATCTATTAAGATGGGTGGGAAAGATTTTATGAAAATCGCAAACTTTTTGGAAATTAATTATGTGTATGGGAAAAAAGCCAAGCGTGGTAGCAAAACACGTACTCCTATATATACTCCTGATTTTTGGTCAATATATGATAGTGTTTTGTTTAATCTACCCCGCACGCAAAATAAGGTTGAGTCATGGCATAGAAGGTTAGGTTGCCTTATAGGCCACACACATACAAATTTATACAATCTAATTAAAAATATAATAAATGAGCAAAAGATAGTAAAGACGAAAATAGAAAAGTTAAACACTGGAGAAAAACCCGCAAAAAAAAGGTGCTATGAAAAGAAGGAAACAGGAATAAAAACATTACTTTTAGAAAGAGATAACTATAATAAGGAAGATTTTTTAAAGTACCTAGCTGTGCATTTAAGCCTTGTTTAAATATAATACATATATATCTCAGTGTCGTTTTCCTTATTTTTCATATGTATATTAATTTATTACTTAACTTAGTTATTATTACTTAAAAACCATTGTTTCTAATTACTGTTTTCTTCATAAATGAATTTCAAAAATATGTAACTATTTGACACGAAGACATATATGCATCAGTTTATTAAAAATATCTACCTACATCTATCTAATTTAATAATCTATAAATATAATTGAAAATTCCATAAACATCAAAAAACTGTTATTATTTTGGTTTTGTTTTGTTGTTGCTGTTGCTGCTGTTGTTGTTGTTGGTAAGGAGGTGGTTGTTGTTTCTTCTCCACCTTCTTCATTTTCTTCTTCTTCTTCTTCATCATCATCATCATTTTTTTCTTCGTTATTGTTTTTGTTTTGTTATTTTTGTTGTTTTTTCTTCTTCATTTTCTTAATTTTCTTCTTCTTCTTCTTCTTCTTCTTCTTCTTCTTCTTCGTTATTGCTGTTGTGTTGTTATTTTTGTTGTTGTTTCATTTTCTCTTCTTATCTTCTTTCCCTTCTTATTTTTCTTGTTCTTTTTCTGCTTCTTCTTATTCTCCTTTTCTGCTTCTTATTCTCCTTTTTCTGCTACTTCTTCTTCCTCATCTTCTTCTTATTTTTATTCTTCATCATCATCATCATCGTCACATCCTCATTCTTCTTATTTTTATTCTTCTTCCTTCTTCTTCTTATTTTTATTCTTATTTTTCTCCTTATTTTTATTCTTCTTCATCATCATCATCATCCTCATTCTTCTTCTTCTTCTTCTTCTTATTTTTATCCTTCTTCTTATTTTTATTCTTCTTCATCATCGTCATCATCCTCATTCTTCTTCTTCTTCTTATTTTTATTCTTCTTCATCATCGTCATCATCATTCTTCTTCTTCTTATTTTTATTCTACTTTTCCTGTACTTCTTCTTTTTCTTCCTCCTGATAGTATTTTAACGCTTGTGCTTTCGAATTGAATTTCGCTTTCAAATAGAGCTACAGACTGTAGCCTACAGTGTGATGGCCCTGTCTGGATTTTGGCTTGTCGGGATTATGATCTGTCTGGATTTTGTCTTGTCGGGATTATGATCTGTCGGGATTTTGTCCTGTCTGGATTTTAAACTGTCTGGATTTTGTAGTTTCTGGATTTTTAAAATTGTCTGGATTATGTCCTGTCTGGATTTTAAAAATTCGGGATTACGTGGCGCACCCAACATTATTTCTTTCCATTTATTATGACTTTTGAAGGGGTGCGCCACGTAATCCCGAATTTTTAAAATCCAGACAGGACATAATCCAGACAATTTTAAAAATCCAGAAACTACAAAATCCAGACAGTTTAAAATCCAGACAGGACAAAATCCCGACAGATCATAATCCCGACAAGACAAAATCCAGACAGATCATAATCCCGACAAGCCAAAATCCAGACAGGGCCATCACACTGTAGGCTACAGTCTGTAGCTCTATTTGAAAGCGAAATTCAATTCGAAAGCACAAGCGTTAAAATACTATCAGGAGGAAGAAAAAGAAGAAGTACAGGAAAAGTAGAATAAAAATAAGAAGAAGAAGAATGATGATGACGATGATGAAGAAGAATAAAAATAAGAAGAAGAAGAAGAATGAGGATGATGACGATGATGAAGAAGAATAAAAATAAGAAGAAGGATAAAAATAAGAAGAAGAAGAAGAAGAAGAATGAGGATGATGATGATGATGAAGAAGAATAAAAATAAGGAGAAAAATAAGAATAAAAATAAGAAGAAGAAGGAAGAAGAATAAAAATAAGAAGAATGAGGATGTGACGATGATGATGATGATGAAGAATAAAAATAAGAAGAAGATGAGGAAGAAGAAGTAGCAGAAAAAGGAGAATAAGAAGCAGAAAAGGAGAATAAGAAGAAGCAGAAAAAGAACAAGAAAAATAAGAAGGGAAAGAAGATAAGAAGAGAAAATGAAACAACAACAAAAATAACAACACAACAGCAATAACGAAGAAGAAGAAGAAGAAGAAGAAGAAGAAGAAAATTAAGAAAATGAAGAAGAAAAAACAACAAAAATAACAAAACAAAAACAATAACGAAGAAAAAGATGATGATGATGATGAAGAAGAAGAAGAAGAAAATGAAGAAGGTGGAGAAGAAACAACAACCACCTCCTTACCAACAACAACAACAGCAGCAACAGCAACAACAAAACAAAACCAAAATAATAACAGTTTTTTGATGTTTATGGAATTTTCAATTATATTTATAGATTATTAAATTAGATAGATGTAGGTAGATATTTTTAATAAACTGATGCATATATGTCTTCGTGTCAAATAGTTACATATTTTTGAAATTCATTTATGAAGAAAACAGTAATTAGAAACAATGGTTTTTAAGTAATAATAACTAAGTTAAGTAATAAATTAATATACATATGAAAAATAAGGAAAACGACACTGAGATATATATGTATTATATTTAAACAAGGCTTAAATGCACAGCTAGGTACTTTAAAAAATCTTCCTTATTATAGTTATCTCTTTCTAAAAGTAATGTTTTTATTCCTGTTTCCTTCTTTTCATAGCACCTTTTTTTTGCGGGTTTTTCTCCAGTGTTTAACTTTTCTATTTTCGTCTTTACTATCTTTTGCTCATTTATTATATTTTTAATTAGATTGTATAAATTTGTATGTGTGTGGCCTATAAGGCAACCTAACCTTCTATGCCATGACTCAACCTTATTTTGCGTGCGGGGTAGATTAAACAAAACACTATCATATATTGACCAAAAATCAGGAGTATATATAGGAGTACGTGTTTTGCTACCACGCTTGGCTTTTTTCCCATACACATAATTAATTTCCAAAAAGTTTGCGATTTTCATAAAATCTTTCCCACCCATCTTAATAGATTCAAAATATTGTGGTATTTCTGTAGCGGGAACAAAAGCCAGGGCTTTTAGCTTTCTAATTTGTAGGGAAAAACCTTCATCGTTTCCGTATCTTTTCTCCAATTTTTCCTTCTGAATTCTTCTCCATATTATCTGACCAAAATGAAACAAACAACCTTTAAATTTTGTTTCTGGGAAATATGATTTAAAAACTTTTACACTTGCTTTTTCGAAGTCGGAGAGAATAACCATAGGTTTCAGGGGAATTTCGTGCTGACAGGCTATATTGAATAGCTCGTATGCTAATTCGTTATAACAACGTTCGCTTTTCTCTGACATTAGACAATACACTAATGGGACTATATCGTTACAACTATCTGTACCTACGCGACCATGTATGGTAAAAAGTTGTCTTAATAATGAAGGCACTACTTTAAAAGTGCCATCCATAATCCAGATCTTGGAGCTAGAAAGCAAACGAACGTTTTCAACTGTGCCCATCACAATAACACATTGCCCATCGAACTTTTTCATCGCTAAGACAAAAATTTCATCATCGACATATTGTAAATTTTTCGGGATATCAATTTCTTCAATGGTTTTCGGTGACTGAATTTGCATATTTTTTCTCACTCTATACACTTTTTGTCGTTGCGCTGGCGCTGATGGCAAATATTTTCTACAATTTTGATTGCATTCAGCAGTCACAGATGAAATTATTTGGCAAGGCTTAGATATGGAATCTATCGCCTTCCTCTTAAGGCTGTTATTTGCTTCAGAAACATCGACATCGGAAGCTATAGGATCATGATTATGTTCCGAAGATAATGTAACTACCGTGTGCGCCCCTGTGTCGTTTATAACTGTGGTCACCCTTCCTCTGCAGAAATTTACCTTGCGTTTCTCGCAAGTCCAGTAAATTTTTGAATTCCTCCTCTTATCCACATGATAATGATATCCATTCAATGCAAGTTTGATTCCTCCTTTGTTCGATGATATTATTTGTAGTCCATCCATTTTCTATAATATTCTGTAAATTAATAAAAATTTAAAGAATAAAATTGATTTAAATGCTTATATGTAAATGCAATATAGGACATATGTATATACATATGTATCCTATATATATTTTAATTTATTTATTGAATTTTTCTAATATATGTAAGTACATACCTCGAGAAATATATTAACAGTATGTAATTTATATTTTTCACTTTACTTTCACAGTTTCGTTTTTATTAATATTAAAATTGGAGTTTTGTGCGTAGACGTTTCACTCATAGGTACATTGATTAAATTTCTTTTAGAAAACTGAGTAGGTAAAAACAAAGTGCTATAGTGGAAATGGTCAGCGATGACAATAACAACAGCAACAACGGAAGAATAAGAACAGGAGGAGGAAGATGAAGATGGGGAAAAAGTATAATAATATCAAGAGAAGAAAAAGGAAAATAAAAATAAATAGAAAAAGAAAAAGAAAAGAAGAAGAAGAAGGAAGCATGAGGATGATGATGAAGAATAAAAAGAAGAAGAAGAAGAAGAATGATGATGACGGTGATGATGATGATGATAATGATGATGAAGAATAAAAATAAGAAGAAGAAGAAGAAGAAAATGAAGAAGATGAAAGAAACAACAACCAGATCCTTACCAACACCAACAACAACAACAACAATAAAATCAAAAACAATAACACTGTTATGATGCTTATTAAACGTGAAAAAATCCCGACAAATATAAAAATAGTTTAAAAAAAATCGCGCGATTTTTTTTAAACTATTTTTATATTTGTCGGGATTTTTGTCGGGATTTTTGTCGGGATTTTTTTGTCTGGATTGTGTAGTGTCTGGATTATGATTAGTCCGGATTTGGTCGTGTCTGGATTTTGATTGGTCTGGATTTGGTCGTGTCTGGATTTTGATTGGTCGGGATTTGGTCGAATCTGGATTGTGTATTTCTGGATTATGTGTTTCTGGATTTTGTTTTTCGGGATTTCGTTACACACCCAATAATGTTAAATGTTACTCTTAATAAAGTTTTATAAAGAAACGGAAAATGCTAGGTTAAGAACTCTCAATAAAAATAGGTAAATATAAATACTGATAAATCCCATTATCGCAAAAGTAGTCTCAAAATGTTCCCATTTAAATTCTTTATGGGATAGATAGGAGTCGGATCTGAAATTCCTTACACAAACTTAGATTTTTTCATACTTTTTGCCATTGTAACCAAACTACTTGACCAATTTTTAAGTGCAAAGGCAAACAATTTGTATTAGATGCCAAATCGCTACGGTGGCTAATACAATTTTTTATGCAATTATGTATGTCATGCAATGTTTTATATACGGTTTTTTCTACATTTTTACCGATATCTCAGAAACAGGGTCTGCCACAAAAATATGGATATGCTATTCGGGATCAGCGTTAAATTTCGTTTTAGAAAAGTACCTATAGTTTTATATTTTTGGCGGTTAAAGTTGATTAAAAATTGTCGAAAAGCAAAAAAAAAAAGAAATCGAAATAAAGAAATGAAAGTAAAAATTTTTTTAAAAAACCCTCTCCTGAACATTTTTGAATTTGGCCTTTACATCTTTCCGGCGCATACGGCTCGATATGTACATATTACCATGCCGTGTTGGTTTCCCTTTACTTTGCTAAGCCTAATTCCATATTTATAAAATCCCATAAATCCTTTCCGTTAATAAATAGATTAGCCACTTAATAGCTTAACTATGGTCACAGGTTTTAACTGCTATTAAATGATGAATGGTTGCCCAAATCACCACATTTGCATTCCCATTCACTACTGAATGGTAATGCGAACCACATTTGCAGCTTGCCCAACCCTGCTATATACATACATGTTTTTATTAATTAGAAAGTATATCAAATAATGGCTCAGCTTGGATATAATCAACCAATTTCATTTATTTGCAAACTACGGGGAAAGTTTCAGAAACACTTTCGGGAAATCTTCTGTGGATTCATCTACACCTTTTCCAGTTTAGGTTCAGAAAGTTACAATTGAAGTTCAGAATTTCCAATTGAAGTTCAGAAAGTAACAATTGAACTTCAGAAATGGGCCTCCAGACTATTCCGACTTCAGATATAGTTGAATCAAGGAGGGGTGCCACGCCCCTTTTTAAAAACGGGTTTAACCAACCCTGGCGCGGTGAAAGAAAGCATGACCGGAATATCTCATAAACTCTAAGTGACCGGCAGGTGAGATTCTTTTTTGTGATCAGCGAGACGTCATTTGTGGTTCATTATATACAAATTAAAAAAAAAAAATAATGTTTTATTAATAAATACCTCAACAGCTTCCCCTGCATCTTTTTCATTCATTATAGCACTACTATTAGACTCTTCAAGCACAAGTTCTTCAACTATATAGCCTTCGCTACTAACATATTTCGCATTTAACACCGCCGCATCCGCTTCCGACACTTTACGTACATCTGCTAAAAACTCTACAACCTCTTCTCCAGAAATACTTTTTGGCAATTGCAAATTGTTTCTTAAAAGCGTGTCCGCTTCTCGAGCATTTTGCACAAAATTGTAGGCTACTTGCAAATCTTGAGAGCAATTCGTACACAAAACGCCTGGTAATCCATCATGGCGTTCAGCATTCAGCTGTGTACATAACGTGAAGCATCCAAAGAAATCCAAGTCCTCTGCTATTGGTATTGGTGAATCCATTTGGACATATTCTGCGTCCTTTGAGTTGAGGCAAGCGCGGCATTGCACAACCATATTTTTTGTATATATTAATTATATTTAGTATTCTTGAGATCGTTTATTTCTTAAAGCCTATTTAGATTGGCATGATTTAAGGGTAATTTAGGCAAAAATCGTTGTTTCGGCTTTGATTACCCTTAAATAACGTTGTTTCGCCATACAAAATGCCAGCTGAAATTACCCTTGATATGCGCATTTCGGCTAAATAACTCACGAAATCACTCTGGAATCGGTCTCTTCTCTACATTTTATCGATTATAATCTAAAACATCTTTACCCATCGCTAATATTTCACATTAGCTGTGTTTTAGCTCATATACATCTGCGCTAAAATGAAAACGCGGCTATTAAATTTGTTCTCGATGGTTTCTTAGATATCGACGGCTGAGAATAAGATCGCCCTATTTCAAAAATTGTCTCAAAAACGCCCTATTCCAAAAATTGTTTGAATAACGTCCTATTTCAGATTTTGCTTCAAGAACGCCCTATTTCAGAATTTGTTTCAATAACGTCCTATTTCAGACAATTATTCAAAAACGCCCTATTTCAGAGAAATATATATGGAATTTTCTCTGAAATAGGGCCTTTTTGAAGCAAAATCTGAAATAGGACGTTATTGAAAACATTTTTCAAATAGGGCATTCTTGAAGCAAAATCTGAAAAAGGACGTTATTGAAACAATTTTTCAAATATGGCTTTTTGAAATAATTTTTGAAATAGGGCGATCTTATTCTCAGCCGTCGATATATTCTCATCTTATATTGCATTAGCGATTCTTTAATTATAAAAAATTTAATTTGGTGGGAGTATTTTATTAATGATATTTTCATTTAAGTTGACCATGTAAAAATTTTTATTTGGCGCATGAACAGCGTAACTGAACGTGATTTCGGCTAATCAACGTATTTTCAAATGCAGTGTGCAGAGGCTATTATTTACAAGTCATAGGCAGATGGTACATTATCAATATATATTGATGAAATCCGTGGATCGCGATTCATATTGACAGTGTAGCATCGAGTATTGATGGATCGCGATCCTGGATCGCGAATTTTTAGAAATTTTGCGATCCGCGATCCGGATCGCAATATTGACAATATGGATTGACTGTGTAGCATGAAAATTTTGCGATCCATCAAAATGCGTGTATATTTAGAAATTTAGAAATCCGCGATCCGGATCGCAATATTGACAATACGGATTGACTGTATAGCATGAAAATTTTGCGATCCATCAAAATGCGTGTATTTTTAGAAATTTTAAAATCCGTGATCTGGATCGCAATTTTGGCAATAAACGAATTGAAAGTGAAAGTGGGAAAAGGACGGAAGTAAAATATTTTGAATCTCAGAGCGAGAAAAATATCGCAATATTCATATTGAACGTGTAGCACCAGTTTGCGATTCATCAAACCATCAATATGAATCGCGATTCAAATATCGCGATTCATATTGACAGTGTAGCATTTGCCATACAGCTTATCGAAAATCGATAAAAAAAACGATGTTATCGGCAAATGTAAAAATAGGGTACAGATTGTTATGGCGGCGACTTCCGGGGGCACAGATTGGTATGGCGGCCGGATGTGGTTGTTGTAAGAAAAGGGACCATAATGACATGGTCGTAGCAATCAAGACAGAAAGGCAATTCCGGAATGGGGAATTGAAAAAACCAATTCATAATTCCGAAAAGAAATTTAGGCTGAGTTCCTAAAACGAAATTCCTGAAGAGGGCGTAAACGCCAGCTATTCCACGAATAACATGCGCAAGAATGTAAAATCAACAATTTGTGGTTCTCAAATGGACTTATATATTAATTGGAGATCCAATTGGATGTCAATTTGGGATATTAATTAAAATTTTCCAAATGATAACACTCTTAAAGGCCTCTACGCAGCTCTCAAGAAAACGCTCAAGAAAAAAATCACGGTATATATATTGGATCATGGAAAAAAATTGCATTATTTCTTGAGCGTTGAAATGGTAGTAGGAAAGTAATTATACTTTCAAACTAAATGTCACATTTGAGTTTATTTACCTCTTCTGTCAAATTTTCTTGAAGAAATAATAGAAAATTATTATTTCTTGGCGGAACCAGAGTTCAATTGTGCACTTTTTCTAAAAAATCTTTAAAAAATAGTAGTATAATTTCTTTAGAACTGCGTACCGCAAAAGAAAATATAACAAAAGAAATTTTTCTTGAACATTTCTTGTACGTCAAATTACATAGATTTTTTGGTTTTCTTGAGGGGATACCCTCGAAATGTCGAAATTTTCAAATTTTCAAAATGTCGAAAAATAATATTATAATATAATACAATGGCGCTATTATAACTC
The DNA here is from genome assembly GCA_960531455.1 of Urophora cardui. Taxonomy (NCBI): domain Eukaryota; kingdom Metazoa; phylum Arthropoda; class Insecta; order Diptera; family Tephritidae; genus Urophora; species Urophora cardui. The sequence goes on along the minus strand of OY482671.1, from coordinate 144,768,640 downwards.
TGACGAGTTTTATGGCCGAGCTTCTCTCCCAATTCGAGGTGTGCTCCTTTTTGTTTTTCCTACTAGTTGGGTGGACCTACAGTTTTATGCCGGCTCCGAACGGCGAATGCATTTTTTGTGAGAAGCTTTTTCATGGCAGAAATACTCTCGGAGGGTATGCCGCCCACTGCCGAGAGGTGACCGCTGCTTTTTTAAAAAACCCAATAATTGGATTTTTACTAATTAGAAAAATTGTTTTGGTGTTTTGCTCGGACCGTGGTTTGAACCCGAGACCTCTGGCATAGCAGGCGAGCACTCTACCCACTGCACCACAGCGGGCACAGCGAAAAATAATAATCTCGAAAAAAAATGTCGAAAAGTTAAAATGTCGAAAATGTGGAAAAATACTTGGAATGTTTTTTCTTTATTTTCGGCAGGTAGGTCAGCTTCGATATAATGCGCCCTACGGGGTATCTAAAAGATTCCATATTTTATAAAAAAATATGTTCATCTAAATAAATGAAATGATTAAATTAAGGCGAAGGCCGCCTACGCTGAAGGGTTTACTACGCAGAAGGACATCACCGTGGCGGTAGCCACGGTTAGGGCACACGTCCGGACGGATGGCGTAGACCAGGGTTTTTTTTTGTAAGCGCGTCCGAAGGCCGCCAGTGCAAAAAGGTTTTCTACTCAAAAGTACTTTGGATTGCTCTATAGATTTTACTCCAGTAAGAGAACTCTGCCGACTGAGGGCCATACAACAACAACAACAATAACAAAGACAGCAACAACAACCAATATATACGAATATCATTACAATGAATAAATACAATGTCGTGTTTATGTTGATTTTCTTAAATTTTATTTAATAAAACATTTTAAATAAATTAGTGTTAATATATGTAAGTGCATTATAAAGTGTATTAGAGTGAACTTTGCGGTATACGGGTATTTTTAGCGCTCTAAATTGACTTTTTCGGTAGGTGACCTTTTCACCTTTACCGATTCATTATTAACAAACTATAAATTTTTGCGCCCTTTAGTTTACATTTTAGTGATCTATACGACCCCCCCTTCCCCTAAAAATAACAAAAAAATTTTACACATCATTAATTACATTATTTCGACATTTTAACTTCGACATTTTTTTTTTCGACATTTCGTACCCAACCCGTTTTGAGCAGGACTTCGATATGAGGCTCTTTTAATTATGACCCCTAAGCTGGTCCCCAGATATGGGTCACGACCCAGCAAACACAGTCTCTAACGTTAGAAATTTTGTGGAGATTACCTTAGATAACTAGTGTAATTCTCTATATATTCTCAAATCGATAACTAGGGTTGAAAACTACACTAGAATTCGATTAGCGAGTGATTAGAGAAGGAGCTAAATCTCACGCCTTTTATCAATTCTCAATATATTTCTGTGATATATTGAATATACATACATATATTGAAATTAGATACTAAAAAATGGTAAAGTTAATATTACCGTAGTACAATGTTTTCCATTAAAAAGTACAAGAAGTACCTTTAATTTAAATAATAAGACTGAATTTTGTTTCAGTTCTTATAAATGTGGTAAACATATACATGTCAATATATCGTCGCACCATACGAAAACTAACATCAAATTTTTTGTGGCTGACGAAAATTAAAAAGTTCAAGTTTTGGCCGACGAAAAGTAATAAAATCGAGTTTTGGCTGACGAAAAGTAATAAAATCCACTTTTGGCTGACGAAAACTATCAATTTCGTTTAAACAACAACAATTTTAATGTAAAAACAGTATATAATTACTGATACTTTTCGTCAGCCAAAAGTCGATTTTATAACTTTTCGTCAGCCAAAACTCGATTTTATTACTTTTCGTCGGCCAAAAGTCAAATGTTCTACTTTTCGTACAGAATTTTTTTATTGATAGCTTTCGCCAGAAATTTTAAATATGTTAGTTTTCGTATGGTACGACGATATATAATCATATGCAATTTAGGCACATATTGCGTTAATAAAATCTAAACAATGAAAAAATCATGTAAAAGGAGACAAAACTTTGTTTTTCATTTCAATTGGAAGTATTGGCAAATTCTGATTAGAATCTCATTAGAGAACTACATTAGAATTCGATTCGAGAACTATAATTTTCTCGATTTGAGAATTAGGTACCCTTTTGTTTGAGAACGCTATGATTCTCGATAGATTTTCGAGTCGTCCTCTAACGTTAGAGATTTGAGAACGAGGCTAGTTCTCGAGTCATTCTCAAATCGATAACTAACCTCAGTGTTTGTTGGGGAGTGGACCCGGATGATCTTGCATGTTTCCGAGTAAAACAAAACAGAACCAAATATAACAAAAAATAATGAAAAATGAAAATAAAAAAAAAAAAAATCAAAACCAACCCAACAAACGAAAACAACAAAATAGTAGCAGTAACAATGACAAAAAACAAATATTATAAAAACGAGAGTCGCATTTTAATCCATAGAAACCCAGCGAAAAAAGATATAGGGACATGGGAATAAAAATCCTATTTCGAAAAGGTTTTCACATCAATGTTCATGAATAATTGTTACTCACGCTTTTTTAATTAACTTTTAGATATAATGTATACTTGTTTAATCAAATAAGATACACATCATAAATAAATAATATATGGAGAAATTGTTCGAAAAAATAAGAGACGAGAAATGATTCCAATGCATACAGAAAAAGCTTACTCCGATTCTAATGCACAAATGTCGATCGACCTAAAGCTGATCCCGATGTTTTGCAGACTGGGACAATTGGTCCTTGTCTAGGACATGTAATGTTAAATGTAAATAGAATTTTACATGGGACTGGACCAAATTTCTAACCAGTTACAATCACTTCCAGTCTACTTAATGGAGTATACTAAGTCTCCTTCGACATCCTACAGGGCTTATAAAACTGCAATTTTCCTTCCCTTCCGATAATAACTAATTTACTTATTTATCATTATCTGTCATATAATCGTCCACCGATTGTGATTCTCCACTGCGCTGGATCTGCGCTGTACTGTCTGTATTGAAATGTACCGCCTTGCCTGTGTATTTGGCAAAAACGGCTGCCAATTCTTCGTTGCTTAAATTCTGATCGTGCACGCGACGCATATGATCGGAGAAACTAGAAATAAATACAAATGTTTTTAGACACATACTCAAACAATTCCGTACATTATTCATGAATTGATTCATTCGAATCCTTATTACCGTTGGCGGCGCGAAAATCCAACATCTGGGCATATCTCACAACGATATGGCATGCCGATATGTTTGTACAAATGCAGCCTCAGTACAAATCTTGAGTCAAAGACGCTATTACAATATTTGCATGTATGTTTGACACCCTCGTGTTTTTGCAAGTGATAGGTGAGTCGTACTTTTATGGAGAAACGACGATCGCATAAATGACACTCATATGGCATTTCACCCGTATGAAAACGCATATGTATATTTAATTCAGACTGGCGGGTATATTTGCGTGGACAGAAATTGCACTTAAACGTTTTGCTTTTCTCATCGTGTAGCTTCTTGTGTGCGGCCAAACGCCAGGGATCCTTAAAAGCGTTGCCGCACACATCGCAAATGTGATTGCGTTCGGCAAGATGAACACGTTGCTTGTGTAAGATATAACCCCGTTCTTTATAAAATTTACGCTCACAAATGTCACACGTATATTGCGGCTCTTGCAATTTGACTAGATGAACGTTGCGCTCGTGTCGATTTAAGTATGTTGCGTTTGAGAATTCACGTGCTGCAATTTATGTTGGATTTATTTAATATTTAGGATATATGTTTACATTGTGTGTATATCAGTACATGGTATTTAAAAATCAAAAGCACTGACCAATAAACATAGTTCTTTTGGAAATCGGAAGTAAATATTGTTTTCCTACATTTAAGAACTACCCCAATGAACATATGTACATTAGGCCGTCTCGCCTAATATGCACAAAAAAAGTCCGCTTTTTTCGCGATACGCTCTAATGTACATATCTTTCATTTTAATCAGATATGGGTACAACAAGCACGGAGCTTTAAAATAAAATCATTTAACAATATTTATTTAGTGGGGAAAAAATTCTTCACCACTATGTATATTAATCGTGAACAGTGGTGTAGTGCACTACCCCCATATCTGGCTTTAATTAGGACTTAAAATGTATTTACATATTCTGTATATTAATATAACAATGAACAATAACTCAAATAATTCAACATTCAAAACTTTGCCCACCAACAGATAAATCCTGAAAAAGGTATACAGTTTTTGTTTGTTTTATATCTCCTTTTATTTATGTATAATGATTCCATGCTTTTATTGTAACACTCACCTAAAAAATTATAGAACATTGCTGGAACTGACAATTTTTACTAGGCGCTATTTCCTTCAAGAAAAGTAGTTTTTTTCTTCAATTTCAAGGCGCATTAATCGAAATGAACTTTGGTTGATGCTAAGAAATATGCTAATAAAATCTTACATAAAATTACATTAGACTAACTAGACCATCAATTTCAGCTGTAGACCACCTCCGACTCAAGTTCAATATCTTCTGCGTCGATTAAAGTTTCCGCAATGCTTGCTGACTCGCTTCCAGTGACCGTCACAGTTTTGCTTTCATCAGCTTGCTGTGCATTATAGTAATCGACACGACATATGCGAGTTGTTTTGCCAGTATTTCGTTGGAACATGGCAACAAGTTCCTCATCGCTCATACTGCTACAATGTACACGTTGCAGATGACGCTTGAAACTGCAATAGAGGTAAATATTAGAAAAAAACGATATAAAATAAATTAAGATAAATTTAAGGCAGCGAGTTATGCATATATAGCTGTGGAGAGCAGGGTAGGGCATTGTCCTCAGTATTGCTTTCAGCTTCCCTGAATAGCCTTCTTGAATAACAATTTAAACTTCTGCCCTTTCCTTTTTTATTTACTAGGTATGCATAACTAATTGAGCCGCATTCGATTCACTCTACTCACACATCACGATTGGGAAATCCATGTCCATCGCACCTGTCGCAACGATATGGCATACCCGTGTGTTTAAAAGTGTGCGCTTTAAGTTTTTGCTTCGAATTGAATTCGGCATCACATTCTTTGCAGCGATGCTTAATGCCATAGTGCTTCTGTAAATGATAGGTGAGGCGCACTTTAATAGCAAAACGCTTATCGCATATATGACACGAGAACGGCAACTCGCCGGTATGTGTGCGCATGTGCACGTCCAGATCGAAACGGCGTGCATAGCACTTCTCACAGTGCGGACATTTAATATTCTTCTCCAAATGCAATTTCATATGATTGCCCAATTGATTTTTCAACTTGAATGCATTGCCGCATATCGGGCAAATGTGATCTCGTTCTTTATGTGCTTGCTTCCGATGTTGTTGTAGCAAATGTTGTGTAGCATAAGAACGGTCACACTCGGTGCACATGTATACAATGTCTGGCGAGTCACTTCGGTGCATTTTCTCGTGCTGATTGAGAGTTTTTTGATTTTTACACTCGCGTGCTAAAGAAATATGTATATTTGCTGTAAGAGTCTGACTTTTGATTTTTTTTTTTAATTTTCAATAGCAAGAAAATTGGGAAAAATTTAGTCTAAAATTTCTGTGAACGGTGAAAACATTTGTTCTCTCCCAGGAGGCAAAGTCGGAATTTTTATTAAATTAGAAATATCTGGACCAACAGCACTACTTAACTGAATGTTCCAATCGCTTTGCATTTTTAGAACAAATAATCGTTGCTATTGGTAAACCGCCTATCCACATTGGTCCCAATTCCATTTTTTTTGGCATAAATTCAACTAATACAGCTACGCAGTTGAAAGTTGACAAATCCTATAGCAATGGCATATGGAAGAAAAATAGCAAATATCTGATCAATCAGACCACGCCCACCGTGACTGCCAGTAGGTTGGCCCTTCCAGGTATGAGAAAAATTTCCTTTTGAGATACTATATCGCAAAAGGTGTCAAAATTAGCGTAATTGAATACAGAGTTCTATATATTTATGTATGTTAAGGTAAATTTCAAATAAATAAGCGAATTTAAATTTCGAAAAAATTAGTCACTAATAGGGTGTGTCGAAATACTTTTTTGAGGGTTTTCTTAACACAAGACCCGTTAAAACTTGCGTGTTTCATAGCAGATTACGAAATAGTATAATAAGTAACGTCCGCAACTCACTTTTTGTGGTTAAGACAGCGACATCATACTATATTAGCGCGGAATTGCTGAGATAGAAGTTCACTGGAAGAACATCGAATTTTTTAAAAACGGCAATAAACGGCAATAATATTTTTGCATGGCTTTATTAAATACACTTTACTTAATAATATAGCGTCATTACTTTTGTGAAGAATTGTGTAGTTATATAACTTTTTGTCTACGAAACACAAAAATTATAAATTTTTTTTTAACATAATATAGCTTTCGCAAAGCACTTCCAAGCTACCCTAATACACTTAGAAACATGGAAAAACTTCGTAAGAGTAAATTCTACTTACTTTTTCCTACGTTATCCATAAAAATGTGCACTTGTTTTCAATCAAGTTTAATTTTCCAATATTAAAAAGTTCACAGCAAAAAAAAAAAAAATACGAAAAAACTTTAATATTATTGTTGCGAAAGAGCTGACTTTAATGGCTTGTCAGAAACTAATGGTAGCCAGATGTATTGAATTAAACTGGTTTTTAGGTGCAATAGTATATGTACTATTGGAAAATGCATGCCTTTTTTGAACACTTAAAAGTTAAAAAATTGGGTTTATGCCAAAAATTTTGGATTTGGGACCAATGTGCCAACGAAAAATTGCAAAACAGTGCATTTACCGAAACCCAAGGAAAGCGAAAAGTTGTGCTTGCTTTGGCATAGAGATGTTGGGACAGTGCCTCCTTCATTAATGGTTATTTTAAAAACTTGTTACTGAAAAAATATTTTTACGATTTGTACATACATACATACATATCGGGCCATAACCGCCGAATTGACGTTAGCAGCATATACAATTTTTTTGAGGAGAACGTTTTCTTTTGCAAATATCTATGTAAGTGAGCTACGCATTCCAGTGAAATTTTGTATGATGATCATCATCGTTCTAATCCACTTTTGGTACATAATGCAGCACCACTTCGTTGGAATGTGTAGCTAATTTGCGTAGATATTTACAAAAGTAAACGTACTCGTCTAAAAATTTGTATATCGACGGCTGAGAATAAGATCGCCCTATTTCAAAAATTGTTTCAAAAACACCCTATTACAAAAATTGTTTGAATAACGTCCTATTTCAGATTTGGTTTCAAAAACGCACTATTTCAGAATTTGTTTCAATAACGTCCTATTTCAGATGGACTTACGTTAATTCGGCGGTTATGGCTCGATATGTGTTTTCATCTGTGTCTGGGGCCGCGGATTTTCAAATCTCAGTTTTGCCACAGATATCAAATAGAGGCGTTTGCAAAGGTATCGACGAAATTACTTTTAAATGTAGTATACTTTTAGGAGAGTTATGAGAAAAAGCTTCCGAAAATTTTTCCCTTATGTTGTTGTAAACTCAAAGGAGCCCCAAGAAGTTCTGAGTGCAGTCGAAGTGGCAGTTCTTGACCGGATATATGTAAATCCGATACTTGGACCCAACCGCCGTGAAAACATTCTACCTACTGTTGTCGCCACCGGGAACTTTCTCAAAGCGTTTTAGTAAGAGTTTGCTTTTACAACAAAATATTTTGCCCATATTGAGAATGGCTACAAATGGAGGTTGGGTTTATCTATGTAATTGTGTTCGCGGGAACAGCCAGAGCCTAATACACCTAAACTGTACTTTACTGCACACAAATCATACATACATATACATATGTATGTATATTCCATGCTATCATATACATAAATACTCACAACAATATGCACAGAGGAACTTGGCTGGTTGAACATCTTTACTCGCCTTCTCCTTTTTCCTATGCGTAGCCATGTGCTTGTCTAGATTTTTCCTCAGAAGAGGCTTCTTACATGTTTCACATTTCACCAATTCCTCACCTGGGTTATCCATCAACTTCACATATTCAGCATTATGTACGCTTCGAATATGCGTGCGTAAGTTATTGATCCAAGCAAAACGTTTCTTACAAAACTCACATTCATGTGGCCGTTCTTCGTTCAGATGAGTGTGAGTGTTTCGATGTAGCTGTAAAGCTGCCTCTGAATACAAATAACGTTTACACACGTCACACTGCCACAGCGTTGTGTCAACTGGTTCTGCATTCAATGGTACGCCGGTGGTGGTAGTGGATTGCGGAAAATCTTTTGCTGTTTCTTTGGAAGAACTGTTACCATCACATTGGATTAGCTGGTGGCTGTATTCCGGATGAACCAATTCATGGTGCTCTTGTAGCTCTTCGTCTGTTGCAAAGATTTTATTGCATTTATCACATTTGGGCGTGTTCGCTGTAATGACAAATTAGCGTGATCAATTCATATACATATCACCCGTATTGCGAATGTCGATTGTGATAGATAATCGATTATTGATCGACCAAAGAGCATGTAAATGTAATGCTCCTGGATCGATCAACAGTCGATTATCTATCACAGTCGACACTCGCAATAGGGATGTATACCTCTCTTTTTTTGATTTTTATAAGTGGAACTTCTCATGTGTTTTTAGACACTCTTACCTGTTAATTGATGTCGTAATTGTTGATGTCGCTCCAGTGTAATACGACAGCGAAATGCACATAGGCAGTTGTTGCATTTGTAGGGCCGCAACGAGCGGTGCATATTCATATGGCCCTCGTAGGACACATCTCCACGCAATAACCGTTTACATTCTATACATTTCCATTTTGTACTTTTCGCTTTGTGTTTATTGTTTTGTAAATGTGTTGCCGCTTTGTCGTATTCCTGCAAGTATTCATTGTCATTCTCATCTTCAGCATAGTATGCTGGAATGCTTGATGACTCATCTTCTAGTACGTCGTCTTCTCGCTCATATTTAATCGCTGAATTGGCCGTATTTGTTTTTGCATCCACAAATTCTAGTTGGTTCAGTTCGTGAGCAACCAATATTTCTTCATCCCTATTTTCAAACTAAATATTTAAGGTAAAAGATTGTGAAAATAGGTGAATATATACATTTATATTATGGTTTTATTAATTAGAAAATATATCAAACATTGACTCAGCTGGGATATAATAAACCAATATCATTTATTTACAAAATGCTGTGAATTTTCCAGTAAAGCTTGCGGGAAATGTTCTGTGGATGAGAACTCATTCAATTTTGACACTTTCAGTTCTTATTAATTATAAAATTAAAGTTTTCCAGGAAGAGAATTCTGCGGGCTGAGGACCGCAAACGCAAAAGGTATTCTACACAAAAATACTGTACATGCATATGTACGTATTTTGATATGTGCTTTTCACCTCTACACCCCTGAAAGGTGTGAAATTAATGAAAAATGATCCCGTAATAACACATATTCTAAGCGTCCGGCAGGTGTGACTATTTTTGTGATCTGTGCGACTCCTAAATTGTCATGGTTCATTATATCCAAATTTTCCTAAAAACATTTTTCATAAATCAAATAAATACCTCAATAGCTTCTACTGTATCTTTTAGATTCATTAGAGCACCACCATTAAGCTCATTTTCAAGTTCTTCAACTATATAATCTTCGCTACCAACATCTTTCACATTTACCACCGCCGTTTCCCCTTCAATAACTTTACCATCATCATCTCCAGCAAACGCTTGCACTTCTCCAGGAATAATTTTTGGCAGTTGTAAAGTGTTTCTTAAAAATGTGTCCGCTTCTCGGGCATTTTGCACAAAATTGTAGGCTACTTGCAAATCTTGAGAGCAATTCGTACACAAAATGCCTGGTAGTCCATCATGGCGTTCAGCATTCAGCTGTGTACATAGAGTAAAGCATGCAAAGAAATCCAAGCCCTCGGTTATTGGTGAATCCATTTGGACATATGCTGCGTCCTTTGAATTGAGGCAAGCGCGACATTGCACATCCATAATTTATTATATATGTTTGGTATTTTATTCTTTTTCAGTTTATATATTTACTCTTTCAACTAGAGGTGGATACCAGAGCTGCTAAACTATAGCTAGGGATGGCAGAGTTAGTCGGAAAAACGATTATAATGGCATATGCTACACTGTCAATATATATTGATGAAATCCGTGGATCCCGATTCATATTGACAGTGTAGCATCGAGTATTGATGGATCGCGATCCTGGATAGCGAATTTTTAGAGCCTATACACACTTGCGACTCAATCGATTTGGTCGAATTGGACTGTTGTATTCACACTACTCCAACTATTTAGTCGAATCGATGGCAGCTATTCACACTTGAGACTAAATAGTCGTGCGATTGACAATGACATAGTGTTGCCAATGTTCACATTTTACTCAGCAAATTTTACATTAGTGGTCTTCATATAAAGTGATGAAGTATTAAATTGTTAAAGTTTATCTGCATTCTTACATGAAAGCACCTTCTTGTCAGCTGTCAACTTGATTAATAAATAAAAAACAATAAAATAAACAAAAAGTGCATACATTGTTTGGCTTTGTTTCTTATTAAACTAGCAACTAGCTGTCAAGTAAATGAAAAGAGAAAAACGGAAGGAATTACGCTCATAAAGGCGAAACGAACAGAAGTACAAGAAACGGAAAAATAGTAAAAATCAGCCATTAATAATTTTCATGAAATTTCATTTTCATTATTTCTATTTTAAAATGCAATTAATGACATTTGAAGAGAACAACAATATCAAGAAACATATGAAAACGGAAGTAAATATCCTTAATTAGATAATTCTTGTCTATAACTACACCATTTCCAGATGGATTTTAGAAAGCGTCAACTGGATTTTAGAAAGGGGAAATTGGATCTTAGAAATGTCAATTGGATTTTAGAAAGGGGAAATTGGATTTTAGAAATGTCAATTGGATTTTAGAAAGGGGAAATTAGATTTTAGAAATGTCAATTGGATTTTAGAAAGGGGAAATTAGATTTTAAAATAGCCAAATGGATTTTAGAAAGGGAAAATTGGATTTTAGAAATGTAGATTTGATTTTAGAAAAGGGAAATTGGACTTTAGAAACTTTAAATTGGACTTTCGAAAATTTATATAATTATTAATTTATACTTTCATACGCAATAAAGAATTTCTATTCGAAAAATTCTGTGTAAAATTTATTTTAAACGCACATTCTGAAATCCAATTCACGCTTTCAAAAATCCAATTTTGTTTTCTAAAATCATTTTAACGCTTTCTAAAATCCAATTGACATTTCTAAAATCCAATTTCCCCTTTCTAAAATCCAATTGACATTTCTAAAATCCAATTTCCCCTTTCTAAAATCCAGTTAACGCTTTCTAAAATCCATCTGGAAATGGTGTAGTTAATAAGAAACGAACCTTTTGTTTTTAAACATTTTGAAAATATTAATTGAAATATTCAATCTCTACAATTTACCAAAAGTGAAATAAAAGTAGTGCTGTCAGCATGGCAACTCTTTCCACTACGAATATCACTGTTGTTGTTGTAGTCGTTCGACTAAATTGTCTCAAGTGTGAATACGTAGAAGGGCGCCTTGCTGATCAAGCAGTTGTACAACTGTTTCAGTTGGAATGAAATTGGGCTGCAAATCCAACTGTTTCAGTTGTACAACTAATTGAATGTAGTGTGAATGCTTCCATACATTCCCATGCAAATCAACATTCGACTAAATCGATTGAGTCGCAAGTGTGTATAGGCTCTTAGAAATTTTGCGATCCGCGATCCGGATCGCAATATTGACAATACGGATTGACTGTATAGCATGAAAATTTTGCGATCCATGAAAATGCATGTCTTTTTAGAAATTTTGAAATCTGTGATCTGGATCGCAATATTGCAATAAACGAATTGAAAGTGAAAGTGGGAAAAGGTCGGAAGTAAAATATTTTGAATCTCAGAGCGAGAAAAATATCGCAATATTCATATTGAACGTGTAGCACCAGTTTGCGATCCATCAAACCATCAATATGAATCGCGATTCAAATATCGCGATTCATATTGACAGTCTAGCATATGCCAATCGGTTAAATTCTTTCGGGAACGGCTAAAGGTAGGATTAGTGATGCGTTAACAGTATTTCCATAGTAGTAACAGTAGTGTATGGTATCGGTATTAATTTGGATGATTATTGGTGCTGTACGAGTATAGAGCTGAGCAGCTGATAGCCTAATAAAGATGGTAATAGTAATAGAGATGATTTTCTTCTTTCCCTTTTATAGATTGTGAAATATGTATTGATATTTGGTTTTAATTTTACATTCTTCAGCGTGTTATTTGTAGAATAGCTTGTGTGTTTGTTTGTATATGTATTCGCTGGCGTTTACAATCATATTTTTTGATATTCGAGCCGGCGAGCGCTAACTGCGCGTTATCTTTTGATTGCTACGACTATATTATTATCGGCTCCAGTATTGACATTTTGGTTACTTGCTACCAAAATTGGATACCATTGGGGCCTATTACGAATTAATACGATACACGCTAAACGCTTGCAGTCGTGTACTTTGTATTACGAAATAATTTCTATCGTGTGAAACCCGATAGACTGTAATGGAAATAAAGTTAACGCGTAACTAATTGAACCCTAAATAAATGTCATTCACGATAGTGCACCTAGCGGGCGTGTGGAATTCATAATATGGAAACTCATTTTATACAATACGCTTGCAAGCGGCCGATAGCTATCGTATGACAATCCATAATAAGGGGGATTTTCTCGTTTGGTTACTTTCTGCCGATTTTGGTTACATTCAAGGTCCATGTACTGAGTACCCCATGGTTACATTAAAGTTTTAGAAATACGCTTTTGATTTTCCACACTATACATTGTATAGTATACAAATTTGTTATCCAAATTGATTGGTTGTATTTCTTTTATCAAAAAATTTGTTTGACAGGAGGCAGCAACCAAATTAAAAATAAATATATACATATATACATGCCGTGAGCTGAATACCAATCTCTCGTTACCTAAATATCAAAACTGAAGGGTCGAAATAATTTGACACTCAGTACTTAGTTTCTGTTACTGAATTCTATCAATCTTTTCGACCGAGTGACGTCATAATGACGTCAATCGATAGATTCTCGCCTGCCTTTTAGATGATGACGTATTAATGTGACGTCATTTTGATCGACAATTTTCGCGATTTTGTTACAGAAACTCACTTCAGCTCACAACTTTTACCAATCGTATCGAGGCTAATTTGTACAGGTTATTCACATTGTGGTGGTTATGCGAAACTTATGTCAATTTTGATTTTGATGCAATATGATTTCTACAATGGAGGACTATGATTTTGACAGAAGCACTACAGAATCCACAAACAATTTGCATGAAGTGTGTATGTATGTCGTACTGCGAAAACCATCAATTATTGAACCATGAATCGTATACACCAAGGTTGATCCATAAGGTTACCGCAGTGCGGAAAAGCAACCCTGCGATACATTTTGTTGTTGCCCATTCTGCTATCTCAATTGTCAAACGTCCATTTCTAATTGGCCAAGCAACACATACATACAAAAAAAGCAACAAACACATAGTTTGACAATTTAGATAATGAAAAAAAAAATAGACAGATATGTCTACCGAGGCAACCTTATGTATCATTTCATTTCATTTCATTTCATTTATTTCAGTCAATGGTTTCAAAGCCTTACAGACTAGATATGTATGTACATATGTATTTTTTAAGAAATTGGATTTCGAGTTTTGATGACATAACTAATAGTTAAAAAATGATTGCAAGTTATTGTACCCATATTTTAAAGCACCGTATTCAAAAGATTTAAAAATGCGACTCGCGAGAGGGAAAAGTCAAGAGAAACGACATTACTCGTGGAGTTTAACTCAATTAATGCACGAGTGATTGGAGCATTACCAGCATACTTTGTTTTAAAGTTAATCCCAGAAAAAGGGTGGAAATTCCGAAGGGATCGCTGGGGAACATTAAATCGAATCCTTTCCAACAAGTAAGAGCAGTCAATAGCACTAATTAAGATACTATGAGTAAATGACATGCACAGGATAGACCTCCGAGTCTCCAATGTCTTGAGACTTATGAGTATCAACCTTGGTATACACGAATGCATCAGGATTCAAATAAAGAAGATTGTGCACTCAGCCATATTCAGCAAAATATTCATCCGTGAGACTGGGTTCATTTTGGTTACTACGTCATCAACTACGTTATCGACGAGAAAGAAAATTTGAAAACAGGCAAAAAATATCTTTATTAAACTATTATTCACACAAATAAATACGCGGCACTTAATTTTTCTTTATTTAAAATAGCTTTTTAATATAAATTTCACATTTATCGCACACAATCTTTAGTTATTAGAAAACCGGAAACGAAACTGGGTGAAAAAGAATATATGTTACTACGTCACTAAATCAGCTAATTCTGTCAAATTTTGCATGAACGCATAGCGGTACCGCTGAATGCACAATCTTCTTTATTTGAATCATGCATGCGAATGCATGTATAGAATATGCAGAAGTAATCAAATTTGGAAGCCGTTGAAGAACAAGAAATCAGTTGATCTGACCCATGATTCAAATAAAGAAGATTGTGCACTCAACCATATTCAGCAAAATATTCATCCGTGAGACGTGAACGCATAGCGGAACCGCTGAATACACAATCTTCTTTATTTGAATCATGGATCTGACCCTCACGCTAATGACATTTCTCTGATCATGACATTTTACTCTGCTTATGAAACAAACCTTTTTCACAGGGTTACATGCAGAATTCTTCTTCATTAGGAACTCATTAATTCCTAATGAAGCATTAACCTAGTCAATTTTTGTATATTAAATTGAGAATCATTATGCTTGAAAATTGAAAAACGGTCTCTTGGAATTTCATAATTACCAAAAGCACTATGATTGTGTCGATATATTTTTGAACGTTGGTAATTGGTACAATCCTTTGACCATGTCCTAATGTCCTTTTCGGCCATATAAAACGTTGTAGAATTATTCTAGCTGTTGTATTTGCTCGTGGATGAGTCATATTGTGAACATGGTCTTGCATAAGATGTAGATATATCACAAGATATAGGCTTCGATGATAGTGGAATTGATTAAGATTTAAATATTAAAGATGAAGAACTTGGATTTTTAATTAAACTTTTTAATTCTGAATCCTCTTCTTGTAAATTGAATAAAAAAATTAGAATCCTAATTTAATTCTGTTCAAAGATATTCATATTGTTAAATTCCTATAAAATAGAAGTCGAGCTCCCGTGGCAGTGCTCCAGATCCGCATAAAAATTTTGCATACAAATGGAACAATTTTGTGATCCTTATGTTTATATGGATCAATTTCGGATCCGTATAGAATCTATAGATAGTAGCTGAGTTCCCGTGGCAGTGATCCAGATCCGGAAACAAATTTTGCAAGCAAATGCGACAACAATTTTGTGATCCTGGTATTTATCTGGATCAAAACAACCTATTACAATCTATACGGATCCGAAATTGATACAGATAAACGCCAGGATCACAGAATTCTTTTTGCATTTGCATGTAAACTTCTTATCCGGATCTGGATCACTACCACGGGAACTCGCCTAATAATAGATTTTTTTGATCCAGATAAATATCAGAATCACAAAATGGTTGTTGCAAATTTTTTATCCGGATCTGGAAAAGTACCACAGAAAGAGCCTATACACACTTGCGACTCAATCGATTTGGTCGAATTGGACTGTTGTATTCACACTACTCCAACTATTTAGTCGAATCGGTGGCAGCTATTCACACTTGAGACTAAATAGTCGTGCGATTGACAATGACATAGTGTTGCCAATGTTCACATTTTACTCAGCAAATTTTACATTAGTGGTCTTCATATAAAGTGATGAAGTATTAAATTGTTAAAGTTTATCTGCATTCTTACATGAAAGCACCTTCTTGTCAGCTGTCAACTTGATTAATAAATAAAAAACAATAAAATAAACAAAAAGTGCATACATTGTTTGGCTTTGTTTCTTATTAAACTAGCAACTAGCTGTCAAGTAAATGAAAAGAGAAAAACGGAAGGAATTACGCTCATAAAGGCGAAACGAACAGAAGTACAAGAAACGGAAAAATAGTAAAAATCAGCCATTAATAATTTTCATGAAATTTCATTTTCATTATTTCTATTTTAAAATGCGATTAATGACATTTTAAGAGAACAACAACATCAAGAAACATATGAAAACGGAAGTAAATATCCTTAGTTAGATAATTCTTGTCTATAACTACACCATTTCCAGATGGATTTTAGAAAGCGTCAACTGGATTTTAAAAAGGGGAAATTGGATCTTAGAAATGTCAATTGGATTTTAGAAAGGGGAAATTGGATTTTAGAAATGTCAATTGGATTTTAGAAAGGGGAAATTAGATTTTAGAAATGTCAATTGGATTTTAGAAAGGGGAAATTAGATTTTAAAATAGCCAAATGGATTTTAGAAAGGGAAAATTGGATTTTAGAAATGTCGATTTGATTTTAGAAAAGGGAAATTGGACTTTAGAAACTGTAAATTGGACTTTCGAAAATTTATATAATTATTAATTTATACTTTCATACGCAATAAAGAATTTCTATTCGAAAAATTCTGTGTAAAATTTATTTTAAACGCACATTCTGAAATCCAATTCACGCTTTCAAAAATCCAATTTTGTTTTCTAAAATCATTTTAACGCTTTCTAAAATCCAATTGACATTTCTAAAATCCAATTTCGCCTTTCTAAAATCCAATTGACATTTCTAAAATCCAATTTCCCCTTTCTAAGATCCAGTTAACGCTTTCTAAAATCCATCTGGAAATGGTGTAGTTAATAAGAAACGAACCTTTTGTTTTTAAACATTTTGAAAATATTAATTGAAATATTCAATCTCTACAATTTACCAAAAGTGAAATAAAAGTAGTGCTGTCAGCATGGCAACTCTTTCCACTACGAATATCACTGTTGTTGTTGTAGTCGTTCGACTAAATTGTCTCAAGTGTGAATACGTAGAAGGGCGCCTTGCTGATCAAGCAGTTGTACAACTGTTTCAGTTGGAATGAAATTGGGCTGCAAATCCAACTGTTTCAGTTGTACAACTAATTGAATGTAGTGTGAATGCTTCCATACATTCCCATGCAAATCAACATTCGACTAAATCGATTGAGTCGCAAGTGTGTATAGGCTCAAACTCACCTAGAGATTACGAGCCTATACACACTTGCGACTAAGGGCCTATACACACTTGCGACTCAATCGATTTAGTCGAATGTTGATTTGCATGGAAGCATTCACACTACATTCAATTAGTCGAACAACTGAAACAGTTGGATTTGCAGCCCAATTTCATTCCAACTGAAACAGTCGGACAACTGCTTGATCAGCAAGGCGCCCTTCTACGCATTCACACTAGAGACAATTTAAGCTGGGGTTATAGATACTTAACGTAGCATGGAACAAGTTGAGAAACGGGCCGCTTTATGCGCGCTCCGTAAAAATCTAAATTGATCAGACTTCTATGTTACGCTAAGTGTGAGTAATCAAATGTACTCAAACCCCATTGAACAGAAATTTTGAGCGAGTTTGTTCATGCTACGTTAAGTACCTATAACTCCAGCTTTAGTCGAACGACTACAACAACAACAGTGATATTCGTAGTGGAAAGAGTTGCCATGCTGACAGCACTACTTTTATTTCACTTTTGGTAAATTGCAGAGATTGAATATTTCAATTAATATTTTCAAAATGTTTAAAAAAAACAAAAGGTTCGTTTCTTATTAACTAGAATTATCTAACTAAGGATATTTACTTCCGTTTTCATGTGTTTCTTGATATTGTTGTTCTCTTCAAATATGTCATTAATCGCATTTTAAAATAGAAATAATGAAAATGAAATTGCATGGAAATTATTAATGGCTAATTTTTACTATTTTTCCGTTTTCTTGTACTTCTGTTCGTTTCGTTCTTTATGAGCGTAATTCCTTCCGTTTTTCTTTTTTCATTTACTTGACAGCTAGTTGCTAGTTTAATAAGAAAGAAAGCCAAACAATGTATGCACTTTTTGTTTATTTTATTATTTTTTATATTAATCAAGTTGACAGATGACAAGAAGGTGCTTTCATGTAAGAATGCAGATAAAGTGATAAAAGCAATTTAATAATTCATCACTTTATACGAAGACCACTTATGTAAAATTTGCTGTGTAAAATGTGAACATTGGCAACACTATGTCATTGTCAATCACCCGACTATTTAGTCTCTAGTGTGAATAGCTGCCACCGATTCGACTAAATAGCTGGCGTAGTGTGAATACAACAGCCCAATTCGACCAAATCGATTGAGTCGCAAGTGTGTATAGGCTCTAAATCGATTTAGTCGGGCTGGATGTAGTGTGAATACGTAGAAGAGCGCCTCGCTGATCAAGCAGTTGTCCGATTGTTTCAGTCGGCCGACTAATTGGTTGTAGTGCAAATCAAAGCCCGACTAAATCGATTTAGTCGCTAGTGTGTATAGGTTCTAAAGAATGGTTGAAAATGCACCAAAACCAACCAATATTTGTACCACCAACGTAATATGGCTTTGAGTTTCAGGTTTAATTAAAAACTACAATTTTAAAGGAAACAAATGCTTATTACTTATTTTCTGAGCAAAAAATTCAAGAAAATATGTAATTATTAAAAGTTTTAATTTAAAACTAAATTTTTTATATGCATATTGAAAAAATAAAAATTAATGCAGCAAGACGTAATCTGCGTAACGATTCCGCGTTGCTGTTTTTCACACTTGTGGGAATACTTTCGGTGCGTTATCGGCAGAAAATAGGAAAACAAACATCGAAATTTGCAAAACAAAATTTTTAACTTCAACAAATCACTCAATAATAACAATAATATCTTCTAGCGAAGACGAAGACATTATAACTTGCTACATTTATAACCGAAACGAGTTTTTACTGACTTTGTTCTTCTTCTTTTATTACGCCGCAAAAATGTATGCAGTAATTCCTCAAATTTTACTGACCGGTCTTACTGCGTTGCGGTATACCGAAATTAATCCGCTCCGATTTCATGTATGCAACACTAATGTGAAAGTGCCAATTGAAATACATGTGGTCAGTAAAGTTTCGGTATACTTTCGGTAAAAACCAAAAATGTCGATCCGATACCGAGTAATGTGAAAGCGCTCTAAAGAGTTAAGGGCTCTAAAAAACAGGAAATCTCGCTCCTTTAAATTATATAAGAAGACTGGTTTACAAAAAGACTACCATCAATACTCAATTTTGCGTCATAAATATACCGTTCTAAACAAAAATTGCTATAACTCTTATATAAATAAAATTAAAAAGAATATTTTTTCCAACCCAAAGTCGTTTTATGGTTTCGTAAACTCTAAACGCAGAGTGAGGGGATTCCCGTCGTCTATGAGATATCGGAATAGTAACTCCAGCGATAATGAGGATGTTGCGAATCTGTTTGCAGAATTCTTTGAGTCAAATTATTCCCATGTTAACGTAAGCATTGATGAATACCCGTATAAAGTTATTTCGAATAACACATTTAATATTTCTTATATTGATCCGGAAGAGGTTTTATTTTTCCTAAAATCACTAAAGGTTTCCTCAAACCATGGGCCAGATATGATTCCCACAATCTTTTTAAAAAATTGCGCCGACCATATTTATGAACCATTATCCAAGCTTTTTAATTTGTCACTGAAGTCTGGTGTTTTTCCGAAAACATGGAA
The DNA here is from genome assembly GCA_960531455.1 of Urophora cardui. Taxonomy (NCBI): domain Eukaryota; kingdom Metazoa; phylum Arthropoda; class Insecta; order Diptera; family Tephritidae; genus Urophora; species Urophora cardui. Next base: position 144,748,812 of record OY482671.1, on the reverse strand, counting down.
AGAATCTTTTATCATTCCTCTGCATAAATCTGGGAATAGATCTTCCATTGAAAATTATCGTGGCATAGCAAAACTGTCTGCTATTCCTAAGGTGTTTGAGGCTATTGTCAATAATCACCTAAAACATTCTATTTCTTCGTCGCTAGGAACCTCGCAACATGGGTTCTGTAGAGGTAAATCAACTGTTACTAACTTACTGGAATTCACCACTCATGTTTCTAATGGGTTTAGGGAAAATGTTAACACGGATGTCATTTATACAGATTTCAGCAAGGCTTTTTATAAGGTTAACCACTCATTACTTGTCCGTAAACTTGATCTGCTTGGCTTTCAACCTATTCTTTTAAAATGGATTGCTTCTTATATTTCAAATAGAACACAAAGGGTAGTTTTCAAAAAAGCTTTTTCCAACGTCATTGATGCATCTTCTGCAGTTCCACAAGGGAGCCATCTCGGTCCGACTCTGTTCTTATTATTTATAAATGACATTTCTTACGCTATTAACAACTCAAAAATTCTTATGTATGCCGATGATGTGAAACTTTTCAAGTCATACTCTTCTTTGGAAGAAAGATCTGCGCTCCAAACTGATTTAAATTCTTTTGCTACTTGGTGCAATTATAATCTTATGCCACTTAATCTTAATAAATGTAAATTTATGCGCTTTTCGCGGAAGAATATACAACCAGCGTCTTACACAATTAATAACTATAGTTTGGAACAGGTTTATGATTTTGTCGACCTAGGAGTCAGATTTGATTGTAAACTTAACTTCAATTTGCATATGAACGTCACAGTAAATAAAGCTAAAAGTGTCTTGGGATTTGTAAAGCGTTGGTCTAAAGAATTTAGAGACCCATATATAACTAAAACCCTTTTTACAACGTTAGTGAGACCAATACTAGAATATGCCCCTATAATATGGAGTCCGCAATATCAACTTCATTCTGATCGACTCGAATCAGTACAAAAACAGTTCTTACTTTTTGCGTTAAGAGATTTTCACTGGGACCCACGGTGCAATCTTCCCCCGTACACTAGTCGGCTGAAGCTTATTAATCTTCCAACATTATCAAGCCGCAGGGAGATGTTAGGCGTGGTATTCCTGGTTAAACTGTTAAAGGGATCAGTTGACAGCCCATCTCTTCTAATCGAGGTAAACTTAAATGTTCCTACTCGCCCATCAAGATATTTTCAACCAATCGTCTTAAAGCAGTGTAGAACAAATTTTGAATTACATGAACCATTCCGTTGCTTATGTAAAAGTTTCAATTCTTATTATACTAATTTTGATATTTCAGAATCTATTTTGCAAATAAGAAGATCCCTGTTGTTCGCTCTTAACAAGTGACAACAGATACCTTACTTTTTACACTTATTACTACGTATATCAATATTTACTTTATTTGTACTATTATTTTAATTGTAAGTTCTTTCTTCTATATTATTATATTATGTATATACATACAACCAGCTGAATGAATTTATTTTCTGTAGCTGAGTAGTGTAAGACTTCGACGTTGAATAAACTCCTCCCACTCAACACCTTGGCTAAATTTAAATTTAAATTAAAAAAATCCGCACGTCATGTGGATGCGCCCCTCGTGCGGTAGGGCGGGTGGAGGGTAACCGTTGGGTTTATTATTATTATTATTATTCAGATAATTTTGAATAAAGAATAAAATTTTATTCACGTTATTCAAATTATTCTTGCAGGTCACACAAATAAATGATTTTGCGAATATTTTTCTGAATAGGAACCAAGTATTATCCCGAGTCCCAACCGAATATTTTTCCGAATACTTTCCCGAATCCGAACCCAAATACTCAACCGAATATTTTACCGAATGCTTTCCCGGATCCGAACCGAGTATCTTCCCACATCCGAAACCGAATACTTTCCCGTATCCAAACCGAATACTTTCCCAGAATTCGAACCGAATACTTTTCCGAGTCCGAACCGAATACTTTTCCGGGTCCGAACCGAATACCTATCTGGGCCCGAACCGTATCATGTATGTATCAACTTTGAGCGGTTCAATTTTTGCGTATGGTAAATTAGCATATCACAACCAAGGATGGGCATTTTTCAACTACCACTCATTTTCAACTACCACTCAAATTGAGTGGTAATTAAATCCTGATTTTAACTACCACTGAATTTGAGTGGTACTTAAATCTTGATTTTAACTACCACTCAAATTGAGTGGTAGTTGAATATTGATTCAACTACCACTCAAATTTGGTGCTCGAAACCTATTTAGGCAGTGGAATCAAAGAACGTATATTGTATATTCAACTACATACTATGCTTGCATCTTTTCGATAAACTACATATGTACATAAAGTCGAAAAATAACAACAAATACGCAAAGTCGCAATTCTTTGGTCGCAAAATATCAAACCGGTTTTTTGTTATCATTTTAAGCAACAATGCTCGTTTCAACGATTGTCGCTTATAAGCAAAACCACGTACGTATGAGATATAGTATAGACAGGTATGTGGTTTTGCACTTTAAGCGACAATGATATTACACAAATACAGATGAAAGAAAGATTTCATATGTGAACAAGAAACTAACACCCCATTGATGGATTGCTGAAAATGAGTCGGACTTCAAATTTAAGAATTTTATAAAAATCTTGGATCTGATCAAAAGCCCTGTTGCCACTTTTATGCTTTGTTGCGACTTAAATTTTATGAATGAACTGCTTTTAGTATTTTACCTACTCTTGCATTTATTATTTGGTTTATATGTTTTCATCAGGGTTCGGATTTGCCTCATTTTGGCTCCTCACTCACACATGCTTCACTCATGAGGGTGCAGCTGCATGAGTGGCCTCTGAGCGCATAAACAACAGAGGCCACACATTAGCGTGAGCGCTCTGCGTGAGTGGCAGCAGAGTGAGCAGCCAAGATGAGGCACGCTAGTAGCGTTGCCTCTCCTCAGCTGCGCCCTCATGAGTTGCTCTGAGTGAGTGAGGAATATGAGCGACGCCTCACAGCTTGGCGATGACGCAGCCAACCGTCTGTAGTAAGTATGCAGTATGGAGCTGCATGAATGCTACAAATTTGTTTACTCTGCAGTGTGCACACTGCACGCATATGTGGTAAATCTACAGCACATTTTTTTAAATATGAAGATCTACTGCACGGCGTTTAAAATCTATCGCATTTTAAGATTAAATATTTGTTTAATCTTGACTTTTGTTCAAAATAATGTACTTTATGGCAAATATGGTAGTAGAAAACTCTTTGGCAGCGCTTTTATGTTCGAAATCGAATAACGAAAGCCCGTATGACACCACTTTATTTCTCTGAATTTTTCTTGTATTTATTGTTTGAAAAATCTACCGAAAGTAAAACTACAAAAACAATTCTACTGTAGGTTGAAAAAAGATAAACTATCCCTCAAAGAACAATTTGATTGTCATTTAATTTTAAACTCAACTAGAACAATTTTTTTTTTTAATTTGAATAATAAATTACTAAAATAAAATAATAATGAAAATTAAAATTAAAATAGAAGGATGGCTATGTACTGAGTATATTTGGAACAATACGGTACGCAAATAGGACTTCTTCATTCCCTTGATTGAAAAGCGGAAGTTAGATAGAGCTTGCTAAATTTACAACTTGTAGGTACATACCTATTTTCATTTCTTTTTTATTTCAAAATTATTTTATTTTATTGTTGTCAAGGTAAAAAATTGTGAGAAATAGACTGTTAATGTCAAATGCAAAAAAAATATGATTCTAATGACGAATGAATAGTTTTTTTGCGTTAGTCGCATAATAAATAAAAACTAAACAAGTAGGTAAGTACCTACATATGTAGGTACATACATACATATATTTTATCATACAAAAAACATTATATCAAGCAACGAATGCACATTCTTAAAAATAATGTTCCTTTTAACTACCTACCTACATACATACGTATGTAAATATTCGTAATTGCATCTGCTGAATTAAATACATATCTACACATATACATAGATGAAAAACAACAAAAACCAAGTTTAGGTAGAAATATGGATTTTACATACCTACTCAATCGCCTAAAACGGGCATAAATATGAAAAAAAAGCAGAAAAACAACCAGACATGCTTTTTATTAGAAAAACATGTCACTAAATTGCACACTGCAACATAAATATATGTATGTATGCATTCTAATATATGTATGTAATATTTACTGAGTTTCTGCGCACTCACCCACACGCTCACTCGCATTACACAAAGAGAAGAGGAATCCTACGACGGCTCATCTCACACGCAGCGTGAGCGCCTCATTTCTTCATCGCTCATTCGAAATGAGTGAGGAAACAAAAAAAATCCTCACTCTGCTTTAGAGATGAGCGAGAAACGCAAACGGCCACTCATCATCATGCCGTGAGGCTGAAATTCCTCACTCACTCACTCATACTCTGAGTTTCTTCCTACCCTGGTTTTCATTCATGCCTTTGGTGGTTGATTTCACTTTTCTGCACACACGGATATGCTATGGATGCATGTGTACTTATATGTATTTTTGTGTTGGCACGTGCGAACGCAAATCGTATGGGATTTGTGGCAAATTAAGAAAATTCACTTACATTTGCATTGGAAAATAAATACGATTATTTTAAAGGTAGTTTTTGAATTATTATAATTTTTTTTTTGCTTTGAATACTTTTTTATTATTTTTTTAGTATGATTTTTTATGAACATGAAAAAATGTCTGCCCTTTAATATCCATGGTTTATTTTTATAATTATTAAACAAATAAATTTAAAACTTGCAGGGACAGTAACGATTTTTTTATGGTAAAAAAAAAATTATTTTTAACAAAAAATAAAAACCAGAAAATAATTAAGTACCTACATAATAAAAATTAATTTGAAGTAAAAAATAAATTTCCGAATAATTTATTCGTAGGGAATTTACCTGAATAAAAATTTGAAAAATAAATTTTTATTGGAATAATTATCTAAATAAAAATTTATTCGAATAATGCCGAAGTCTGCTACATACATACATATGTACCTACATGTCTGAGCAAGACCTAGGAAAATTTTAGTTGACTAATTAGGTTTCCCGATCCCTCATTCTGTTTTTCATTTGTCTTTCTAAAGATATTTCAACATTTTTTTAAATAAAAAAAAAAAAATACCACACATTACCACTGGACCATTGCGTTACTTGCACATCTCATGTCAACTACTACATTTAAATTTTATTTTTACCAGCTGGATTTTGCGCATAATCAAAACAAACTTAGCGTTAACCGCGAAATGTCATAAGAATTTTGTAAAAAGAAAGCGACAAGCGGAATTCGCCGCAGCCCCTCATAATTTTCTGACTATAATCTCGTATGTTACTCGCTACATTTTTCGTGAGCGATTTCTCCCTTCTTATACAATATACGTTCTTTGCTTAAACACCTTCTAGAAAATTACCGCTTTCGATACCGATACTTTGAGTATCGAGTAGTTTAGTTTCGATATTATCGGGTTCGCGATTCTTTTTAACCGATATTTTAAATGAGGACCAGATCGATGCTTTTGACTCGATATCGTGTCCCTAGGTGTTACTATATGGGTAGCGTTCTTTCATTTTGCTTAGGAATTATTTCGCCCCAGACAATAACCGTCAAATTGTGCCACAGTGTTTTTTGGAACAAGAATTTATTTGCTAGGAGAAACTTGGCTAAGTATTGGTAACTAGTTGTTAAAAACGAACCTAATATTTTTTTGTAGTATATTGTTTTGCATTCGCAATTGCTGCAGTTTGGCTATTATGGAATGTGTTTTTAATATGAAGCACATAAAATATGTACATACATATTATGTATGTATAACAAAAATAAAATACATATAATAAAAAAAGTATTAATAAATACTTATCACCACCTTTCGTGAGTTGACCTTAACGTCTTCTATTATTTAAACTATCGTAATTCGTGGCGTCATAATATATCAAAGGTAGATACCCAATTGTACAGCACGACTCTCTATGATCTCCATGAAAAGTACTTATTTACGTATTATATACCCATTTTGCTAATTTGACTTTTTACGGCGCTTACATTGAGCTATTTCCACCTGTTGACGATATCTCACGGAAACACGAGCACTAAGTAGCATTTAGTGCATTCCATTCGAAGCGCGGATTTTTCGAATGCGTCACTGGTAAGCATTCCGGCTCCACCAGCTTCCAGGTACCGCTTCCATCTACTTCCTCAACAGTGCTTAAACTGCAATATGGTATTTTATGTATAATTTGGCGCAATTCATTTGTACTACGAGGTGCCCCGCCAACCAATTGGCGGGTGCATGTATCCAGAGTAGTGGCATGAGCAACAATCAAAATATTACCATCTGAAATTACAAAGCTTAGTTAGCATTTAAAATATGTATATATAATTAAGTACATAGTAATATTGACTTTATACAAACCGGTTGTTTCAATAATTTTTCGTATAATTTCATAGTTGCGTGTATAGAACTGCTCAGTGGTTTCTTTAATACAATCGTTTAATTCATCTTCTGACATCAATGGTTTATAATTAGTATCCACATTGAAATCAGCGGTCAACAGCTCTGATATGTTAAGCCAATTCGGTACACCCTCTGGGTACCAAGCCATCCATTCAAACAAACCCGGTTCTAATTTAATTTTGTATTTATGGCGAGACTGAAAACCTTTAGATAAATAGTAATTTGACTATCTGACAGTCTTTGTATAAGTGATTTTCCCATTTACCTTCCAATGTGCTTATGCAAGTTTGAACACAACGATATGCCGGAGAGCAGTATATATGATCTATATGAACGTTGGCGTCAAGTAATGCTTCACCCGTTAGTTTAGCTTGGTATAGGCCAATATTGGTAAGCGGTGAATCATTTTGCCAACCATCGGGACATCTCTGCCTGAACAAAATAAAAAATAGCAACAAATAAAATATAAGTAAAATCCCTGCAAAAAAATGTGCGATTAATCCCGAAAGAGATTTGTCCCGGATTGATCTCTTTCGAGAACAATCGGTCCACATTTGTACCTGTTCGTGCTGAAAGCGATTGATCTACATTTGTACCCGTTGGGGATGAAAGCGATTGATCTACATTTGTACACGTTCGGGATGAAAGCGATTGATCTACATTTGTACCCGTTGGGGATGAAAGCGATTGATCTACATTTGTACCCGTTGGGGATGAAAGCGATTAATCTACATTTGTACCCGTTCGGGATGAAAGCGATTGATCTACATTCGTACCCGTTCGGGATGAAAGCGATTAATCTACATTGGTACCCGTTCGGGTATACAAGTTGAACAATTAGTCTCTTCATAGGACATGCTCGAACAAATGCGATCAATTCACTCCATATAAAGGGATGTAAAATTGTATTAGTCGCATGCTCCCTTCCCTGCAAAAAAATGTGCGATTAATACCGAAAGATATTTGTCCCGGATTGATCTCTTCCGAGAACAATCGGTCCACAATTAGTCCCCGATTGTTCGCGTACGGGTATAAATGTAGACTAATTGTAGACCAATTGTTCCCGAACGGGTATAAATGTAGACTAATTGTAGACCAATTGTTCCCTAACGGGTATAGATGTAGATTAATCGCTTTCATTCCGAACGGGTACAAATCTAGATTCCTTAAATGTAGAAATTTTACAAAAATGTGCAATGTATTTAAAAAATTGTAGAACAACCGGTAAAACGAATTGAACATTCTTTCTTTTAATAACAATGATGAATAATAATTTTAACAAAATGTTGCCTAAAAAATCCTATGAAAAATCCTTTACATTACGCTTATATAATGCATACTCAAAACTTACAATTTTTTTATTTACTTATTGAGATTTTTTTTTTCAAAAGTAAAACATTATATAATCTTTATTTAAATATGCTGAACATTTACAATTTTTTAAGGAAAAATCTACATTTGTACCCGTTCGTGCTGAAAGCGATTGATCTACATTTGTACCCGTTCGGGATGAAAGCGATTGATCTACATTGGTACCCGTTCGGGTATACAAGTTGAACAATTAGTCTCTTCATAGGACATGCTCGAACAAATGCGATCAATTCACTCCATATAAAGGGATGTAAAATTGTATTAGTCGCATGCTCCCTTGCGATTGATCCCGGACACGTCCCGGATTAATCGCATTTTTTGCAGGGTTCCCTGCAAAAAAATGTGCGATTAATCTCGAAAGAGATTTGTCCCGGATTGATCTCTTTCGAGAACAATCGGTCCACAATTAGTCCCCGATTGTTCCCGTACGGGTATAAATGTAGACTAATTGTAGACCAATTGTTCCCGAACGGGTATAAATGTAGACTAATTGTTCCCTAACGGATATAAATGTAGATTAATCGCTTTCATCCCGAACGGGTACAAATGTAGATTAATCGCTTTCATTCCGAACGGGTACAAATCTAGATTCCTTAAATGTAGACATTTTACAAAAATATGTAATTGTAGAACAACCGGTAAAACGAATTGAACACCCTTTCTTTTAATAACAATGATGAATAATAATTTTAACAAAATGTTGTCTAAAATATTCTATGAAAAAATCCTTTACATTACGCTCATATAATGCATACTCAAAACTTACCAATTTTTTTATTTATTGAGATTTTTTTCAAAAGTAAAACATTATCTATATAATCTTTATTTATATATGCATGAACATTTACAATTTTTTAAAGATTGCTATTAAAAATTGCCTTGGCGAATAACTTGGAAAAATCTACATTTGTACCCGTTCGTGCTGGAAGCGATTGATCTACATTCGTACCCGTTCGGGATGAAAGCGATTGATCTACATTTGTACCCGTTCGGGATAAAAGCGATTGATCTATATTTGTACCCGTTCGGGATGAAAGCGATTAATCTACATTGGTACCCGCTCGGGATGTAAGCGATTGATCTACATTTGTACCCGTTCGGTATGTTAGTGATTAATCTACATTGGTACCCGTTCCGGTATACAAGTTGAACAATTAGTCTCTTCATAGGACATGCTCGAACAAAGGCGATCAATTCACTCCATATAAAGAGATGTAAAATTGTATTAGTCGCATGCTCCCTTGCGATTGATCCCGGACACGTCCCGGATTAATCGCATTTTTTGCAGGGTTGCGATTGATCCCGGACACGTCCCGGATTAATCGCATTTTTTGCAGGGATACCATAAGTTGTAACTTGCAGTTAGTGTTTAACTTTGTACATATTTGAAAATTTAGCGTACGTTAGTTTTTTGATCTACATATCGAATTAATATGTAATACCTTTCGTGATATGTTATTATCACTTTGACCAAAACACGATGATACAAATAACTTAGCTCAATTTTCCGATGCCAGTTTCATATCGGAACCGACCAGCAGGTAGTAGTAGTATTACACAAAATTAGACAAAATTTGAAATCAGAAACCAGATACCGAACTTTTCCAAATGCTTTTTGTGCGCTGAGAGACCCTGATCCGAGAAATCCAGACTTAAAAGTGACTTTTATACACGGTAGGCAGGAAGCGACGATAGGTTGCATGAAAATGTCGAGAAAAAAGGAAAGTGGGGTTGTGTTATGTGATGTTTATAGATGGAACATCCGTTGAAATTAAAATCCGAGCTGCTCCTTTTTCAAGGATATCCACATTTTTTGTTTTTTTTGAAAGGATCAAATATTGAGAAAATCGAAAATTCGCCACCGTCCAAATTTTTCCGATTTCAATACATTATTTGGTCGCTAAGGGATACAAAAAAAGGTATTAAAAAGAAAAATGGACACCTGTAGTGGAAAAATCCAATGTGAACAGGACCTAAAGGATAACCACTGAAATATAAAATAACACAAAAAGTACCCACTTTAATTTGCGTATAACTCCTAACATGTTAACTCTACGTGAAAATTCCTTATAATATATTTCATTCAAAATAAATAAAGGAATATTTCTTTGATATACAATTTTGATGTACCTGCAGTGGTTAATGCACTTTGGTCCATCTAAAGTGAAAATTTCAAAAAAAGTACGTTTTTTCTATGGTGCTATTTTAAGTTCAAATATTTTTCTAGTTTATGTAAATATTTTAATCTAATGATCCAATTCTCATTCTTACATATCTATACGTTAATATTAAAAAGAATTAGAGCTGAAATACGCGCTAGCTGTGCACGGTGGGCGGTAAGCAACAATAGGTTGCATGAAAATATCGAAAAAACGATCGCCGGCTAAACACTTACGTAAAATGATATTCTAATATACTTCATAAACATACAGCAAGCGTGAATAAAATCTCCAACATTTTTTTTAAACGAAAATTAGTACCAGCACACAGCTAGGCACATATTCGTTGGGCCATCATTTTTACGATATTCCCATGCAACCTATTGTGGCTTCCCGCCCACCGTGCACAGCTAGCGCGTATCTCAGCTCTAACTCTTTTTTAGTATTAACGTAGAGATATGTAGGAATGAGAGTTGGATCATTAGATTAAAATATTTACATAAACTAGAAAAATATTTGAACTTAAAATAGCACCATAAAAAAAACGTACTTTTATTGAAATTTTCACTTTAGATGGACCAAAGTGCCATAACCACTGCAGGTACATCAAAATTGTATATCAAAGAAATATTCCTTTATTTATTCTGAATGAAACATATTATAAGGAATTTTCACGTAGAGTTAAAATGTTAGGAGTTATACGCAAATTAAAGTGGGTACTTTTTGTGTTATTTTATATTTCAGTGGTTATCCTTTAGGTCCTGTTCACATTGGATTTTTCCACTACAGGTGTCCTGTTTTCTTTTTAATACCTTTTTTTGTATCCCTTAGCGACCAAATAATGTATTGAAATCGGAAAAATTTGTACGGTGGCGAATATTCGATTTCCTCAATATTTGATCCTTTCAAAAAAAACAAAAAATGTGGATATCCTTGAAAAAGGAGCAGCTCGGATTTTAATTTCAACGGATGTTTCATCTATAAACATCACATAACACAACCCCACTTTCCTTTTTTCTCGACATTTTCATGCAACCTATCGTCGCTTCCTGCCTACCGTGTATAGCTTTGCTTCTATGGATCTTTTTGTTCAGAATTATTGGTAAAATACTTCTTTCGTTGAAAATTTTACCCGCTCTAATGTACCTACAAAACTGTTTTGCTGAAACCTTTATGTGGTCAAATGCATGATGGGTTGTCGTACGTGGTAAGCGCTGAATTGAGCTTCTGACAAAATCTCGAAAATTTTCGATCAAAATGACGTCACATTAATACGTTCCACACTTTGTCACCACATAAAACGCAAGTGAGAATCTACCGATTGACGTCGTTGTGATGTCACTCAGTCGAAAATATTGATAGAGTTCAGTTACAGAAACTCAGCACTGGTTTCAGAGAACGCTGTCGTTTTCTGGTTTGGCTCTGCTTTTTGAGCTATTGAGTGTGAAAATTTCATCAAAAATACCCCAAAAACACTTGTGCCCTATCAATGTTCTAAAAAAGTTTCCGATTCGAAAACAGTGCAATTAAAATAAATTTCATAACGACGCCTGAGTAAAAGATCACCTTATTTCAAATATAGTTTTAAAAACGACCTATTTCAAATATTGTATTAAAAACACCCTATTTCAGAATTTCCTTTAATAACACCCTATTTCAGATATTGATTCAAAAAAGCCCTATTTCAGGAAAATTTTTACACATGAAATTTTCTCCGAACTGGGGTGTTTTCGAATACAATTATTTATATAATATAATACAATGGCGCTATTATAACTCTGACGTGTTTTATGGCCGAGCTTCTCTCCCAATTCGAGGTGTGCTCCTTTTTGTTATTCCTACTAATTGGGTGGACCTACAGTTTTATGCCGACTCCGAACGGCGAATGCATTTTTTGTGAGAAGCTTTTTCATGGCAGAAATACTCTCGGAGGGTATGCCGCCCACTGCCGAGAGGTGACCGCTGCTTTTAAAAAAACCCAATAATTGGATTTTTACTAATTAGAAAAATTGTTTTGGGGTTTTGCTCGGACCGTGATTTGAACCCGAGACCTCTGGCATAGCAGGCGAGCACTCTACCCACTGCACCACAGCGGCCACTCAATACAATTATTTACTTTTATTAAAATATTTTTTTTATTTTTGGTGCTTTTATCATAAACTAAAGTTTTTTTAACTTATTCATATTAAAAAAAAAAAAAAGATTTAAGTATGTACCTTCGTGGCAGCTTTTTAGGCATGTTTAAGTCTTTCCGCACATAATTGTTGAATTCATCAAAGCAGTATGGTATCCAGGTACCAAATGTGAAATCTACTCGTTCTCCATGTCGCATTATGTATATGCGACGACATTTCGACGACGTTGATGCCTCTAGGCTAGTAACTTCTTGTGAACGTTCGGAGCTTAGACTGAGCGTGTCATCAGTACGTGGTGCCGTAATACCGACAGGTTCCACCATTATTTCCATGTCGCTGGATTTTTTCGTCAGATCCGTGACATTTGGTACGCTCATTTCAAAGTTCGACGTGGTTTGCACTTTGTTAGATATGGACTGTTGAGTTGTCTGGTTGTTTGGTGGTTGTAAGAGAAGATCGCTGTTATGGGCTTCACTGTGATTTTGCATCAATGGCAAATCCATACAAGGCTGTAATGTCTTTCGTAAATAGTTTTCCATACTATTTTCGGAATCCTCATTAAATAATGAGCAACCTTCATGTACATGTGACAGTTCAGTACTTTGATCATTTAGTCCAATACGCTTCTCCTCATCTCTTCTTGAACTGCTACGTCCATCAACAACATCGATGTCATCAGCTGATGTTACCGACGGCGTCATCGATTTGGACAATTGTACAACGCGATGTAATGTCCAAGCATCTGACTCCGCAGTTCTTTCCGTGTAATTTATAGGCAAATGCCCGGCACTGCCAGTTAGCCATGAAATGCCTTCAACCCAACCGTCACATGAATTGTCAACTGCATCCGTATTTAAATAAATGTAATCACCGATGCGCAATTCCAACTCATCAATTTCGTGTGGACTATGGGGGTAAATCACTTTGTGCACCTAATCCAGCACCTCGCAGAAGCAACAGTTCAATAAAAACCGAAATGAGAGAGTAGTTCGGACAGATGCATTGGAGTAGAGAAAATATTTGTAAATTAGAAGCAGTTAGTATATACATGCATACGTGAGTATACAAAATAACAAAAATTAGTAATGTACATACATAACTAAAAAAATATCAAGAAGAGTTATCACATAAAAATAAATAAAATAAAATAATCAGATATGAAAAAATGTACTTGTTTTGTGGCAAGTCGTGCATCGCGAGAGTATAGTCGCAGCTCCCAATTAGTGGCGGAAGATGCATCAAGAGATTCCACTAAGTTTTTTAGCGAATTGAATTGATTTTGCGGAAATTGATACGCTAAGGTCAGATGCAGCGATTTTACATGCGGCTCCAAAGATATGGCTAAAATGGAAATGATAACGCATTATTTTATTCATTGAATAAATATAAGGTCAATATTAAAAAAAAAGAACAAAAAAAATCATTTTTTCATTATACATATGTATGTACATAATTATATATGTATGAAAATGGCATAATGCAACATAGAATAATCTAATAACAATACATTGATGCGAATATAACACTTATAAATTTTAGGCCGAGTTTCTCCTCCTTTTCGCGGTGCTCTCCTTAATTTTCTCAGATTGACTCCGAATGGCATCCGCCAATGCACATAAACACTTGTGAGAAACCTATTCATGGTAGAAGTATACAAGAATACGCTGAAAGCTCTCGAGGAATGGGAGCTATTTTTAAAAATATAATACAATAGAATGTTAATAAATAGAAAAAATTTAGTGCATCAAGGTAAAGTTTGTGGAGCGTGCTTCGATTATTTCGCTTCTGAATGGCATTCCCATGTTATGGTAATGAAATACAGAGTGTTAAGCGTAAGCGGTTGATGATAGTTTCGATGACGATCACTCCTCGCCTCGGAAAAAATATGGGGCACACCTCGAATTGGAAGAGGATTTCGACCTAAAACTAGTTATAGTTCTAACTTCACCAGGGACGTTTCACCCAGAGCTGTGTTTAACATTTGTAATTAAAATATGTATATTCTGGACTTTTGCAGAAAGATTAACCTTTGTATGCTTGTTCAATGTATGTCGCATACGAAAAACTACATAGATAGCCAAAACTTATGATTTTTCAACAAATTTTATTCTTACATCGACCACTACGCGGTATACAACGTGTACCGGATGAAACTGCACCGCACCATGGAAAGCAAGCGACTATTGCATCGAGCTGTTCATACGTGTCACTTATAACTGGTATTTAATTTGTTGACCATAAACAGCATTAAGATTGAGTAAGTGTTCCAGTGCAAGCATATTTGAAAAGTGTAGAAAAGAGTACCAAAAAATGCCATTTCGGTTTAGTAAAAATCACTTCACCTTTTCTGTTAGATTTGAAATAGAATGAGTTGGATTTTAGAATATTCAATTGAATTTTAGAAAGAATATCTATTTTAGAAGCGATAATTATTGATTTTAAATTAGGCAATTGAGTTTTAGAATAGTCAATTAGATTTTTTAAAATATAAATTGAATTTAAAAAATTTTTTTAATTTAAGTTTTCGAAATCTAATTTACGTTTTTGAAAATCCAATTGACGCTTTCTAAAATGCTGTTGACTCATCTGAAATCCGTTTGATGTTTTTGACACCATTTCCAATTGGATTTCAGAAAAGTAAATTTCGATTTTAGAATAATTAATTGGATTTTTGAATACATAAATCAGATTTTCGGATTTATGTTTTCGAAATCTAATGACAATTCTGAAATCCAACTGAAAATGGCTTTACAGTTATTCATTCTACTCGACACCATCTCGCCTAAGATTTTTATTACATGATAAAATAATAAGTAATAAAGCAAATATTTATGCGTGCAGTCATACTTGAATTGGACACCTTCTTAACATATTGCAGCGATAGCCTTTTCAAATAGTTAGCATCATCTTCGCCTACAAAGAATCCCATAAAATTTTGACTCATATAAGGCTCTAGTTTTAATGGACGATCTAGCAATGCTCCACTCATATCAATCACTTGTTTTAGTGCTGTAGACAGTTGCAGTGAGTTTTCATCTGGTGCCTTGAGATTAGGAAATAGATAATTTATATATTGATATAAATTCAATTGACATCGATACATATATTTATTAAATACATAGTTAAATTTTAAATAGTACACACACACACTCTTTTCCGGGCTTTCTCCATTAACTTTTACTATTCTTCTATTTTATACATATAGAATACCTATTAGAAAATTTGCGTGCGAGTCGGGAATAAACTATCTACCCATGATTAAATGATACATGTAAAGTCAAATACATAACCTCAATTTTCCGCATACCAATCACGACAATGCATTTCAAGTATTAGAAGAAGAGAGATACATATTAGTACTTTTACGAATTTTTGGGCAGGTAAAGGTTCCCATTTCCGTCAATGTTACTTTGGTGCAAGTACGTTCTGTAATGACTCGGTAGATGGTTATGCGCCAATTAAGAAGAAGAAGAATAAGAAGAGCGGTTATTGCGTGCAAATTATGGACCGCTAATATCAAATTTAAATCATGTATGAAAACAGTATTGTTTTTTAAATCAGCGCAAATTTTTATCACGTCGTCAATTTATCCTGAAATTCTAAATTTTGTAAAATACTGCCTATGTATGGACAGCAGGAATCAGTTTCCTCAAGAGTTATTGAAACATATGTATATGTATATACATAAGGTTTTTTGTTGACGCAGTGGCAGTATTGAAATTTATGTAATTTAAATAAATATGTCAATACATGGGTGTGATGAGTTATGTACCTTGAAGAATGAAACCAATGTGATATGGGGTACATAATTGTGAGCGCCGTTCCAACCACATACTATACGAGATTTGTCCCAGAACTCTTCCAGCTGATGAAGAAATGGCCCAGTTGGACATGCATATAAAATGTACTCGCGTGGATTATTTTCATCCAAGGTAGGGTCATTAACGTGCGCAAGCAACCAATCGGAAGCAATCTGAACACCTCTATTCCCAGTTGCCGCTAATGCTTTCTCTCTGCATAAAAGTTAAAGATTAATATGATTTTAATAGATTTAATTTGAACTGAAATACATGTACATACATACATACATAATAAAAGTAAAAACGCATATCGTTAGTATAGAATGAAAAGGGTATATAGCGCATTTTAACTGCTTTACAGGGGAAGGTAAAAACTAGAGCTCTAGATACCCGGGTATCGAGCAATTCAAACACACCGAGTTCGTTTGAAGCCCGTTTGTTGTTCAAATGCCCGTATAAAAAAAACTTCATTAACTCTGGAACAACATGAATTGAAAATTCTTTTAAATCTATCACAAGTAATGGCTAACGCTAACTCTTGCGCCATAAACACGAATATAATAGGTCGAATACAATAACAATATATTCCCGGGGAAAATTTTCCCCGCCTTTGGCCGCGCTTAAAAAAAATAACCCTCAGCCGGCAGAATCCTCTTTCTGGGGTATTATAAATGGACCCATTAGATTTAGATAAGTAAAAGTCTCCCCTAAAATCCCCTCAAAGATTCATTTATAAAACCCAAATACTGTTGTAGATATAGTTTTTGGTATAAAGATGGAAAAGTGAGCCTATTTCGGGATTCGCAAGAACTCATTGAATGTGTTCTTTAACTCCCGATTGAGCTTTACCTTAAGCAAGTTTGGTTTAGTCAGGCGTTCCGCTGGGAAAACAAACGCTTCAATATGCATATTTGAGTCAAAGCCAATAATCATAATACAGTAAGTCATTAGTCCAAGTACCTAGTCTCGAATTATACTTACGCGCGATGTTTCGAAAAACCCATTTGCAATAATATCTGCAAAGGTGTAAGATGTTGCTTTGTAATTCTCGTTGGTGTTGGATTTTTCCTCGGCGGAAGCTGAGCCATGCTTTAATCTTCGTTTTGTTTTTCAAATCGAGCGACAGACCACAATAACTTAAGCGATCAAAACAAGGCTTGGATCAAACCAATCAAATCTGCCAGCTCTCGATGTTCACGTACCCTTTATTAAAAATTCCTCGACTTTTCTCTGAAATTATTATTTTTTAGCGTAGTGATGGTCATTTCTCACCGAATTTTCACATATATATATTTATCGGTCAGGCAACAGTTACACGATCAATATGAATCGCGATATTTGGATCGCGATTCATATTAGAGCCTATACACACTTGCGACTCAATCGATTTGGTCGAATTGGACTGTTGTATTCACACTACTCCAACTATTTAGTCGAATCGGTGGCAGCTATTCACACTTGAGACTAAATAGTCGTGCGATTGACAATGACATAGTGTTGCCAATGTTCACATTTTACTCAGCAAATTTTACATTAGTGGTCTTCATATAAAGTGATGAAGTATTAAATTGTTAAAGTTTATCTGCATTCTTACATGAAAGCACCTTCTTGTCAACTGTCAACTTGATTAATAAATAAAAAACAATAAAATAAACAAAAAGTGCATACATTGTTTGGCTTTGTTTCTTATTAAACTAGCAACTAGCTGTCAAGTAAATGAAAAGAGAAAAACGGAAGGAATTACGCTCATAAAGGCGAAACGAACAGAAGTACGAGAAACGGAAAAATAGTAAAAATCAGCCATTAATAATTTTCATGAAATTTCATTTTCATTATTTCTATTTTAAAATGCGATTAATGACATTTGAAGAGAACAACAATATCAAGAAACATATGAAAACGGAAGTAAATATCCTTAGTTAGATAATTCTTGTCTATAACTACACCATTTCCAGATGGATTTTAGAAAGCGTCAACTGGATTTTAGAAAGGGGAAATTGGATCTTAGAAATGTCAATTGGATTTTAGAAAGGGGAAATTGGATTTTAGAAATGTCAATTGGATTTTAGAAAGGGGAAATTAGATTTTAGAAATGTCAATTGGATTTTAGAAAGGGGAAATTAGATTTTAGAATAGCCAAATGGATTTTAGAAAGGGAAAATTGGATTTTAGAAATGTCGATTTGATTTTAGAAAAGGGAAATTGGACTTTAGAAACTGTAAATTGGATTTTCGAAAATTTATATAATTATTAATTTATACTTTCATACGCAATAAAGAATTTCTATTCGAAAAATTCTGTGTAAAATTTATTTTAAACGCACATTCTGAAATCCAATTCAAGCTTTCAAAAATCCAATTTTGTTTTCTAAAATCCTTTTAACGCTTTCTAAAATCCAATTGACATTTCTAAAATCCAATTTCCCCTTTCTAAAATCCAATTGACATTTCTAAAATCCAATTTCCCCTTTCTAAAATCCAGTTAACGCTTTCTAAAATCCATCTGGAAATGGTGTAGTTAATAAGAAACGAACCTTTTGTTTTTAAATATTTTGAAAATATTAATTGAAATATTCAATCTCTACAATTTACCAAAAGTGAAATAAAAGTAGTGCTGTCAGCATGGCAACTCTTTCCACTACGAATATCACTGTTGTTGTTGTAGTCGTTCGACTAAATTGTCTCAAGTGTGAATACGTAGAAGGGCGCCTTGCTGATCAAGCAGTTGTACAACTGTTTCAGTTGGAATGAAATTGGGCTGCATATCCAACTGTTTCAGTTGTACAACTAATTGAATGTAGTGTGAATGCTTCCATACATTTCCATGCAAATCAACATTCGACTAAATCGATTGAGTCGCAAGTGTGTATAGGCTCTTAAGGTTGTTCTCTCTCTGTGATTTTGGCCTGGCAAATTTGCCGAGATGACTTAGAGCGTTTTCACATTACTCAGTGCGGAATCGGATCGACATTTTTGGTTTTTACCGAAAGTATACCGAAACCTTACCGACCACATGTATTTCAATTGGCACTTTCATATTAGTGTTGCATACATGAAATCGGAGCGGATTAATTTCGGTATACCGCAACGCGGTAAGGCCGGTCAGTAAAATTTGAGGAATTACTGCATACATTTTTGCGGCGTAATAAAAGAAGAAGAATAAAGTCAGTGAAAATCTCGTTTCAACTATAAATTTTGCAAGCTATAATGCCTTCGTCTTCGCTGGAAGACATTATTGTTATTATTGAGTGATTTGTTGTATTTTAAAATTTTATATTGTAAATTTCGACGTTTGTTTTCTTATTTTCTGAAGATTACGCACCGAAAGTATTCCCACAAGTGTGAAAAACACAGCAACGTGGAATCGTTTCGGCAAGCTAAAAATACCGAGAGAAAAATGTCGATCCGAAGTCGTACCGAGTAATGTGAAAAGGCCCTTAAGTGTGATAAATTTGCCGAGCAAAACAACAAAATACACGTCTTGTCAAATTTGGAGCTTCGGCAAATTTCTCATACCCCAACCCGTGATATGTGATATCATGAGAAAAATATCACGGGAAATGCAACCATGTTATTACATTCACAATGGTCTTCTATGAGAAGTGAGTTTGAATTTATCTTTCTAGTTCTTTTTTTTTAAGTATTTTATTTTATTCAGATTAAAAATTAATTAATTCGAAATTGAAGCAAGCAAAGCAAAGCGACAACAGTTGTATAAAGAGTGGAAAGAATATGACTAACATGCTAGTTCACAATGAAGTCAGTTAGAATTTTATTTTCTTAAAGGTGCGCTCTCTCTGTGTGGCAAATTTCTCAAGATATCATGATATCTCGGCAAAAATATTAGACACAGAGAACAACCTTATTGAAGATTTTTTAATCGCAAAGTAGTGCTACACATTCAATATGAATGTTGCGGTATATTTAACGTTGTGAGGCTCAAAATATGTCACTTTCGTCTTTTCACCCTATCTCTTTCATTTCGTTTATTGTCAATATTGCGATCCAAGTAATAGATTTCAAAATATACACGCATATTTATGTATACCAAAATTAGTATGCTACACATTCAATCCGTACTGTCGTTATTGCGATCCAGATCGCTATTTTTTAAATTTCTAAATATTTTGCGATCCAAAACGCGATCCACATTAATCCATTTTGAATTTTGACAAAGAGCGTATATAGATAAGATGGTGCATCTCCCGCGAAATGTGACATCTAGTGTGAAGTTTCACAGACTGCACCCTCTTATCCAAGGTTGATCCATAAGGTTACCGCAGGGCGGAAAATCAACCCTGCAATACATTTTGTTGTTGCCCATTTTGCTATCACAATTGTCAAACGTCCATTTTCAATTGGCCAAGTAACACATGCATACAAGAAAAGCAACACATCCATACAAGAAAAGCAACGAACACATAAAGTTTGACACTTTAGGTAATAAAAAAAAAAACAGTCAGCTGTTTCTACCAAGCCAACCTTATATATCAACCTTTCTCTTATCCATATACGCTCCTTGATTTTGATGAATCGCGAGTCATGGATTTCATCAGTATACTGACCGTGTAACCTTTGCCCACAAAGTAATCAAATCAACAGGAAAATCGATTTCTGCAATCGATGCCTAATATGGCAGATGCTACATTATCAATATATATTGACGAAATCCGTGCATCGCGATTCATATTGACAGTGTAGCATCGAGTATTGATGGATCGCGATCCTGGATCGCGAATTTTTAGAAATTTTGCGATCCGCGATCCGGATCGCAATATTGACAATATGGATTGACTGTGTAGCATGAAAATTTTGCGATCCATCAAAATGCGTGTATATTTAGAAATTTAGAAATCCGCGATCCGGATCGCAATATTGACAATACGGATTGACTGTATAGCATGAAAATTTTGCGATCCATCAAAATGCGTGTATTTTTAGAAATTTTGAAATCCGTGATCTGGATCGCAATATTGGCAATAAACGAATTGAAAGTGAAAGTGGGAAAAGGACGGAAGTAAAATATTTTGAATCTCAGAGCGAGAAAAATATCGCAATATTCATATTGAACGTGTAGCACCAGTTTGCAATTCATCAATGTAGCATTTGCCTATCGACCAAAGTATACTCACTGAGCCGCAAATTGGGTGAGTTTCTAAGACAAAGCTGCTCCGCAACTGTTGAGCTCAACAGTTGCCAACAGTTGGGTTGCAGTCTTCTTCTTCTTCTTGATTGGCGCTTAACCGTCTAGACGATTCTGGCCGAGTCCAACAGAGCGCGCCAATTGCTTCTGTTTCGTGCAGCATGGCGCCACTTGGGAACACCTAGGGAGGCAGCATCGCTGTCCACCTGATTTTCCCAACGCAGTGGAGGTCTCCCTTTTCTTTTGCGTTCAGCGGGTTTCGATAGAAATGCTTTCTTAGCCGGAGCGCCTTCGTCCATTCTCGCGACATGACCTGCCCAACGCAGCCGCTGGATCTTTATTCGCTTTGGGTTGCAGTCACGGTATATATATTGAGACGGTAATGCCAGTAGGCGGAAATGTCAAATACTGCTTACGTCACAGGACCAATAAAGCCGCGAACAACCAAACAAACAGCTGTGCCAATTGCAAAAGGAAATGACGTATGAGGACCTGATACTTTTTTCTAAATCCGAAAGAAATATGGCGGCCAGCGAACTGACAATTTTAATTGGATCATGGGTAGCAGTTGAGTTAAACAGCTACGTCTTAGAAACGGCTTGATGAATTTATCAGCTGTTTAGCTTTACACAACATGTTGAGCTCAAGTAGCGAACAAAATTTGTGATGGAAAAAATGGCGAAAAGTTGCCAACTGTTGAGCTGAGCGGAACTACTCAACAGTGCGTTTCTAAGACAAACACTCAACAGTTGCGGAACAGCTTTGTCTTAGAAACTCACCAATTGGCTACGTGCAAAAAGCGAAGAAAATTGAGTAAGTCCAAAATATTTACATGAACAGACATTTTTTTTTTCATTTCGAAATTTTTTTATTTTTTGTTTTTTGTCTCTCCTGTAAAGTTTGAAAAAAGGACTTACACAATTTGTACTCTAAGCTAGAGATATGTGTTAAGGGGGACTGAAATTTTTTTTTTGAAATTCAATTTGTTCAAAAGCCAGAACGGCACCTCTCTATCCCAGTAATAAGCCAGTAAAATTTTATTGACCTACTCGCATGTTTACAGGTGCCCCCAGCCCCACAAAGTTGAAAAAATAGCACGATCTGTTACAAATGTGAAATTTGTAAAATTATAAAATCAAAAAACGAAGTATGAGCATTGATAAAGATGGCTAAGCTGAGTATTAAAGTGAATTTGTTTTTTTTGGAAACAACAACAACAAAAGTTATTAAAGGTCAACGTTTATATTGTGCATTTTTTAAATTGCAATTACTTAAACACTACTGAACCCATTTCGAACATTTTTATACCATTCGATAGGTATTTTGATTCCCTTTAATTTGATATACATAATATATAAAAAGGTATAAAAAAGTTAATAATCAGCTGTTTAGTAAGTTAACCTGTATTAATTAGCCTCAGTAAGGGCCCATTAGATTTACAATCTCTGGTTAGAGCCTAAACACACTTGCGACTCAATCGATTTAGTCGGGCTTTAATTTGCATGGGAATGTATGGAAGCATTCACACTACATTCAATTAGTCGAACAACTGAAACAGTTGGATTTACATACAACAGCCCAATTCGACTAAATCGATTGAATCGCAAGTGTGTATAGCCTCTTAGTTCAATCGCTGGTTAGTTAGACGTAAATTGTATGGCGAACTGTCAAATAAATCGCTTAACCGGGCAAAAATCTCTGGTTAAACGCTTAACGGGAGATGGTAAAAATGGCCCTCAGTGTAATTATGTAAGCTTATTTAATGGAGCAAAAAATTATGATTTTTGGTTTTGTATTTATGTATGTATGTTTATAAGCCAGGTTTGGGGAAATTGACTGAAAACTGAAATGCAAATATTTCCTACAGGGTTAAACAGTCGATTATGTCCATCCTGGTCCATCCCTAGTTCGATCTTCTCTTTGAGCAAAGAAGGGGAGAGCGGGAGAGAGTATTTTCAATACGGTGCAATATTCTAATAACAAAATATTTGTATTGAATTTAAGTGAATTTATTTTATAATTACAAATAATAATAAATTAAATTCAGAACTAGAGACCGATAACTGCAAGCACACAGAAAAAAAGCTCACGGCAACACGTATATACATACATATGTATGCAAATAACAGTGGAGAAAGAGTGGAGAAAGCTAAAGAAAGTATTGAAATAAATGCATACAAGCATTTTATATTTTGGTTGTTTTTTTTTATTTATTAATTTTCTAAAGATATAAAAACAAAACGATTAGTTTATTACTTTTAAATATTGCACATACGCTCGGTCGATTATTAATTTTGCGCCTACATTTCGGCGTGCATTCTTACGCGTTTACGCATGCGCATTGATGTGTAATAGAATACTCCAGAAGTCTGTATTGTATTTCTGAAAGGAGAAAGTCGGTCAGAATATTGTACAACTTACATACATACATACATATTTATGTGCATATATTGTCACTTGAAAACGGAATACCACGTAACTCACAACTAACTAAATAATTGTAAGTACATACATACATACATACATATAATATAATTTAAAAGAAATAAATCAATTAAAACACCTAAGTATTCGATTTTTTTTTATTACAGCCATCATGTCTAATGGAGACGCAAATGAGTCTCATTCAGCTGCCGCTGCTGCAATAACAAATGGTAAACCATTAATTAATGGCAAATCTAGTATTGCTAATAGTAAGCACCTACGGGGTGGCGATGAAGTTAACGCACTACCTCCACAGAAATCAGTGATAGTCGCCTATATACTTTGGCTTTTTGGTGGTATCTTTGGACTTCATCATCTCTATTTGCACCGCGATCGTCACGCTTTCATTTGGTGGTGTACGTTGGGTGGCTATTTCGGTATCGGTTGGTTAGCCGAAATTTTCCTTATACCCGAATATGTGCGTGATGCCAATGAAGATCCCAGATTTATTAAGACATTTGTGGCACGATTGCGAGCAAATCCACGTCCACCCTACTCGGCCAGACGTTTCGTGGGTGAGGTGATGATCGGCTATCTCTTTGGGCAGCTTTTAACGATGGCTATTCCACAGACCATTTTCGGTGGCATAGATTGGAGTTTCTTGCATTGGCTCATACCGGTATTTGTATCATTGGGCGTTTGGACAGTCGGTAATATTGGACGTGAGCGAGGCGTTTGGTGGCATTGCTTAATTGGCGCCATCGCCATATACCCAATGCGCTATTTAATCTACGACGAAACATATTCGTTGTTACTTACGGCGTTAGTCTCGGCGTTGGTTTTTGACACATATTCGAAGCAGTGGTTGCGCACACCACCAAAACGTCATGGTCTGGTTAAGCGCTACTACAAGTTGTTAGCTGCTCTAATGTTGTACTTGTCATTTTGGGGTTGTGTCCTCTATTTCAATGGCACGATAACCGATGAAGATGGTGGTGAGGTGCCCATACATGAAGCTATACGTAATTTCCTTACATCTGCATGGTGGACCGATTTTACACAGGCTCTGAAAGATACTTATCAATATGGTCAACATCATGGTTGGTATGAGACATGGAAGGAGATTTTCGAAAGTATGGATGTAGATGGTGAACGTAATTCGTATAAGGTTTTGGGTGTTAGTGCAACGGCTTCGCAAGCCGAGATCACGTCAGCATATCGACGCCTATCAAAGGAATTCCATCCGGATAAAGTTAAGGATGAAAAATTAAAGGCTGAGGCCAATCAGCGTTTCATTGAAATTCAGCAAGCTTATAATGTGTTAAGTAAAATAAAATCCAGTCGTCGACGTAAGAATAAAAAGTCGATTGAAGAGGAGGCGCCGATTGTATTGTAGGAGTCGAATAATGTCAAGTTATACATACATGCATATTCGAAATAAAAACTTATGTATGTATGTATGTATGTATGTATTTTAAGCACACATTCCACATTAATTTTAATGACAAAATATTTAGTTTTTAGCTATGTATGCGATCCTCCACGTACTTACATATACATATTCTATTAGGTAATTGTTATCATTGGCCGGATATTAATCCGGAGAAAACCCCAGTCTGAAAAGTTGTATGTATGTGTAATGTAACATATGTTTTTCAATTAAAATATAGCAAATAGATTATAAGTAAATTAAAGTTATTTAGTGCGTGTATTGTTATTCAATCTTTACTAACTATATTAAATTGATAAACAATAAATATAAATACACCGCAACTTTTAAAAACTTCTATTGTACTTACGAAATTATGTACATAGCTCGCTGGTGGCGTATGTGGGAAAAGTAAAGAGAAGAAAGGTTAATTTAGAGAGTTCTTCTCAGCCTAACAACTGTAATTACATATGTATGTACATATGTATGTATTAGCAAATACTCGTTAAATAACGGAGCTGGGCGATAAGGATTACATGTGTAATCGATTACACATAGGATTACGATTACATTAATCGTAATTTGTATATGAAAAGTAAGGGGGGTATTATGGAACCCACATAAAATGTATACCAAATTAAAGGGAATCAAAATACCTATCGAATGGTATAAAAATATTTGAAATCGGTTGAGTATTTTTTAAGGAATTGCAATTTAAAAAATGCATAATATAATATTTTACCTTTAATAACTTTTGTTGTTGTTGTTTCCAAAAAAAAAAAATTTCACTTTAATACTCAGCTTAGCCATCTTTATCAATCCTCATACTTCGTTTTTTGATTTTATAATTTTCAAAATTTCATATTTGTACCAGATCGTCAGGCCCGTAGCTAGGGGGGGGGGGGGCATTGTGGGGCAATGCCCTACCTTAAAATTAGAATGCCCTACCTTAAAAAGGCCAACAAGTGAGATGAATTATTATAATTAAATTTTTTGTCATAGTTTGAGATAAAAAATTATTGCGGTTTCAATGTATGATATGGAGAATCCACACTGCATCACATATATGTATAATTAAATAAGACCATCGAATTTTTGTAGTTTGGTTAAAGGAATGGTTCATTCCGGCACTTTTCTGACAAAAACTAATCTCACTGTGAGCGAACAACACCAAAAGAGCGGAATCGATTTCTAAAGCTGTGTGCTAATCTAAAACATTTTACTCGATGGAAAAATCAGGTGTCTAAATTTTCTATGGTTATCGTTTAATCATTTTCGAGAGTTTTTCTCACCTTGACTTGCGTGCATACCTACAGGCGACCCACATACCAAATTTAAAGATCTCCACATCTCCACATCTAAATTGGAAGCTGTACCATCTTGTTGGCTTATTCTCAATGAGTATTGCTTATGTACTGTCACAATAATTATGTGTCAACAAATAGGTATTAAAAGTACGGGGAAAATTTTCCAACAGTCTACCACGCGTTGAAAAAAAGTCATTGGGTGTTGTAGAGGAGGTCCTCCTGATTCTAAATCCAAGAGTCCCGTCGACCAGAGCTGTTGGTAAGTTGTAAAATTTACCAAACAAACCCCCAAAACTGCGTACGATTACCGAGGAAAGGCACTTATAAAACATGCACATATGTATATATGTGTGTAGAACATCTTTTTTCTTCGAAAGTCATTTTTCTCGGACCGTGGTTCCTTAATGTAAAGCCGTCCCTTTCGGTAGACAGATGGAAATCTGAGCCAATGTACGTCACTGACCTAGAGAAAAGTGATATTTATGCTGACTGATTTTGGAAGCCATGCCTCGATGCACATAGGTAGATTTTCAAGTTTTAAAATATAAATAAAATAAATATTTTATTGTCTACATCTATTCAAAATTGCTTGTTTAATGTAAAGTTTTAATAATTTGTGTTAAAAGTCGATTTTATTGAAAAATATATACAGTGACTCAAAAAAAAATCATACGACATAGTTTTTAAATTTATTTCAAAGAATTCTGTCGAAAATTTGACTTTCTTATTTCGTTTAAAAATGTAGACAATTTTTAAATAAAAATCGTTTTAAGCAGGATTTGTAAGCTTATGGAAAAAATTCGAAAAATCGGAGAAATTTCTAAAAGTGCATTAAAAATTTCAAAGCGAGGCCAGAATTTATAGAAGATTTTGAGGAGATTTTTAAGTGTGCTGTTATGCAGCCAACCAACTTTAGTGTAAAATGTGCAATTCCAAATGCTGTAAAAATTCCGTCGATTTTAGAAATTTTTTTCTGTAGGGTGCTTGCCATATATGTATGTGAGACAGTTCCAATTAAAATTGCGAAAGGCCAATGAAAATTTTTAAAATGAATGTTGCATATTATGATATTAAAATTGAATGAGCTGCAAAACTGCATACTCAAAAATCTTCTAAAAAAATGTAGCTTCAGAATTCTTAGCCCCTTTTTATGATAAGTATTTCCTTGACTTTGAAAAATTGGAAATACTAAAAATACTGCCTAAGAAGTTAACAATAATCGCTGATAAATATCTCGGTTACTTTCGAGCATCACCTATATTAACCAAGATATGCGTTAGAAATATAAACATTAAAATCAAATATAAAACACAAAAAAGAATTTTATTGTAGGTACATATGAAAAACCCTGTATCTAGTAGTGAAGTGCGGCTGTGTGCGACGTAATTTTTTGTCGGCAAAATATTAATTGTACTAGATATCATGTCCAAGGGTTAATGTGACTGAGTCTGACAGATGACAGAGCAACATAAAAAAATCAATTTTGAACACGAAAAAGAGTGATAATTTTTTTAAATATCCCAACTTTAAAAGCTTAAAACTATAAACTTAGAATTATTGGAAATCAAGGATATTATTGAAAAGTGTTAATAATTACCTAAAGCTTTAGGATCCATCACGATTACTTAAATGAAATGCTTTAAATAATAAATATTCACGTTGAAACTAGCACTTAAAATTATGTAAAAACTAAAAAATTTACTTTAGATATGCTAAGTTTCGACCATCTGGGAGCAAGTGCAGAGTATGGGGTCGGGAAAAAAGCGATGAATTATTGTTCCCCAGTCTATTTCCAATATGTGGGTATGTTTTTTTCTGCAATTGTAACAACTTTACAAAATTCAATTTTGGCCGCATAAAAGTTGAAAATCTACCTATGTGCGATGTAAGACTACATTATTTACTTCCGCCCTACCTTAAACCAACGCTGCCCTACCTTAAATTTAAGTCTAGCTACGGCCCTGCAGATCGTGCTTATTGCTTTCAACTTTGCGGGGCTGGGGGCAGTTCAAAACGTCATCCTATCGCCATAAAATTTTGTGGGGTTCATTAACTCGTATAAAGGTAAATTTTCATTGCTGGTACGTTCAAAAAAAGAACAAAAAAAAAATCTCCATATGATTTCACTCCACCTTAACATACATACATATCTAGAGAAAACAAGTCGTTTTTTAACTAAAGCATACAAACCAAAAGGGATATGGAGAAGTAGCTCATCTTATCACCCCTGTATACGGCGCGGAAGCATGTACGATATCAAAATCAAATGGGATTATTCTTGGAGTACTCGAGAGAAATGTGATTCGAAAGATTTATGGGTTTTTTAGTATTGGTGACGCGACTATCGAAAAATATTAAGGCCTCAAATCAGCTGGAGAAAGTCTTGCCTCCTTTGATATTTTATATGTAGTTGGTGACAGTTCTCGAGAAGCAGAAACGACCGACTCGACCGTTTTCCGGCTTAAGTGCCAATTAATAATAAAAATAAGCCACAATGAGAACGAAAAACCACACTGATGCCACATAGCCGAAACCGGTTTGCCTATAAGCCAAATTTAACAAGGGGTGGCGGAAACTCGTTCCACTATATGTATGTAAATATGTACATATGTACATATATCATATTGCTACCCTAACGGCGAAACCAAAAGAAATAAAAAAAGCTATTTCTTCCCAGCATGGAATACAGAAATTCATACTACAATAAATGTATTTTTTACACTAAAACAACAGTATTTATTTATTATTCTATTGTATGTATGTATATCATAAAACTATTTTATTTCGTAATTATTAAACTAGATATTATTATTAATTAGATATTATTAATTACATACCTTTGAATTGAATGCATAAACGTACATTTATCAATAGATTTAATCGTTTATAATTTTATATTTATAAAAGAAATTGCTTTTACCTGATTAAATATGTACATATGTACATATGAATGTATGTACAATGTACATTGTACATATGTATATACACACATACATAAATGTACCTATGCATTTAAGTAAAGTCAACTTATTATAATACATTAATAATAGATACATATGTATGTATTTTGAACTAGGCTGCGTACAATAAACATACGCACGCTTACAATAATTTTCACAAAACTACTACGAATTCCATTACTCCCCTGCAGTAAAAATCCGCAATGAATCCTTAATGAATCACTGATGCAATTCACCTATGACGAGGAGGCATCAGTGAATACTTTCATATAAAGACTGCTGAATTTTTCATATAAATGGTTTGCTTTCCTCAGAAAAAAAAATAAAACCAAATAAAAATATACTGAGCTATGACGACAGTGATGAATATTCAACAAAGAATCATCACTGATCCTTCAGCAGTGACACAAATTTACTGCAGGGTCGATTTTCTATTACATATGTACATATTTATGTATGTATGTATATGTGTTTTATTTATAATTTCTTTAATTTAAAATTTCTATTTTATATTTGTTTAACATAAATTTACTTAGTTTTCATCCATGGTAATGGACATTTTTTATTTTATGTCCCAGCAGTATTTGAGGTAAGGAGGTGCATATTCAGTAGAATATTCAGTATGAAAAATACCCTGAAACTGAGTTCAAAAATCATGCCTGAAAAAATAACTGAACACGCAGTGAAGACATCAGGTGTATTGAAATATATGCTATGGAAGTTCTCCCTGCGTATTCAGCCCTTTTTTCATATGGAAACTCTCCCTTCTCGTTCGTCAGTTTTTAGGTAGTTGATTTTCGACGCCACCTCTATATAAAAACGAAAGCGGAAGTTCAGATTTTGGAACTACAACTCTACTGAATATTCAGTAGGAAATATGTGCTCTTTTCCAGCTGATAAATACTGCTGGGGTACATTTCATACAGATGTACATACATACATATGTATGTATGTATTTTCATATTATTTTCTTTCACATAATACATTTTTTAATCAATAAGTAAATGTACATACATACATATGTATATAGGAAGGTGGTGTGAGGGTGTTTATACGATGTAAAACTACTCAAAGGACTATAATAAAAATGCAGGACGTGTACAATAATTTCGTACGTAAATTAAAAGGATAACAAAAAAAAAAAACTCAACAAAAAATTAACTGAAACATACATACATAAGTTTTGTATGAGCTTATGCTAATAAAAGTATTAGTATTTATAGTAAATTTAGTATTTAGGAAATACTTCAGATTCTTACAACCGCATATGTATATACATATGTACATACATATGTATGTTCAAAGAGAGGATCCGAGAGAGAAATAGTCGAAAATAGTAGTAAAAATAATAACATTAGCTAGAAAAGGAAAGTGGAGGGATTAGAAAAATAATAATAACAAAAAAAATTTAGTATAAAACAAAAAAAAAAAAAAATAGTATCTATAAACATTGTGCTGAAATCGGCCTTTTTTATATTAAAAACTCTAACCTAATAATTTTTGCATTTACAAACCTTTTCTATTTAATTTCGGCACCTTCTTTATATTTTGTATGTATGTACTTTCATTTTTTTTTTCATTAAAGTTAGCTAAAAATATGTAGAAGAACAGGGTGTTTGAGAAGCGTTAACAGAATGAGTTGGGAAAAGGCAAAATTGCAGTTAAGCAAAAGCATAATTAAGAAAATCTTCACTTAAATATTAACATTATAATACTGAGCAAAATATACGTATACATATGTATATGTATACATATGTATGTACGTATATAAGTACATTTTATATGACATACATTCTGTGTATTCGAAAGCAATCATACATATTTCTTTCTTTCCTTCAAACAACTTCACTCTTTTTACCTTTTAACTTACGTGCATATGTATGTATATCCATTAATTGTTGCCTATTTTTGAACAGCTTATTTTATGTTAATTATGTATGTATAGATATGCACTGTTTTTTAACTTTTTCCTTTATATTTTTATTATTATTTCTTTTACTATACGATTCCATTTGTGTTTTCCATTTTTGTGCATTCAAATATACTTTTTTACACATGTTATTTAATTTGCAGGAATTTTCAAGCTAATATTACTATTTTTACTACATTTGACTTTTGCTTAAAAAAAGCAAAACAAATAAAAATAAAAATAAAAATTAATAATGAAACAGTTGATACTGACGCACGCATACGCGGCATTACTAATCCAGAAAAATATGCCGATTATATGCATATGCATTTATTTATTATATGTATGTATATGTATTTTTTTTTTTAAATGTTTTTTTTAAAGCACATTTCAAATCTTTGTGCATTTTAACGTTTCGTTTTATTCCTTAATTCTTTGTGTGTGTTGAATAATTAAAGTTATGCATTTTAAAAAGCGTCAAAAATAACGCTTTGTATAGATATATATTCAACTACTATTTATGTACATATGTACGGGTACTGTTAAAATTTTTCAAAATGCTTCTTTTTAGCCAAAATTTATTTATTCGAAAAATGGTGTTAATTATTGGTGGGCGTGTGTGGGTGAGTTGTTTTTTTTATTATCGACTCATGTTTTTTTTACAAATTAGCTTTTACATAAGTATATAATTACATACATGTACATATGTATGCATATAGATAGATATAGATAGTAAGTATGTATGTATAAGCATTTATGTACAAGTACTTATAAGCCGAACAAAAGTATTTTATAGGACCCTGTCACACGACAAATATTTACGACAATTTTGCACGCAATCCAAATTGATAGATTGATGTCTCGCGTGCAAATTCTCTCACAATCTATTAATATTATGTGATACACCTTCGAATAATATTGCGGTACGTGAATCACGTCTATAAATACTGACTGTGAGACAAGGACTTTCGTATTTCCTTATTCACTTTTTCTAAGGCTAAATATTATTTATTCTTCGCTTCATTTGAACTTAACAATTTTTTATTATTTCCTTGCTAAGTTTTGTTGCTATTTTATTGCCAAATTATATACAAGTATTAATAATATGAGCAACTTTCTTGACTAAAATACATAAGTATGTATGTATGTATATATCGCGACATTACCGCCAACTTGACATAAGGAGCATATACAAATTTTTAGAGGAGAACGTTTTCCTTTGTATATATCAAAGTAATTTAAGAATGATCAAATCGGATGGTTTTCCTACACGGGAGCATGCGACATACAGTTGACCGTGTGAAAAACATTCACTTTCCTGGTTCAGGCCAAGCGTTTGTACTAACGTCACTTTCTTTTATACATATATATAGCTGAATACAGAAATTTAAAAAACAAAACGTTCTCCTCTTAAAATTTGTATGTGCTTTTTAGGTCAATTGGCGGTTATGACTCGATATAATTTCTTTTATAGTACGTCTTTTTGAAGGCTGTCCTTTTCCCATTTTTGTTTAGTAGAACCGAAAAAATATATGTATGTATGTATGTATGTGCTACATGTGTCCAGAAAATTTTAAAACTTTCGAAACCTTCAAAACGTTTTTGAGCAAACACGGTGTGTGTTGTTTAGTCAAACATACATATGTATGTATGTAATTTAAACATTTCTTACTTAGATTACGCTTTCTTGAAAATCTTTTTATTCGTCTTTTATCGCTTTTTTCTAAAGCCGCATTCAATCTAAATGATTCAGCTGTTCAGCTGTTAAACACTCAAAAGAGTTTAGAACTTTTGTAAGTTACTTTCACACTTACAATTGGTAGAGAAACACAACAACAACCACGCGGAAGAAAACTTTTGTACTAAAACAATGCATCCGTCTTAGCAGTTCTCCCGGCCGTTAGTTTCTATACGTTTCTTCTTTTTAAATTCTGTTTAATGACATTTCATTAAAACAGATTCACTAATTTTATATTCTTTAATAATAAATACCCGTTTTTTATGTATTGTTTTTTACTTTACAAAAGTTTCTATTTAGCAAAAGCTAAGAAGAAGAAAAAAAAAAAAAAATAAAAAAAAAAAAACAACCGACCATACACGCCCACACTAAAAGTTCGCACACTCTCGTTTATACAATAATTGTGCCTTAAACCTGCATACTACATTCGTGCAGATCAAAGACTTATTAGCCGGCTGGCTCATTTGTAGCCCTTACAGCTTTCACAATTTTCAATAGCATACGGTAGGCAAGCAGACGCGCTTGCGTATTTCAAATGTTTTTAACGTAACTTGTGATGATTTCATTTGCTGCTCTCTGTTTATATATATGTGTGTGTGTATGTGCAAATGGGTTTAGAAATGCGTCACAACAATATCCTCTTCGAGATCATCAAGTTCATCATCGGTCTCATCCACTTCACCGTTGGCGTTATTAGCCTCGGCCTCGGCTGCAGCAGCGGCAGCTTCCTTCTCCTTTGCGGCAGCTTCCAGTTTCTCCTGTTTCTTTAGTTTGCGTTGCTGCAAATAAGGAAAATGACAAATTGTGAGTATATATGTATGTACATACTTACATACAATACAAATTAAAACACTCTCCACTTACCTTTCTTCTGTAAAGAATCTCTACAATTGTATAGCCAACGCAACCCAAAGCCAATACAGCTAGCAGCACATACAACTTCATGCGCGCACACAATGTCGTTGCATATGCATAGGCGATCACGAAACCAGCCGATTCCCACAGGCGATAATTTGAGAATGCCGCTTCCTTGTTGCGTCTGAACAACAGACCATACAACCCATTGATTTGTGTTTGCCACACGGCATCACCAACACCCCATAGTCCAGACATCGCATAGAAGATGAGTGGATTCTCTGGACTCGGCCGCCAGAACAGCTCGATAGTGATTAATGTGAAATGCACAACAGCGCCGAGTATGATAATTGGTAGACGTCCAATATATTTCATCACAGAACCGAACAAAATCGAGCAAATTGCATTCACCACACCAAAACAGATCATCACAAAACCAATTTGACTGATGCCCAATGCGCATGACACGTAGGCCTGTGTGAAATCGGCTCCAATAAATGCCTGTTCCATGCCAATGAAAATCGTAATGGGAATGAGCAATTGTTGGTTGGGTTTCTTCATTTGACGGAAAGTGGCCGATAATAGCTCCATGCCCGATAGTTCTTGTGCCGATTGTGAACCCTTACGTTTTTCACCATATCGCTTGAGGGGATCCAAGAAGATGGCAATAATGGCAACAGCCGCAATAATACATGATAGATAAATCATTGAGATTTCGAAGATTTCATTGTCTGGTGGACGATTCAAGTTGCCATGACCATTGGAGCCATGCACACAAAAGTTGGCGCCGCAAAATTGCAAATCCTCTTCGGAGATGGTGGCGTTGGAGTCGCCGCCACTGCCATGAGCGCCACTTGAAAGCACTGTAAAGTATAGAGAGATAAAAATGCCAATTAGTAAGCAGAAATTACATTAAGGCATCACGAAATCAATTGGTGGTTGCATGCGTGGGATGCCGACTCCTATAATAAATATTACCAAAGAAACTCTCTGATGGATTGATGGAAAAAACGACAAAACTATATTGCAAACCAGACCACGGCACTTTGACTCATGTGAGTAAATGAGAAACATCAGAGACATTTTAACCAATTTAGCGCAAACCGCTCTGCGATCTCCCACACAATCTGTCTTATAATTTTTTCCTGGGTCTGTTTTAAATCTTTCAACCGGGCAGTTGATAGCATGTCCATTTGTCAGCATGTAGTAATTCGTCCTGACTTAGGGTGTATAGGCTATACAGTTTTTTTTACAGTGTATGTATTTACTTACCCAAACTCGAGATCAAATTTCCCCACAGTTCGGCCGTTTGCCAGGCCAAGAAGAAGAAGCCAAAGAATCGCACAATAATGGCATCGACAGCCTGTTCGGTTATCTTCGCATACACTTGACCGACTTGTGTCAAATAGGTGGCTTTAGATGCCCACATAGGTGCGGCACCCAAACCGACTAGAATACCAGCAGGAACCAATGTGTAGAATCTAATAAAGAAAACAAGTAAGTGATTTCGTTAAAAAAATATTAATAAGAAATTAAAAAAAAATCAAGGCAGAAAACACAAGTGCGTATTTTTATATCGTATGTATTAACGTGTGTATTCCCTGCAGTAAATTTGTTTCACTGCTGAATGATCATTGATGATTCCTTGTTGAATATTCATCACTGTCGTCACAACTGAGTACAATTTTTATTTTTTTTGTTTTTTTTTTCTGAGGAAAGCAAATCATTTGTATGAAAAAATCATCAGTCTTTATATGAAAGTATTCACTGATGCCTCCTCGTCATAGGTGAATTTTATCAGTGATTCATTAAGGATTCATTGCGGATTTTTACTGCAGGGTTGCTACAATACTTTTGTATGTATGTATGTTTACTCACTTTGGGAATAATTGGAAGGCAATGTATGGCGCATAGCACAGCATACTGAACACCAATGTCCATTTAACAGTTAATTTACGTATAATAAGCGTGGGTAAGAAGATGCAGGAGACGACCAGCGCCGCATAAATGGCACTCAACGATACCGTACCCAAACCATCTTCGGCATTAATCGATGATTGCAAATTAGCTGTGCCCTGTTTAAAACAGAAACGAAAAAAAAGAAATACAAAGAATTAAAACATTGAAGGGTTAATCAGTTTCGTTTGAAGAGAGGAAACAAAAAAAGAAAAGGTAAAAAGAGAAAGTGAGTATATGTACATAAATATAAAAATGTAGGTATGTGTGTTTATCTTATAATTATTCTAATATTTTTTTTTTATTATATAATTTATTAACTTTGCTTTAATTTTGTTTTATTTATTATTTTTTTGATTCTCTTATTTTTTATAACAGTGTATATGAATATAAAGTACATATCGTCGGTCTTCTGCCAGAAACACGAATGTGAAATTTTTTCTAAGTACGATGTCTGCTCTTTATCGGGTATATATTGATGTAATAACCATTAATATTGGTATAAATTCTTGTGTAACATACACACATAATATATACATGTATGTACATAAGCATATATACAAATATTAATTGTTATTATATCAATATATACCCGATAAAGAGCAGACATCGTACTTAGAAAAAATTTCACATTCGTGTTTCTGGCAGGAGACCGACGATATGTTACATTAGATGCGTTTTTTTTAGATATTCCCTCCGGCACCGGAATATGAAAAGAGGGTGTTTTAGAGCAAGTAAACTGAAAAAAATTGAATTTTCCAAAAACTAGATAAAGCTACACCGAAAACCGCGCAAATTCCCAGAATTTCAAGGTATGTTTAGATTTATGTAAGAAAAATTTTAGGATTTTGCACAAGAAAAAGTTGATATCTACTCATACATAGAATTAACCGCTAAAGCGAATGGCGTACACAGTTTTTTGGTACACTACTCAGGGAAGGTTATATCGCGGCCCAAAGTGATCATTTTCTTTGTTTTTCTCATGAATCTTCAAGAGAAGCAAGAATGCCCTATACTCTTCCTGAAAGCGGACATTATTTTTTATTTAAATCACACGGTAGGCTGCGTTATTTAATACGATTTCCAGAAATGTATAGCTATTAAACAAACAATCACTAATAAACCAAAAACCCGCCTTCAAGAGCAAAATTGTTGAAATTTTTTAGAAATTTAAAATCATGTCAGCCCTTTTATATCCAACTTTACTTCACTTAAACTTAATAAACTCATCCAAATTTTATTAGATTTTTAATAGCTATACATTTCTGGAAAGCGCATTAAATAATGCAGTTTACCGTATGATTTAATTAAAAAATAATGTCCGCTTTCGGGAAGAGTATAGGGCAAGAAATTGAAGATTCATGAGAAAAAAAAGAAAATGATCCCTTCGGGCCGCGATATAACCTTCCCTGGGTAGTGTACCAAAAATCTGAGTACGCCATTCGATTTTTCGGTTAATTCTACGTATGGATACATATCAATTTTTTTTCTTGTGGAAAAGTCCAACTTTTTTCATACATAAATCTAAACATACCTTGAAATTCTGGGAATTTGAGCGGTTTTTGGTGTAGCTCCATCTAGTTTTTGGAAGTGAAATTTTTCTTTCAGTTTACTTACTCTAAAACACCCTCTTTTCATATTCCGGTGCCGGAGGGAGGATCTGAGAAGGTTTAGAGAATCCCATACAAAAAAAACTCATCTAATGTACATACACACATAGTGCATTACAAGCCTTACCTGAAACGCTGTAAATTGTACCATGAATGCAAGTGATATGATTGTGATATTTTTCAAAATGCGCCATTTTTCGCGCGGATTTAATATAACTTTCTCTCTGAGTGATGATGTATCTGGTTCGAAACCAGCTTTTGGCTGCAAATGTAAAAAAAAATTAATTAAAAATTGTTCCTGAAAGACTCGAGCAGATACATACATATGTACATATACATATGTATGTTCCTGAGTGTATGCATACATCTCGTTTAAATATATGTACATAGAAATACATACGTTATGATACAAAAAAAACAGGAAAAAATACAGTAAATTTATATATAAATCAGCTATTGCGTGCATAGAACGTATCAGACATGGGCATCCTCAATTACATTTTTTGGTAACGAACACCTACGCTTATGAGCCTTTGGGCGGATCGATTGTATGGAATGCAATTTTAAGATCTTCCGTACCGCATAGAGCGAATAAAGTTTTATCTACTATGGATTTACAAAAAATGTGTGTGCCTTGGCAATCATCGTTGGGTGTCAGCATGAAACATAAATTCTAGAAAAAATAATGAGAAAGCACACGAAAAATTTTTGCATAAGCTTAGTCGGAAGGGGGATGCACCTTTTCCAAAATTATTATTCAAAAAAAAAAATTACGTATGTAACTTTATAATCTATTGGAATTGAAAATATGTACATACATACATATTTATAATATCACAAGTTTGTGTTAATTTGTGTGACTTAATTACCCTGCAAAAAAATGTGCGATCAATCCCGAAAGAGATTTGTCCTCGATTAATCTCTCTCGAGAACAATCGGTCCACAATTAGTCCCCAATTGTACTCGTACGGGTATAAATGTAGACTAATTGCAGACCAATTGTTCCCTAACGGGTATAAATGTAGATTAATCGCTTTCATTCCGAACGGGTACAAATCTAGATTCCTTAAATGTGGAAATTTTACAAAAATATGCAATGTATTTAAAAAATTGTAGAACAACCGGTAAAACGAATTGAACACCCTTTCTTTTAATAACAATGATGAATAATAATTTTAACAAAATGTTGCCTAAAATATCCTATGAAAAAATCCTTTACATTACGCTCATATAATGCATACTCAAAACTTACAATTTTTTTTATTTATTTATTGAGATTTTTTTTCAAAACTAAAACATTATATAATCTTTATTTATATATGCATGAACATTTACAATTTTTTAAAGATTGTTATTAAAAATTGCCTTGGCGAACAACTTGGAAAAATCTACATTTGTAAACGTTCATGCTGGAAGCGATTAATCTACATTTGTACCCGTTCGTGCTGGAAGCGATTGATCTACATTTGTACCCGTTGGGGATGAAAGCGATTAATCTACATTTGTACCCGTTCGGGATGTAAGCGATTGATCTACATTTGTACCCGTTCGGGATGTAAGCGATTGATCTACATTTGTACCCGTTGGGGATGAAAGCCATTGATCTACATTTGTACCCGTTCGGTATGTTAGTGATTAATCTACATTGGTACCCGTTCGGGTATACAAGTTGAACAATTAGTCTCTTCATAGGACATGCTCGAACAAATGCGATCAATTCACTCCATATAAAGGGATGTAAAATTGTATTAGTCGCATGCTCCCTTGTGATTGATCCCGGTCTTCAGCATCTACAACAAAATTGCGATCTATAAAAAAGTATGAACAGTATATTTGCCTCGTTATTATATGTAAATTCATATGCTAGTATATATTTTTTTTATTTTGGTAAAATCGGTTAGCTTCACTGCACGAATAAAAAGGTTTTTTGGTGGCTTTGAAATACATATGTATGTATGTATGAATGTGTGTATGTGTGCTTGAAGTTTTGTCACATATTTGCATATCATAGCAGTTTTTTTTTGGTTTTTTCTGTTAAATATGTAAATTACGAATTCCTTCAAAATGTTTGCGGGATGGTTGGCTTTTTGTATGGATTTATATTTGAATGCATGTACATACATATGTATGTATATATTTTGTTAAATATATTAGCACATATGCTTTTTATTCCGAAAAAATATGCAAAAACAGGTTCAAGTAACCGTCTTCGCCTTGCAATCAATAAAATACACACATAAAAATTTATAAAATGCTATTTATTATGCAATATCTGTATGCTTTTTGTTTTTTGTTTTTAATTTTAATTTGTATATAAAAAGAAATAGTAGTACAATATTTGATCATAACTTTTTTAATTCGATCTATGTGGTACAGAAAAATTGCGTTCCATAAAAGTCGATCATTCCCAGTGTTCATAAGTATAGGTGTTCGTAATATATGTATGTATGTATATGTAAGTGTATATGCCAAATGTGTAAGCATTAATTTGAACTAAGTTCTATTATGTGCTTATCTTATTTCGTACAAGCTTTTTATGTTTGGCGATTGCCTCTAGAATATTCTGCCTAATTTTATTTTTATTTATTTTGCTTTTCTTTATTTTATTTTATTTTATTTTAGTTTATTTTATTTTATTTTATTTTATTTTATTTTATTTTCTTTTATTTTATTATAGTTTATTTTCTTTTATTTTATTTTATCTTATTTTATTTTATTTTATTTTATTTTATTTTATTTTATTTTATTTTATTTTATTTTATTTTATTTTATTTTATTTTATTTTATTTTATTTTACTTTATTTCTCTTTATTCTATTTTATTTTATTTTATTTAATTTTTTTATTTTATTGTATTTTATTTTATTTTTTTTATTTTATTTTATTTTATTTCTCTTTCTTTTATTTTATTTTATCTTATTTTATTTTATTTTATTTTATCTTATTTTATTTTATTTTATTTTATTTTATTTTATTTTATTTTATTTTATTTTATTTTATTTTATTTTATTTTATGCTATTTTATTTTATTTTTAGTTATTTTATAGTCCCTTATTTTTTTTATTTTATTTTATTTTATTTTATATTATTTTATTTTACTTTATTTTATTTATTTTTTTCATTTTATTTTATTTTATTTTATTTTATTTTATTTTATTTTATTTTTCTTTATTTTATTTTACTTTATTTTATTTTTCTTTATTTTATTTTATAGTATTTCATTTTATTTTACTTTACTTTATTTTATTTTATTTTATTTTATTTTAATTTATTTTATTACTCTTTATTTTATTTTACTTTATGTTATTTTATTTTATTTTTTTTATTGTATTTTATTTTATTTTATTTTATTTTATTTTACTGTATTTAATTTTTTTATCTTATTTTATTTCGTTTTATTTAATTTAATTTGATTTAATTTTATTTAATTTTTATTTTATTTTATTTTGTTTTATTTTAATTTTCTTTATTTGCTTTTTTATTTTCGAAGCTTATTAATGTGTACCTCGTTTTCCACTAATTCAAGAAAAACGAAATTAATTTAAGATGTCCGAAAATTTTCGAAAGGCGTAATTTAATTTGTATTGTACATGGCATTTTACTTGTGTAAATAAGAGGTTTATTTTTATACAAAATTTTTGCTACAGATAATATGCATGCAATTTACTTATTTAGCAATATTTGGGAAAAAAGAAAGAAAAAGAAAACATCGTTGGTCATTATTTACATACGTACAATTTCAATGAATGAACCAATTGAACAAAACGAAAAGTTTTGGTGTAGTGACATTTTATCGTTCGGCAACCTTCACACACGCCAAGTCTGCAATTTTATGCTAGATAATAAAAATATATCCTCGTGTTTTGCCCGTGAAATTTTTCCACACTAATCGCACATGTGTATGTGACGGTCGATTATTGTTCACGTTTCACGTCACAGCACACGATGCAGTATATTGCAATAAGAATAGACGACAACGGCAAGGACGACGATCAGAAACAAGCAAATTTTTCACTGAATGCATGTACTAAATGTTAAATAAAAAGTTTTGCACGTAAAAAAACGTGAACGTTAAACAAAGATTGTCAATTGCGACTTTTAATACTTTGGCACACTTGTTCCCACCACCGCGGCCGGGGAAGAAAGCGAATGTTTTTGCGAGAAACGCGTGATTTTTGTTTTAGTATTATTATTTTTTTTAGATTTATTTTTAGTTCTATAAATAGTTTTTCCTTTTACGTGGCTTCTATATATCGCACCCTAAATCATAAAGGGGCACAACTCAAAATTCAAAAATTTTCAGGAGAGCCAAAAAACTTTTTTTCATTACAAGCAATCGTATGGCAAAAGGCCAGGTATAATGGTTATTTTTCGGTCGAAAGAGACAGTTATTCAAGCGTTTTTTTGGCAATCTCCAGAGATATGTTCCGTATACCCGTTTATGAAAAAAACTCGATTTCGAAAAATTTTGAGTTGTGCCCCTTTATGATTTAGGGTGCGATATGTATGTATGTATTTATTATGAAAACAACGGTAAATAAAATTTCCGATGCGGATCACTTTTTGAGAGCAGGATGTTTCTATGTAAATGATCGTTTAGCAACTGAAAAGTGAAGACCACAACGTAGCTGACCGATGCTCTTCAATTTGTTCGCAAAATAATCATCATCAATCTATTTACTATGTAGTATATACATAAAACATAGGCATGTACATATGTATGTACATACATTTTAACTGAAGAGCTGCGACGAGAAAATCTCTTGACAAAATTAAGAAACAAAGCACATACGTACCCAGTAGAAAAAGTAAGGGGAATGAGGGTCTTACAAAAGCTCTCTTCTACATAATGCCTCTCTTACCAACTGGACTATTTCGTTAATTATTTTTTGTATGAGGCCATCAGCGTAATAATGTATTAAGTCCAAATTTTTTAAATTGAGATTTGTTTTTTGTTTTTAAGTGCCGTTATATGGTGAATATAGAGGAACAGCGGCTTAGACAATTTTTGTATAAAACTTCATGTTTTATACTTACTTGCTAATATGTAATGTAATTAGTTGAGAATTGTGGGTTAGTCCGTTATTGCACTGAATGACTCATATGAACCGCGACTTCCGAAGGAATAGCTTATGGAGTTACATAGTGGATTTCAA
Organism: Urophora cardui; assembly: GCA_960531455.1. NCBI lineage: Eukaryota > Metazoa > Arthropoda > Insecta > Diptera > Tephritidae > Urophora > Urophora cardui. Next base: position 144,706,376 of record OY482671.1, on the reverse strand, counting down.
GATTTTAAAAGTTTGCTTAACATCTTGGCGACATGTTTCTCGAGAAAGAAGCATAGGAAACATTTTGCTTAGAAGCTCTTCTGTAAGTAAGTAATGCCGTATAAAGGGAGAAACTTTACCACTTTTCTTCTGGGTATGTATGCTACTACATATGGGTTAATGCACTCATACATATACATATGTACATATGTCTGCATATCAATGCAGCAGCGAAACTTCGTTTAAATGTATGTATTTTGAGTCGAGAGTTTAATCTCTTTTAAATAATTATCTTCCCGCTACTTTTGAAATTGCCAAACCATTAATATTTACACACATACAAACATTCATAAATATTTTAAATTACCCTGCAGTAAATTTGTTTCACTGACGAATGATCATTGATGATTCTTTGTTGAATATTCATCACTGTCGTCATAACTGAGTACAATTTTTATTGTTTTTGTTTTTTTTTTTCTGAGGAAAGCAAACCATTTATATGAAAAATTCATCAGTCTTTATATGAAAGTATTCACTGATGCCTCCTCAGTCGTAGGTGAATTTCATCAGTGATTCATAAAGGATTCATTTCGGATTTTTACTGCAGGGTACAGGCATGTGCATACATATGCCAAATTCAATACCGAAATCGATTAAGAAAAACTATTATCACACATTATCACCATAAAAATGTGATATTTAAGTAAATAAATATGTATGTACGTATGTATGTATGTATGTATGTATGTATGTATGTATGTATGTATAATGTATTGTATATACCTACATACATACATAATAATTACAAAAAAATTATCGCTCAACTGTTAATAAATCCGATAAGGAGCGATTGTTGCTGTGAGATCTCTTCTCATCGCAGACAGACAGCTCACGTTGGCGATGCAATGTCAAATCGCGAGGGAGGATTTGATTTGTCTGTGCTGATTTGGACAATTGCCAAACGCCGCGCTGGGGACATCAGAGGGTGGTGCAACATCAAATTTTGATGCCTTCTCGTAAACAAGTCATACTCCTACACTAGTTAGCTACAATTTTCGTATGAATATGGATGTATCTATATACATATAGTTAGTATATAAGTACATTAATAAATAGGTTTACTTTAAGATTGATTTACATATTTTTAGTATTTTATTGAGCTCTTGATAAGTATACGCTTTAACATCTGTAAGACCATGCGAATTGATACGATTGCAAACAAATGGTTGATTTTAGAATCGAGGTAAGCTTAATTATAATTACAAACAGTTCAAATTCCTAAAGAATTTGTTTAAGCAATTTGTACAATCATGTATAAAAATCGCACTACGATGAAGAAATAAACGAAAACATGTTTTTATATGCATAATAGATATAGGTATGTAGCTATGTACATACATATGTACATCACGCCGTTTATAAAAACCCAATAAACACAAAAGCGAGGATGGTATCGTGGTGAATTCGAGATAAATTCGCGGAGGTGAATGTAATTTTTCGGACTCTTATCGAGTTCGAGATGGACTCGAGAAAAATCATTTATCGCATAAATCTTGATTTACACGAAGAAATTCCTGTTGGGCTTTAATTTACAATTTAAAACTCTACTCAAGAAACTTAAAAGCTCGGATGATATCGCGGCGAATTCGAGGCGGAGAGGTGACAGGCCTGGGAATTCGGATTCGCCGATCTATCGTCGCGAAATATCGCCGCGTTAATATATTCAGAGAAGCGAACTCGTTTCGAATTTGAGGCGACTTCGTTGTGTTTATTGGGAATATGTATAACGATACATTTTGGCATAAACACAAAAAAGTGTTAAAAGATAAAGCGAAGAAATATAGAAATTGAATAACGAAGAAACACAAGAAATTACTAATAAATCACAAATGACGACCAGTGTTGCCAGAACTTTTCCAGAGTTCCAGCTAGATTCTCAAAAAAAAAAGCTAGAAAAAGCTAAAAAAAAATTGATTCACACATAAAAAAAAATTTAAATCTAAAAAAGAAGCTAAAAAAAATTACGAAATTACCCAGTAGAACTTGGAGCAACATCTCCCCAAGCGAGAGCAGAAGAGTACTCTATTTGATATCCTTTCCGAGCAAAATCAAAATTTTTTCAGTTTCGATTTATTTTGTTTGTGTTTATTACTTCCCTTTCTAGGACATTCAATCTTAAAAGCGAGTATAAAAAATTGTATGCTTATACACGAAATATAGGGAGTAATGGGGTATCTATTGACAAGTACTGCCGGATTAATAAAACGATGATCCCAAGTCCTACTGCGTATTTTAATGCTTTATTAATAGGTGATTTCCCGTGGCAGTGATCCGGACAAAAAATTTGCAAGCACCTGCAATAACAACTTTTTGATCCTGATGTTTATCTGGATCAAAAAAATTTATTACAATCTACACGTACCCGAAATGGATCTAGATAAACATCAGGATCACAAAATTCTTGTTCCATTTGCACGCAAAATTTTTATGCGGATCTGGAGGGGAACTCGCTTAATGTGTTTTCAAAACACACATAAATTCAAGGTCAATTTAACAGGCCGTGACCTTAATGTTGAACTCTCGTGACCGAGATGTCAAAACTGCAAGGAAGACGAAATAATTTGACATTCATCTCACGGGCGAATGATGGATAAACTCAGAGAATGAAGAATTTGACGAATTGTAAACACGAATGCATGTATAGAATATGCAGAAGTAAACAAATTGGATAGCTGTTGAAGAAGAACAAGAAGTCAGCTGATCTGAAGAACCGGTCTGTTTAGTAGAGCCTGCATAAGTTATTTATTTTCATATATATGCAAATTTGTACTTCAGTGTCAATAAAAATAACGAAATGTAAAAAAAAATGTTTTACATTCAAATAATGGTAACTATGATGACTGTATGGATGTATGTATATGAGAAGGGAGCAGCGCTCATTTTTTGGGGAGTTTTGGGCAAATAAAAAAGCTAGAAAAAAAGCCAAAGCTAAATCAGAATTTTTGCAGCTAAAAGACAAGAAAAAAAGCTAAATCTAGCTTGAAAAAAGCTAGAATGGCAACGCTGATGACGACACAGAATATAGCAACAATGTCGCTAGAAGTATCTCGAATTTTAAGCACATAAATAAATATAAGATAATTGTGCAAAAAATGTCTCATATTCTGTTAATGATTTCACTTGGTGCACGAGTAAATTAGGTGGTCTCGCCTTATATGGACAAAAAAAGGCCAACGTAAGCCGCCTCCCCCCTTTTTTTGTCTTTCCAGAAAATTTTTAATTTTTTTTTGAGCGCTGCTAGTTGTCGCTGAAATGCATTTTTTCATATCTTCGGTATTTATGGTCCGATCCAAAGGTTTGATACGCCCATATCTTTGGTTTGAGAGGAGGGTTTCTGCTGTATAATCGTATTAACCCTATGTGCGCCAGTGGAGTAACTTCCACCCAGTATCTAGTTTATACCACCTTAATGTAGCTTTTTTTGTCTGCATGCTAAACGTCGTCAAAAATCATTAATCTTTTGCAAAGGAAGTATTTCGATTGCATCAGTAGAATCCGAAATAAAACACATTTGACATTCCGAGGAATATAGGTTTCTCGCTTGCTGTGGTCTTTTAAGTTCATTTTACAGATTTTTTTCTAAGGAGACTCCCACTGAAATTTTATGCTGTATAATTTACTAGAACATTTTAGCGACATCTAGCGGCGTCCAAAAAAAATTAAAAAAAAATATCCGCAAATGTTTTCCAAATAACATCATATAGGGGCGTACGGCGATTTTACTTGACGATACGATCTAATGTACATATGTATGTATGTTTGTATGTAAATACATATGTATGTACATATGTTTATTGGCGCTTGACAGGGAAATTTTGGCATTTAGTCAAATTCTTATCTACCTACGAGTACATACACTTGGACGGTGTGAATTAGTGATGGGCGAGTCCGAGATGTTTAGACAATCGAGAGAATCGCCATCGTTGCAAAATCACAATCGAGTCAAAAGTTGACTCGCTCCTCGACTTCACAATCGAGATGTTTTTGCGATTGTTCCGAGTCGGAGGTTGTTTCGATGTTAACTGGACTACACAAGCGAGATGTTTTTGCGATTGTTCCGAGTCGGCGAGCCGGCTGTTGTTTTGATGATATGTTTTATTGATCAAATAAACTGAATGAGTATTGTTGATGAAGAAAGTAATGGAAGTGAGGCAAATACATAAATAAATGAACCAAATTGAAAAATATGTTATATATAGACGCTGTATTTTTGCAATCACAACCAAAGAGTGTCGTGCATAATAATAATTAATTATTTAAACATTAATAAATTAATAAATTTTCTGAAGTGAAACGCTTACGAAACAAATGAATTTTACGAGCAGCAACAACGGCAATAGATTTTTACCGCTCTGTATGTTTTTTTTAAACCAATTTTGATATTCAAGCGGCAACAACAAATGTTAAGTATTTTTTGCAGCGAGTCCGAGATGTTGTAGGGCTGCTTTGAAAACGAGAGGAAGCGTTGGCAAGTCCGAGATGTTTTAGCGATTGTTTCGACTGACGGCCATTTACGACTTGACTCGAATACGAATGAAAACCATTGAGAGCATTCGAGATGTTTCAACAATCGAGAGAATCGAATAAAACATCTCGGACTCGCCCATCACTAGTGTGAATAGCAAAGTAAAAAATGTATGTATATACATAAGAAAGCAAGACAAGAAAAACTTAATTATGTATAGGTGTATGTACATAGATCACACAGAACCTGACATTGAATTGAAAAAGCGTCGTCTATTTTTCGCAACCAATGATTTTCAGAATTTTTTGCATGACGTACTGTATGCATGTGTGCACATGCAAACATATGCATGTAAGTGTGTATTTCTACCGGTGCCAGTGGAAAATTTTCTAGTTATTTCTTGCTGCTTTACTTCTGATGCAATTTCATCAAGTCTCGGTTGCATTTGCTCATTATTTTTATTTTTGTATTTGTTCAATATTGCAACACAATTATTTTGCACTTTAGCGTTGTTGCAATCAATCGAACAATAAAATTAAGTGATCATGTATGTATGTATGTATGTACATATATATTTTCTGCCAGTAACACATCCATGTATGTAAGTATGCACGAGACAGAGGAAGAAGCTGAAGTATAGCAGACTGCTGAGAGAAGGGACATCATGAAAGTTTAGAAGAGAAGTGTGCCGGCAGAAAGAAAACCACAAACAGAAAAAATTGCTCGCAGATGCGTAAAAATGAAAGTCACTTTTCTTTGCCGCTTTCTGTCGCATTCCTCTTGGTTGGCTGTGACTCTGTGCCGGCTATTTTTGTGCTATCGAAACTTTTAACCACAAAACGGAAGTGACTTTGCTTTAGTTATAGACAAGATTCTCTTCTGGTTTATGCATATACTATGTATGTACATACATGTGTAGATATGAACATATGTATATATGTATGAAATGTATGTATGGCTCTTAGGGTTAATGGGTGAGTTTCTAAGACTGAGCTGTTGTGCAACTGTTGAGTGTTTGTCTTAGAAACGCACTGTTGAGTAATTCCGCTCAGCTCAACACTTGGCAACTTTTCGCCATTTTTTGCATCACAAATTTTCTTCGCTACTTGAGCTCAACATGTTGTGTAAAGCCAAACAGCTGATAAATTCAGCAAACCGTTTCTAAGACGTAGCTGTTTAACTCAACTGCTACACAACTGTTGGCAACTGTTCAGCTCAACAGTTGCGGAGCAGCTTTTTCTTAGAAACTCACCCAATGCTAATGGGTATGCTGTAATGGTGCGCCATGTCGTATGAGTGCCCTCGATGTTGTACTAATGTACATACATACATACATACATGTTTATTTTGTCGGTAGTTCATTGTATAAACAAACTTAAAAATAAAATAGGTATATATACTAAAATAAAAATGAACTAAAATAAATTAAAAAAGCTTAATTAAAATAAAAAATAAAATTAAATGTTAAATAAAAATAATATTTTATTGTCTCATAATTATGAATGCAAATGAGGTTCAAGCGCATAATAAAACACACTTACCTACATATTTATTTATTATTATGAAGCACAAGACATTTGAGATGGAAAATATGTACATATTACAAAGATATGTATGTATGTATGTACATATACATATGTATATTAAATTCTTGCATTGTCATAATGAAAATTTGCTTTTCCTTTCCGTTTTGAACTACATTCGCTTTTATAGCAGTGGCCTTGTCATCTTCATAATGTCGTAATAAATTAATCTCAAATATACAACAGCAACAACAAAAACGATACATTATTAGCATTTCAATAAATGCAGGTGCAAAAGCTGCCACCAGTTGAAAAGACACTAAATACACTCAGGGGAAAAACAAGCTAAATTTAAGTATGGTGGGCTTGAATCGCGCTGAAAGCGTCATTAAAGTCTGTTGAGCTTGAAAATGCTAAAATCGAGAATATATTCTTTCTCTTAGAACGATATTTTTTTTTTATTAAAAAGCTTAAGTATGTACCAGGGATCCGCAGCGGTGCACCGCATTTTCTAAAGCACCGCAAAAATAATTATTTTTTAAGCCACCTTTTATTGTAGGTGCCAAAAAGGTTAGTGATGTGTTAACTCGATGGCCGATCCTCGGAAATGAAGCCTCTCACCTCTCACTCTCAATCTCCTACTTTTCCTTCACGTTTGGTGGCACTGTTAACCCCAACCATCTAGGACGGGGAACAGATAAAGTAGGTGAGGACCACTCCTCCATTTTGACCCTGCTTTGTCTACGGACTTTCTCTGGCTTCTCTAATCGGATTAGTTTGCTTCGGGCTGGCGGGCGTGACAATCTGACACCTGAGTATGTGGGGGTGACACCCCACAAAAATGGCTGTCAGGCTAATGTCGCAACCGTCTTCCGCCCCGTTAAAACTTGGCAAGTCTCGGAGTACGTTCCCAGCCGTCGCCGTTAAGTTGGCGGTGCAGGTGCAGCTGAGATTACTCCTGTCTTTGCATGGATGGCTCTGGGCCCCCCCACATGACGGCGGGGGTTCCAACCTCCCCAGGCTGTCCCTGATTTCACACATAACCTGGGATCCTTAGTGACTGCACGAAACGGGGAAGGATAGCGGCTTAGAGTTGGGGCCCTTTTCGCATGGACAAAAATTTAACAACAAAAACAAAACAAAACAAAAAACCTTCGTCCTCTTCCACTCGGAGGGGGACTGCGTCGGCGCAAGCGCCAATGACGCTTTCGCGCCTACATGGCGTCCACGTGGGTGGGAGGCTTGCCTCTCACCAAACAACAACAACAACAACTTTGACTGGCAGCTTGGGGGGCCCCAGCACCAGTAGGACCGCCGGAATGGTAGCGCTGGAAACGGCGAACCACCCGGCTCCTGCTGATGCTGAACACCTCCCAGGTGCTGGAACGGCGTACCTTCTCGCCGAGGCGGTGGCAATGGTCTCACGACCTGGCCACACCGAGCCAAAGGAGAAGGTAGCCGAAAGTAGGGACGATCGACGCCCGATGGATCCCAACTCCAGTGGGAACGCTGGAACGGCAGCGCTGGAAACGGCGAGCCGCCCAGCCCTCACTGTTACGGGTGGTCCATCGAGTGTTGGTACGGCGACCTTTCTCACAGAGGCGGTGGCAGTGGTTTCGCGACCTGGCCATAGTACGCCAAAGGAGAAGGTAGCCTTCTTCAATACATTGAAGGGTGATACGATGGAGCCCAGCACCAGCAGGGCTGCTGTCACGGCAACGCTGGAAACGGCGAGCCGTCCAGCTCCTGCTGAGGCCAGGGGTCCATCAAGCGCCCTAAAGGCAACTTTTCCCCCGACGTCAGCGGCAGTGGTTTCACGACCTGGCCATGCTGATCCGAAGGGGAAGGTAGCCGAAGCTAATACATCTACCGGGGGAGCGGCAGCGAGGGAAACTACGAGCCGCCTCCCCCTGGACAATAAACCCCAATATGGGGATAAACGGAGGGCCGCAAAGGTCCTCAAACGTTACGGGGGGGTGGCACTCGACACGCTGCCCCAGGACGTGAGGGAGGCAGTAGTTAGGGCGAAAGCTCTGCTGCCATCGTTCCAAAACGTGTTGGGGAAAAATGTGGAAAGTGTCACTCCCTTTAAGCGCCAGAGATCGGATGAGGAGTTAAAGCCCCATCCGAAGCGGCTACAGCAGCACGCCGGTGTGCCCAAGCCAACCTTCGCCGAGGTTGCCAGGGACAGGATCCTCGTTGGGGTCCTGGACCGCGGAAATGACCGTGGGGCCATCCCGAAGGACAAGTGGTTGTGGGTCCTGGCCGCCATCACCGACGCCATCCTTGACGTCGTGCTGGAGTCTCCAGGACCACCCCCACGTGGTAGAGACGCGGGATGGTACCAGGGCCAGATTAAGGTGCTCGCTTGCGATGACGCAAGGACCGTCAGCCTGTATAAGGCTGCGGTCGCGAGGGTCGGCGAGGTATACCCCGGTGCGCGACTAGAGGTCGTCGACTGGAAGGACGTTCCAATTCGGCCTAGGGCCAGGGTATGGGTTCCTGTAACCCCAGCAGCTCCTGAGCGGATACTCACGATGCTGCAGGTTATGAACCCATCCCTCCCTACGAAGAATTGGAGCGTCATTCGAGTCGAAGACGCAGTGGGCCCGAGAAGGGAGGTGGTCCTGGCGCTAAATAAGGAGGCTCTCGAGCCACTTAAACAGTGCCAGGGTAGGGTGAATTATGGCGTCGGGGATGTCATAATTCACGTGTACCGTGGCGACGCTCAGCGCGCCGCCGCTCCGGAAACCTCGGTGGACTCGGACATCGAGGCGCCCGAAGCGGAGGCGGATCTCTCCGACGTCGACAGCATGAAGTCCGCCACGTCAAACTGTGCAGATGCTCTGCATGATTTGACAATGGAGGATTTCGTGCTGGACAGCGACGAAGAGGCTGCCGACGTCACGGTGGTTGAGGGGGTGGGGGCTGTAGATACTCATGAGAGTGCTACAGATAAACCTCCACCGATCTAAAGCGGCTTCAGCCGCTCTCATCAGTCGCCTTTCTCAAGGCGACGTTGATGTGGTCCTCATCCAAGAACCTTGGGTGAATAACTTGAGGATTTGCGGACTGGGGGCCACTGGTTACAGGCTCATCCGAGCTTGTGTTGAAGGTAATATAAGAACCTGTATATTGGTTAAGTACGAGCTAACAATGTTTCTCTTGCCTAACTTCAGCGACGGCGACATTACTGCGGCCAGCACAACGATCAAGGGCACACCGGTAACTCTGGCATCGGTGTATATGCCCTATGATTCACACACACCTCCACCACAAGGCTTGATGATGGACCTGGTGGCCAAATATTGCCCCGGCCATCTACTCATCGGAGCGGACTCAAATTCGCAACATGTACAATGGGGCAGCTCTGACACAAATGAAAGGGGTGAGTCACTTTTTGATTACCTTTTGACAACTAACATGGTAGTGTGTAACATAGGTAATGAACCAACATTTATTACAAAAAATCGAAGAGAGGTACTAGACCTCACTTTATGTAGTGAAAAAACTCATGAGGGTGTCAAAGGCTGGCGCGTTCTTGATGAACACTCTTTCTCTGACCACCGATATATAGAAATAATCTTAGATTTCTCCATTCAACAATCCGTTTTAAAAAGGAACCCACGTAACACGAACTGGGATCTTCACAATGAACTATTTGTTAAGGGGCTACCGGATCTTCCACCTTGTAATCCCTCATCGACAGGGGAATTGGAGGATCTGGTCGGCACCTTCACGTATGCACTCTCAAACGCTTTTAACTTAGCTTGTCCGGAACCAAGACCGCGTGGCAAGCGGAAACCTCATTGGTGGTCCTGCGATCTGGACTCACTTCGAAAATCTTGCAGGAAGCAATTCAATAGAGCCAAACGACTCGACAATGAGCCCGAGTGGCTGCAATATAAAGAAAATCTAAGGGCTTATAAAAAAGCCCTGAGACAATCGAAGAGAACCTCTTGGAGGAACTTCTGTACCGGAGTCGAAAGCGTCGATGAGACGGCAAGACTTAGATGCGTGCTCTCAAGGACACAAACGTCATTGGGCTACCTTCGGAAGCCTGATGGATCCTGGACCAATTCGGAAAAGGAAACTCTAGAGCTGCTGCTGGACACACACTTTCCTGGTAGCTCGCGAAACGGACTGGCGATATCATCAACGGGTATCGCTGTTAATATACCTGTGACTGAGGAACGGGTTAGGTGGGCAATCAAAAGCTTCAAACCCTACAAAGCTGCGGGACCAGACGGGATCATTCCTGCACAACTCCTATATACCCTGGAGACATCAGCAAGCTGGCTTCAACGCATCTTCGTTGCTTGTCTTGCTTTCAATCATATCCCGAATGCGTGGAGACGCGTCTCGGTTATATTCATTCCTAAGGCTGGGAAAGCCTCGCACTATGAGCCGAAGGATTTTAGGCCAATAAGCCTTTCCTCCTTCTTGCTCAAGACGCTGGAGAGGATAATAAGTAATTTCCTCTCTATTACAATTGATAGTAAACTTCTCTCTGGATATCAACATGCATATCTTAAAGGGAAATCAACCGAAACGGCATTACATAGTCTGGTTTCTACCATTGAATCATCCTTGACCGATAAGGAGTTCTGCCTTGTGGCCTTTCTAGATATCGAAGGCGCTTTTAACAATGTCACCCCAGAGGCGATAAGCAACGCTTTAAGTCACTTAGGCGTTGACGTATCTCTGATTGGGTTGATTGATCAACTTTTGAGGGGAAGGATTGTACTCTCATCAATGGGCGAGGTCAAATCTACACGCTACGTCTTCAGAGGCACACCCCAGGGTGGTGTCCTCTCCCCGCTGCTATGGAACCTCACTGTCAACTCACTTCTAAAAAGAGACGCAGTTTGGGGCGGCGGGAGAGTCGTGGCATATGCGGACGACCTTGCTTTAGCATACAGAGGGAAGTTCCCACAGACCTTATGTGATCTGATGCAGGTAGCACTGCGAGAGATCTCAGCGTGGTCCTCTCGTTGTGGGCTCAGTGTCAATTCAAATAAGGTGGAACTTGTCCTCTATACTAGGCGGTATAAAATACCACCGTTAAATCTACCAGAACTAAATGGCGTTCGCCTGACCCTGGCCGACAAGGCTAAGTTCCTAGGGGTAGTTCTGGACAAAAAGCTGAACTGGAAGGATAACATCATTCAGCGCCAAAACAAAGCATATATTGCTTTATACACATGCAAAAGAGCCATAGGCAAAAAGTGGGGACTTAGTCCCAGCATTTGCAGGTGGATTTACACTGCGATCATTCGACCAATCCTGCTATATGGGGTCGTAGTATGGTGGCCTGCTTTGAGCAAGGCGTCAAACCTTAATGTTCTGAGCAGAGTCCACAGATCTAGCATGATCAGCATAAGTGGCGCACTCAGGACGACGCCTAGTGAAGCTCTGCAGGCCATCCTAGATATCTTGCCATTAGATTTAGCAGGTTTTCAAGTAGCGGCTACGTCAGCTCTACGTTTAAGAGAGTCATCCGGATGGCATACAAAAGCCACAGGACACTCTAGCATTCTAAGCAAATTAGGTTTTCTACCCGGTAGTACGGACCGCTGTATTACTACAATAGTTGCAGACAGCAACTACGAAACAAGGATTCCAGAAAGGGACGAGTGGGAAGAGCCAAATCGGTGCTACCCAACCCCAGGTAGCGTTTCCATCTATACCGATGGCTCGAAACTAGACAACAAAGTTGGAGGTGGAGTCTTTTCACAGGACTTGAATCTACAGCTAGCTTTTAGGTTACCCGACCACTGCAGCGTTTACCAGGCTGAAGTGTCAGCCATAATGGAGGCTGTCAACCGTATAGGACATGAACCTATCCACAGGGATCTATTCATCTTCAGCGACAGCCAAGCAGCAATTAAGTCTCTCGGCTCCAACTCGTTCAATTCTGAACTAACACTGGACTGTCGCCGATCTCTGCAGGAGATGGCCAAACAGACCCGTCTGCACCTCGTGTGGGTCCCGGGACATAGGGATATCGAGGGAAATTGTAGGGCAGATGAGCTTGCAAGGCAAGGCACTACCGAGCAGGTTCTTCCTGACAAAGAACGCATAGGTATGCCGTTTGCCACATGCAAGCTAATGCTTAAACAGCATATCTATAAACTAGCAAGCGATAGATGGCAACAGAACCCAGTATGTCGAACATCAAGACAAACCTGGCCGAATTGGGACCACAAGCGATCTCGTCAAATATGTACTCTAAGGAGAGAGGAAATCTCGAACCTTGTGGGGGTGCTCACAGGACACTGCCTTATCGGGAAACACGCAGAGAGACTGGGTGCACCCTACCGTAGATGCTGCAGAAGCTGCAAAGATGATGAGGAAGAGGAGACAATCGAACACCTCATTTGCCATTGCCCGGCTCTTAACAGCGCCAGACGACGCTTTCTTGGGACACCTTTCCTGGATGGCCTATCTAAGGTCGCGGTTGTCGACATAAAGGACCTGGTGAATTTCATTAGGGTATCAAACTGGTTTAAAAAGGAGGAGTAATCTGTTTTCTTCTTGTGGTATCACAATGGGCCTCTGCACTGGCCTAAGTGTGCCCCCATGGCAGCCACTCTAACCTAACCTAACCTAAGCCACTCAAAAAATAAGTACCCAGAAAAAAAATTCACCGCCACCGCATTGATTGAAAACCTAAATGATATTGCGGTATTTAGTGTTGTTTACACCGCATACCGTAAACATCGCATAACGCAAACACCGCAATCACCGCAAACACCGCATTTGTTTATTTGTATACTATTCAGTGTTGCCGGAAATTTTTCACACACTGCAAAGGTATAGGCAATTGAAAATTCATTTTTGTTTGTACATAAATACATATGTAGATATGTGTTACTGATTATAAGATATACAGCAAATTTATTCTCAAGTATTTTTTATATTTTTGTGTGGTTTGTTTTTTGTGGCAGTTTTTTGAATAATAAAATATTTTTCAATAATGAAATAATCAAAAAATTTCATTTTTGAAATCCAATACGACTAATAGGGCCGTCAGAATGAATACTTTTCCGTCAAACTAGCAATCCATTTAATTGACAACATAGTTGAATTAAATGTATATAAATGACTATCGACACATTCAGTATCTCAGCTTTGCCGTAAGAAAGACATCTAATTCAACTATGTTTCTCAGTTAAACGAATTGCTAGATTGACGGAAAAGTATTCATTCCGACGGGCGCATAATAAAATGTATAAAAATAAACATGTGTATTGTTGTTGCTCCAATAAAATGACAAAAACTTCGGTTTGAATCAATGTATCGTAGCCAATTTTGCCGATTGTGAAAATTGAATGAATGCCTCGTTGGAAAATAAAGAATTATGTCACAGACAAACAAAAATGTGTAAATAAAACTTATGTGTATTACTAAGAAGCCAAAAATGTAATTCAGGGATTTTAGGAAAAAACTATATTTCATGTAAATAGTACATATTTTTATCTTGAAACTCATTAGTCAAATTATTTTGAATGTAAACAAACTCTAAATTTTAAGTGACCCTTTCAATGAAAAAATTAAAAAAAAACCACCCCTAGAGTTTTCCTGTATAGATATTCTTTGGTTAAAATCAATTTGTAATCAGTAGTATTTTTCATCAGAAATCCATAAGACGGTAAAAATTACAAACAAAAATCGCACTGGCAACATTGTAAATATCTCTATTTGGGAAATGCGGTGTTTGCGATATGCGGTGTTTGCGGTGTACGGTGTTTGCGATATGCGGTGTTTGCGATATGCGGTGTTTGCGGTGTTGTGATATCCATACTACCGCATACCGGAATTGATCAAGAAAATGCGGTACGGTGTTTATTATGATCGCATATTTTGCGGTTGCGGTCATACTCCCACCGCATTTTTTATGAGTATACTCTAAATCACAAAAAATGTATCGCATGCTGATCTCTGGTATGTACATATGTATATTAAGAATTTTCAGTTTTATATAAACTTTCTTTAAGCACACCCATGAATTGGATCAAGTACTACATAGCTTGATTTTAGCTCGCAACTTTTCTCTGAGTGTATATGTAAGTATATGAATTCAGTAGTAGATACATAAAAGAAAATAAATATAATATTGCATGTAACTTACATACATATGTATGTATGCGTGCATTAAAAGAGGTTGCTGATTATTTGATTATAACTTAGTGTATGTACATATGTATGTATGTAGGTACTAAAAATCTTATCAAGCCGTTATCACGATGACAATGAGAATGTAAAATAAATAAAACAACAACAATGAAAAGAAAATAATGGAAAAAATCACAAAATATTCGAATAAAGTGGCGTATATGCATATGTATACATATGTACATATATATGAATGTAAGTTCAGGTGTCGTAGTTAAATAGCATAAATCATGAAAATTAAATAAGTATAAACAATACATACATACATACATACGTATTACTATGAACTTTAGGTTTTTTTTATTATTTCAATTCGCTGTAACGGCGTGAGTAAATGCTGAAAAAAATCGGTTAATATTTACATGCACTATTAAATGCATTTGATTGCCGGAATGAATGCAGTTGCAGTATGTAAGTTGTTCCGCTTTGTACCTGGCACTGTGGCCCGTGCGACTGGGTTAGTCATTTACGAAAAGTATGTTTAGTTACAAAGATGTCGCGTTACAAATTTTACAAGGCCGCTTTAGAAATAATAATATAATAATATAATAATATATAATATAATACAATGGCGCTATTATAACTCAGACGAGTTTTATGGCCGAGCTTCTCTCCCAATTCGAGGTGTGCTCCTCTTTTGTTTTTCCTACTAATTGGAAATTAGAAATATTTTTGTAAACAAGTAGGCGTGGTTATTAACCGATTTAGCAAAATTTTTGCACGTCTGTTACCACAAGCGATAAAAGTGTATACACAAAGTTTTCTCATAATATATCAATTATTTGCAGAGTTATGGGCTCCGAGACCTTCAAATAAATAAAGATCTTCCACATATTTTTATTTATTTACATATTTCTAACCTTAAAAAATGTTTTCCTTTCATAAAAAAAAGAGTATTATGCGTCTTGGCAGCGAATCTGGAAACTTCACTTGAGATTAAAAAATAGTAAATTGTAAATTGTCAATTGTTGCTATGTTGACAATACCTAAATAAGAATAAGTAAGAAAGTGCATATGTATGTATGTATGTATATGCATTTAGCGTACATCTCATCTAAACGTGCACATATGTATGTATGTATGTGTATGTACATGCGTTTCATAAATGATAATACATATGTAACAAGGTCTTTGTTTGAACTGCAGCAGACTAGTTGAAACTAGTCTATATAAATATTATTAGCATTGTTCTTAATCATTCAGTTGTTTGATTATTAAATTTCTTGTCTTTCTACTTTTGCTATGAGGTATTTTCCCTGCAAAAAATGCGATTAATCCGGGACGTGTCCGGGATCAATCGCAAGGCAGCATGCGTCTAATACAATTTTACATCCCTTTATATGGAGTGAATTGATCGCATTTGTTCGAGCATGTCCTATGAAGAGACTAATTGTTCAACTTGTATACCCGAACGGGTACCAATGTAGATTAATCACTAACATACCGAACGGGTACAAATGTAGATCAATCGCTTTCATCCCGAACGGGTACGAATGTAGATTAATCGCTTTCATCCCGAACGGGTACGAATGTACTTCTTCTTGTGGTATCACAATGGGCCTCTGCACTGGCCTAAGTGTGCCCCCATGGCAGCCACTCTAACCTAACCTAACCTAAGCCACTCAAAAAATAAGTACCCAGAAAAAAAATTCACCGCCACCGCATTGATTGAAAACCTAAATGATATTGCGGTATTTAGTGTTGTTTACACCGCATACCGTAAACATCGCATAACGCAAACACCGCAATCACCGCAAACACCGCATTTGTTTATTTGTATACTATTCAGTGTTGCCGGAAATTTTTCACACACTGCAAAGGTATAGGCAATTGAAAATTCATTTTTGTTTGTACATAAATACATATGTAGATATGTGTTACTGATTATAAGATATACAGCAAATTTATTCTCAAGTATTTTTTATATTTTTGTGTGGTTTGTTTTTTGTGGCAGTTTTTTGAATAATAAAATATTTTTCAATAATGAAATAATCAAAAAATTTCATTTTTGAAATCCAATACGACTAATAGGGCCGTCAGAATGAATACTTTTCCGTCAAACTAGCAATCCATTTAATTGACAACATAGTTGAATTAAATGTATATAAATGACTATCGACACATTCAGTATCTCAGCTTTGCCGTAAGAAAGACATCTAATTCAACTATGTTTCTCAGTTAAACGAATTGCTAGATTGACGGAAAAGTATTCATTCCGACGGGCGCATAATAAAATGTATAAAAATAAACATGTGTATTGTTGTTGCTCCAATAAAATGACAAAAACTTCGGTTTGAATCAATGTATCGTAGCCAATTTTGCCGATTGTGAAAATTGAATGAATGCCTCGTTGGAAAATAAAGAATTATGTCACAGACAAACAAAAATGTGTAAATAAAACTTATGTGTATTACTAAGAAGCCAAAAATGTAATTCAGGGATTTTAGGAAAAAACTATATTTCATGTAAATAGTACATATTTTTATCTTGAAACTCATTAGTCAAATTATTTTGAATGTAAACAAACTCTAAATTTTAAGTGACCCTTTCAATGAAAAAATTAAAAAAAAACCACCCCTAGAGTTTTCCTGTATAGATATTCTTTGGTTAAAATCAATTTGTAATCAGTAGTATTTTTCATCAGAAATCCATAAGACGGTAAAAATTACAAACAAAAATCGCACTGGCAACATTGTAAATATCTCTATTTGGGAAATGCGGTGTTTGCGATATGCGGTGTTTGCGGTGTACGGTGTTTGCGATATGCGGTGTTTGCGATATGCGGTGTTTGCGATATGCGGTGTTTGCGGTGTTGTGATATCCATACTACCGCATACCGGAATTGATCAAGAAAATGCGGTACGGTGTTTATTATGATCGCATATTTTGCGGTTGCGGTCATACTCCCACCGCATTTTTTATGAGTATACTCTAAATCACAAAAAATGTATCGCATGCTGATCTCTGGTATGTACATATGTATATTAAGAATTTTCAGTTTTATATAAACTTTCTTTAAGCACACCCATGAATTGGATCAAGTACTACATAGCTTGATTTTAGCTCGCAACTTTTCTCTGAGTGTATATGTAAGTATATGAATTCAGTAGTAGATACATAAAAGAAAATAAATATAATATTGCATGTAACTTACATACATATGTATGTATGCGTGCATTAAAAGAGGTTGCTGATTATTTGATTATAACTTAGTGTATGTACATATGTATGTATGTAGGTACTAAAAATCTTATCAAGCCGTTATCACGATGACAATGAGAATGTAAAATAAATAAAACAACAACAATGAAAAGAAAATAATGGAAAAAATCACAAAATATTCGAATAAAGTGGCGTATATGCATATGTATACATATGTACATATATATGAATGTAAGTTCAGGTGTCGTAGTTAAATAGCATAAATCATGAAAATTAAATAAGTATAAACAATACATACATACATACATACGTATTACTATGAACTTTAGGTTTTTTTTATTATTTCAATTCGCTGTAACGGCGTGAGTAAATGCTGAAAAAAATCGGTTAATATTTACATGCACTATTAAATGCATTTGATTGCCGGAATGAATGCAGTTGCAGTATGTAAGTTGTTCCGCTTTGTACCTGGCACTGTGGCCCGTGCGACTGGGTTAGTCATTTACGAAAAGTATGTTTAGTTACAAAGATGTCGCGTTACAAATTTTACAAGGCCGCTTTAGAAATAATAATATAATAATATAATAATATATAATATAATACAATGGCGCTATTATAACTCAGACGAGTTTTATGGCCGAGCTTCTCTCCCAATTCGAGGTGTGCTCCTCTTTTGTTTTTCCTACTAATTGGAAATTAGAAATATTTTTGTAAACAAGTAGGCGTGGTTATTAACCGATTTAGCAAAATTTTTGCACGTCTGTTACCACAAGCGATAAAAGTGTATACACAAAGTTTTCTCATAATATATCAATTATTTGCAGAGTTATGGGCTCCGAGACCTTCAAATAAATAAAGATCTTCCACATATTTTTATTTATTTACATATTTCTAACCTTAAAAAATGTTTTCCTTTCATAAAAAAAAGAGTATTATGCGTCTTGGCAGCGAATCTGGAAACTTCACTTGAGATTAAAAAATAGTAAATTGTAAATTGTCAATTGTTGCTATGTTGACAATACCTAAATAAGAATAAGTAAGAAAGTGCATATGTATGTATGTATGTATATGCATTTAGCGTACATCTCATCTAAACGTGCACATATGTATGTATGTATGTGTATGTACATGCGTTTCATAAATGATAATACATATGTAACAAGGTCTTTGTTTGAACTGCAGCAGACTAGTTGAAACTAGTCTATATAAATATTATTAGCATTGTTCTTAATCATTCAGTTGTTTGATTATTAAATTTCTTGTCTTTCTACTTTTGCTATGAGGTATTTTCCCTGCAAAAAATGCGATTAATCCGGGACGTGTCCGGGATCAATCGCAAGGCAGCATGCGTCTAATACAATTTTACATCCCTTTATATGGAGTGAATTGATCGCATTTGTTCGAGCATGTCCTATGAAGAGACTAATTGTTCAACTTGTATACCCGAACGGGTACCAATGTAGATTAATCACTAACATACCGAACGGGTACAAATGTAGATCAATCGCTTTCATCCCGAACGGGTACGAATGTAGATTAATCGCTTTCATCCCGAACGGGTACGAATGTAGATCAATCGCTTTCATCCCCAACGGGTACAAATGTAGATCAATCACTTTCGTCCCGAACGGGTACGAATGTAGATTAATCGCTTTCCTCCCCAACGGGTACAAATGTAGATCAATCGCTTTCAGCACGAACGGGTACAAATGTAGATTTTTCCTTAAAAAATTGTAAATGTTCATGCATATTTAAATAAAGATTATATAATGTTTTACTTTTGTAAAAAAATCTCAATAAATAAATTTAAAAAATTGTAAGTTTTGTGTATGCATTAATATATAGGTATATATATTATGAGCGTAATGTGAAGGAATTTTTCATAGGATATTTTAGGCAACATTTTGTTAAAATTGTTATTAAAAAAGGGTGTTCAATTCGTTTTACCGGTTGTTCTACAATTTTTTAAATACATTGCATATTTTTGTAAAATTTCCACATTTAAGGAATCTAGATTTGTGCCCGTTCGGAATGAAAGCGATTAATCTACATTTATACCCGTTGGGGATGAAAGCGATTAATCTACATTTATACCCGTTAGGGAACAATTGGTCTACAATTAGTCTACATTTATACCCGTTCGGGAACAATTGGTCTACAATTAGTCTACATTTATACCCGTACGGGAACAATCGGGGACTAATTGTGGACCGATTGTTCTCGAAAGAGATCAATCGAGGACAAATCTCTTTCGGGATTGATCGCACATTTTTTTGCAGGGTTCATACACACATGCATAAATACATGCAAACATGTAATTCTTGTGTAACCGACGATATGTATGTATGTATGTACCCTTTAAAAAAGTTTTGCTTATTGTTGACAAATCAGGTCTAACACAGGAGTACGCTGGCAGCGTTGCTTCTGTTATGCACTCACTCTGTCTGCTCCTAAGTTTCTAATACTTATCTAGGCCTTATTTCGAATGGCGGATAAGCCTGGAATAAGGTGTGTTCTCAGAGAGAGTACTCCTTTTGGCCTGATGACATCAATACAGGAAAATCAGCCTTATTTTAAGCCTTACGCCATACAAATTTGCTACCCTTATATTTTTCAGGTATTATTATTATATCTAAATACATATGTACTTACAAATGATGTGAAAAACAAAAATAAATAAAAAATACTAGTAAATACTGCAACGCGATGCTGTGGCTTTCCATTACACTGTGAGGGAATTTGAGGGTGGAAGACCACTTATTGCTACATTTGAAAATTTTTTTGATTGTCATTTTAAACTTGACTTCCCCTTAAAATTGGCAGAATATGAATGGGCTGAAATTTTGAACAGGTGGCAACCCTTTTTGTAAAAATTATAATAAATTACTTATTTTCACACAAAGCGCTTACATATGACACCTCAAATTTAAAAATCAAACATACTATAGCGTAACACTGAATTTTTGAACAGGTGGCAACCCTTTTTGTAAAAATTATAATAAATTACTTATTTTCACACAAAGCGCTTACATATGACACCTCAAATTTAAAAATCAAACATACCATAGCGTAACACTGAATTTTTGAACAGGTGGCAACCCTTTTTATAAAAATTTTAATAAATTACTCATTTTAACGTGGAGCGCTTTCATATGACACCTCAAATTTAAAAATCGAACAAACAATAGCGAAAAACTGAATTTTTGAACAGGCGGCAACCCTTTGTGTAACATTTTTAATAAATTACTCATTTTCATCTCAAGCCCTTTCATATGGTACCTGAAATTTAAAAATCAATGAAACTATACAGGAGAATTAAATTTTTAAACAGGTGGCAACCCTTTTCAGAAATATTAAACCTTCCTGCACATCTACAGGCCAAGCCCTTTCATGTGACACCCCATTTTCGAAAATCGGTATAAAGGTGTAAAAAGTTATGGTGCATACAAAAAATCGCTTAGCGTAATATATATAAAGATAATTAAATAACCAAATAAGCTTTTAATAATACTAATAACATACATTAGTAGGTACCACCAGTACTACTAGTACTACTATTAATAACAATAATAACAACACGTGCCAGGTCTAGTGCCATCAGCGATCGTGTCGAGAGATCGAGACCCTGCAGGGAAAATCTCTAGTGCCGAACTAGGTCGCTTCTAGTGCATTTTTCGACACTACTAGTGCGAGCTAAATCTCTTTTGCATGTTATCAACTGACGAATTTAACACGGCGATGTCCTAGGCGGTGTCAATTGTCACTCTCTGCACTACAATTTCGATAGTTCCGAACTAGTACTAAATTCTACAGTTTCCACTAGTTCGTTTATTGGCACAATTTCGATAGTACTGAACTAGCTACAAGTACCTACAAATTCTACAGGTTTACATGTGCCGCTTAACTGCAGCCTTTGACACACTTCGCGCAAGTAGCGCGATGGCCGACTGGCTAACGCATATGCCTTTCAATCTGAGGGGCGCGGGTTCGAATCCTGTCGGTGTCAAGTTGGATGATAATTTTTTTTTTAATTTTTTTTTAAACTAATATTTTTTTATTTATTTATTTATTAAAAATTTACAATAATATTTAAAAAGTAATAAAATAAAAAAAAAATTAAAAATAAGCCTGAGGGATCGAAAAAGCATAATTAGGGGAACATTTCATTTCATACAAGATGCAAATAGAAACCTCTTTATATAAAATGTTTCACTAAACATCTGAGAATTGCAGAAATATATAAAGCCTACGGCAATTCAACGAACGAAAAAATTCCATAGAATTTTTGCCACTTCGAAATTGCATACAAATCAAAGTGTGTCTTATAATGGTCACTCTATTCACTCCTTCTGAACTGGTGAGGGTCTAACTAAAATTGATCTAATTCCTTTTTGACACCTTTTCGCTAGTTCGGAACTAGAAATTTTTCTCACTAGTTATTGAGTTCCCTGCAGGGAGAACCATAAAATAATGCTCATCTTAAGCTACATATGTACATTAACTTTCACATGCCTGCATATGCTGTTATCCAGTTGGGCGGGAACTTTGCAACTCTACGTTTGTTGCTACCTACATATGTATGTATGTATATGTAGCTCTCAGCGCAGCGCAACAAATGTTTATAAACATTATTGATAGTCAAATAAATTGCACCTTTGGACAGACACGTTACATATTTATGGCGGTTGTTGGCGTTTTCTTTTTGCAAAGCAAACAAATATGTATCTTGGTTTTGTTTGTTTTTACTTCTTTATTTGGTTTTTTTTTGTTTTTGCTTGTTGTTTTTCATTTTGTTGTTGGAACTCAGCTGTGTATTAATGTTGTTAGTTGTTTGTCGTTTACTTTATGTCTACTGACCGCAAAAGTTAAATAAATTTACAAACAAAAAAAGCTAATAACAACAACAAACAAGCTTAAAAATAGTAAGCACGTAGGTAAATAGCAAAAGCAACAAGGTATGCCAGCAGCAAACCAAAAATATAAATGCAATTACAGGTGTCAGATCAACATCTAGCTAAACGCAAATGTACACCACAATTCACTTGAAAAGATACATGTACATAAATACGTGGTTTTGCATGCAAACATATACATACATAGGTAAATACATATTTCTGTGTTTGCTATTGTTTATTGGACATATTTATGTTTCTTAGATCAAATATGCATCTACTCAAGTGAACCGAAGTGTACTATGTTTGCACATGTAGGAATGGCCTTAGGCTTTTTGTCGCAAATTTATGCAAGCGTGAACATAAGCGTTGCATTTTATTACACCTCAAAACCGGCTTTGAAATGCAACCATGCATACACACATCCATTTATGTATATAAATGTACGCGCACGCCTCCTAGCAGTATATACCCTGCAAAAAATGCGATTAAACCGGGACGTATCCGGGACGTATCCGGGATCAATCGCAAGGGGGCATGTGACTAATACAATTTTACACCCCTCTATATGGAGTGATTTGATCACATTTGTTCGAGCATGTCCTATGAAGAGACTAATTATTCAATTTGTATACCCGAATGGGTACCAATGCAGATTAATCGCTTCCATCCGGAACGGGTACAGATGTAGATTAATCATTCAAAGTTGTAAGCCAAGGCAATTTTTTTATGAAAACGTCTAAAAATTATAAAGTGTTGTATATACTAAAAGAAAGTTTATGCGATTAGTTTTCTTTTTGTAGTAAAATCCTTTAAAAAAATTTAGTATTTTCTACAAATATTTTAAGTTTGGAGTATGCATTATACGAGTGTAAAATACATGTATGGAAATTTTCAAAGTTGTTAGCCAAGGCTAATTTTTTTATGGCAATCTTTAAAAATTCGGTTGAGGCTTCCTGAAGAAGTCTGATGAGGGGATGTGGTGGTCTCCGAAATGGATCCATAACTTCTACCAAAAAAAAATTTTTCAATTTTCCTTAATTAAAAATTTCAATTTTACTTAATTAAAAAAAATATGAGCTATTATAAAATTCACATAAAATAATTATTAGAAAAAACGGCCATGTAAAAACATATTTAAAAATTATAAATGTTCATGTCCCTTTAAATAAGGATTATACAATAAGTTTTACTTTTGTAAAAAAATTTCTTCAATAAGTTCAAATTTTTTTTTAAATAAGTTGCCAATTTTGAGTGTCATTATGCAAGTGTAATTGATTTTTCAATGGATATTTTTGGTAACATTTTGTTGAAATTGTTATTCATTATTGTTATTAAAATAAAAGGCGTTCAATTAGTTTTACCTATTGTTATAAATTTTTTTAAATACATTAAATATTTTTGTAAAATTTCTACATTTAATGAATATAGATTTGTTCTCGTTCGGGATGAATGCGATTAATCTATATTTATACCCGTTTGGGAACAATCGCGGACTAATTGTGGACCGATTGTTCCCGAAAGAGTTCATTTCGGGACAAGTTCCCTTTGGGATCAGTCGCGCATTTTTTGCAGGGTATGTACATACATACATATGTATGAACGTATGTGTCTGCATTTGAGCAGTACATGTAAGCAATATTGTTGGTTGTTGCGCTTGATTGCTGCTAACAGGCAACGTTGCATACATACATACATACATATATACATGTGCAACAAGAAACCCACAAACAACCGTTTGGGGATAATGTGATGAACACAGCATCAGTGTTAACACAATAAATAGAAGGAAAAATAAAAACACGCAAAAGTAAAACTAAACCACCAAAACAAATACTGTGGACAGTTGTCAGTCGATTTGGCCGAAAACCCAAACCCACTTTTGGGATTATGGCACGGAAAGAGAATTGCAAACACTTTTACGTGCGCCGATAGTTGGTTTGTTCGGCGATATGTAGTCGCTGATTTTGCTTTTAGCTTCTTTTTTCTTATTTATTTTATTTAATACATATTTTCGTTTTTGTTTTACATGGTCTTCGCTGCGGTTGCGGCTGCAGCTGCATTATTTGCGTTTCAAACAACATGATCGCTGTAGTTGGTTTGTTGCAATTTGCATTATTTGTTGATGTTTTTTTTGTGTTGGTTGGATTGCAATTGGAATTTAATTGCTTGTGGCAAAATTTGGTTGCATATTAATTTAAAAAGAAAAAAAAAATTGTTTAAAGCATTACTACCTACATTATATGATACATATGTACATATATGTATGTGTTTCAAAGTCCAAGCGAAAATTCGAGGTGTTTTAAAGTCAAAAAATAAAATCGTTGAGACTGGATATACATACATATGTATGACATAATGAATTTGGTCTTCTTTTTTCGAAAAAATAAATGAAATGAATGAAAGATTGAGTTTCTGAACTCGTTAAACTTTAATTTAATACAAGTATTTTGACGGTTAAATGTTGTTTATTTTAACAGCGAAAAAATGGTTTTTGTACCATGTTCTGACCGACATCGAAAACAAACCACATTGTTTAGGTCAATATGGGTAAAAATACTGTAAAGTTTAATGTCATTATGCCTATTCCGGATTACGATTCACATTCATCGGATGTGCATCGAAACAAATGGCATTCTGCAATGCGATTGACGTCCGATAAACATTAGATTTTTTCGAAGTTCGTAAAATCGGTATTCTGGTTTACGATGAATCGAATTTTTGGCAGTTAATCGGAGCGATTTTTTCCTGAAGTTTTATTGAATAATAAAATGTATTTTCCTTTTTAGCAACATTTAGATATTACTGTTTAATAAAAGCTCTTAAAACCGAAGTCCCGATGAATCGTAGAATAGAGGTGATAAGTAGAATAAGACGGGGATGAAGAAGAGCCAAAACAGCACAAAAAGAAAAGCTCTCTATTAAACATCACATGGCTTATTTTAACTGGAAAAATCTAATATTAGGCGCCTATATCAAAGAGAAAAATCAAAAACAAATGCCGTAAATGATATCAATTGAATATTACTTATTCGTAATTAAAGAATGGCCACCTTTACGTACTATGTATGTACATACACATCTAAGTACATGGAAGAGAGCGTCGCGACGTTAGGAGCGATCTTTCCAATCCCTAAATTTATGACCATAGAAACTTCCATTACAAGTTTTCTTTAACAACAGGCACAGGCGAAGCGATTTTTTATGTCGCTTTTTTCTTTACTTTCAGAAATGATTTTATTTTAGTAAACGTATGTACATACATACATACATACATACATACATATATCTGTACGCATACAATAGCCACCCTGCAAAAAAATGTGCGATTAATCCCGAAAGAGATTTGTCCCGGATTGATTTCTTTCGAGAACAATCGGTCCACAATTAGTCCCCGATTGTTACCGTACGGGTATAAATGTGGACTAATTGTAGACCAATTGTTCCCGAACGGGTATAAATGTAGATCAATCGCTTTCATTCCGAACGGATATAAATGCATTCTCAAAACTTAAAATATTTTTTTTTTTGAAGATTTCACTACAAAAAGAGAACTAATTGGATAAACTTTCTTTTAATATATATAACAATTTATAATTTTTAGACATTTTCATAAAAAATAGCCTTGGCTTGCAATTTTCGATGAAAGCGATTGATCTACATTGGTACCCGTTCGGGTATACAAGTTGAACAATTAGTCTCTTCATAGGACATGCTCGAACAAATGCGATCAATTCACTCCATATAAAGGGATGTAAAATTGTATTAGTCGCATGCTCCCTTGCGATTGATCCCGGACACGTCCCGGATTAATCGTATTTTTTGCAGGGCATTTACAAAAATAATGTTCTGTCGTGACTTTCAATTGTGAAGCTGAAATTGCTGAACGTTGTCGTCTTGTGACTTGGTCAGAAAAGCGAGAAGAATAAAAGATATGTATGTATGTACATATGTTTATGTATGTATGTATGTACTACATACGTATGTACATATATAATAAAAAAATTAAAAACAAAAAAAGGAGAGATGACAACATTATGGCTTTACGCCGGACTGGTTCGGTTTTCACCGCCAAGTACTCGACGTTGCCGGTCTGAGGCATTGATCAGAGGCGAGCGTAGATATTTGAGAAGTAACAGCATATAGATATATTTACATACATACATACGTATATATGTATGCGCTTGCATATTCTTCATATGACCACACAAAAAATATTACACGGGGTGCGACTGGGTGGGTGTGCCTCAAGTCAATGAACAAAAAAAAAAAGAATAGTCGAATTATGTAGTTGGAAAAGAAACCAGTGTCTCTGCTGTGGATTCTACTTACATACTCTGAAAAAAAATACCCGTAGTTAAACCAACAACTTTCGGCTGTTGAATCTCCGTCTTTGATTCAACAGCAAAAGTATTTGTTTTTACAGCAAAGTTTTTGATCCAACAATTTATTCAAAAACAGCCGTTGTTGTTTCAAAAACTTTCTTGCTTTTAAAAAATTTTTTGTGAGAAAATATTTTTTTGTGAGAAAACCAACAAAAGAAAAATAATGATGGAGAGAAGATCAAGAGAAAAATCCAAACAAAAGTTTATTTTTAGCAACAATTTTCTCCCCGTTGTTGATTTAAAGGCAAAAGTATTTGACCCAACAGTTTCCGTTGTAAACAAAACTAATGAGAAAAAATTTTTTAAAATTTTGTTTTTACAATGATTCAAATAATTCATGGATTCCTTTTTAGGAAATGGAAGTATAAATAGGTTACTACAATTCAATATATTGTTGAATGTTCCACTATGTGATGATTGGATAGAACTTTAGGTTGATGTCATGGTTCGAATCCGGAGGCTACATATTTGGAGTTGGGACCCGGGCGGAGGGAAGATGAAGAGTAAAATGCAAGCAAAAATTTATTTTTAGGTGAAAATTTTTTCCAACAATCTCCGTTATTGACTTATATCAACAACGCTCGCACCTTTGAAACAACAACGGAGCGTTGTTGGGCACATTTCAACTGCGGAAAGTAGTAGATTTAACAGCGAAAGTCTTTAGATTTACAACGTTTTTTTTTTCAGAGTATGTACATATGTATATGAACCTTAGTTACATACGCTTGCATTATGTGGGACGTAGTACAAGTCGCCGCGTACTTGTGCCATATTGTTATATGTATAACTGCGCATGCGTTCAGTGCTTATCCGCAAACTACATAGTCGTTTACTTCATGCGCGAGTGCAAAGAAATGCATTTCGATTGTTCGTTTGGAGAAAGGAATGAAGTTGGAGTTCTGGCGTTCAACGCACAGACACTGTATGTATTCACATTACAATTTATGATCAATGCAATAATGGACATTTCTTTTTTACGAGCTGTCATGGGACAGGAGTGCAGTTTACTTTTATAGTTACTGCTTTCGCTGCGAGCTTTTCGTAAGTAAATACATTCTCGTGCATACAAAGACATTGCAAACTGATTTGCGTTCCCATTGAAATTGATATTCTTTTGTTTTTGTTTTTGTACTTGTACTTGTTTTTATTTTTTATTTTTTTATTGATCCTTTTGGTTTAATTGTTATGCCATGCACTTTATTGCATTGTCGTTTAAAATTAATCTTGAGCCACATTTATTTATGTATCTCAGGCCATTGGCGTACATTTTCATAATAAATTTGCATTTATGTACATAGTATGTGCCTTTAAGACACTCATTTGCTTGCGAACATTGACTTTGTATTTTAAATGGCTGGAATGATAGCCAAGCACGCTTCGCTCTTACATTCGCAGGCATAGGCATAATGCATTCGAGCTTGAGTGCACTCCGCTTATCACTACGACCAAATAGTTTAGTGATAGTGCAATTGAGTGTAGCATAGCAATTGTAAATAATGTGTCGGCGAGAAAAGAAGTTAGTAAGAAGCGCTTGCATAAGCTTTTCTCCAGTGTCTAGAAAGAATTACGTTCTGAATGATTTACTTAGTTATTTTTTATAAGAGAGGGACCAAATTACACGGCCCTGCTAGAATTGTGTGACCGAAAGTACTAACACTATTACAAAACAAGTAAGGAAGCCTAAGTTCGAGTGGAATCGAACATTAGATACTCAGCTGCATGCTTTCATTGTTTGTTTGCGTTTGATGGAAACACGGTGCACTTTATATAAAGCGAGTGCTGCATATAGTGGGCGTAGCCACGCCCATTTTCAAAATCAGTCATCCAACTAAGCATATGAATATTATTTGTGCAAAATTTCATTCCTTTATGACATCTAGTTACAAAGATGTCACGTTACAAATTCCTAAAGGGTGTTCCAGAAATATCTTTGTTAAAAAGTAGGCGTGGTCATAACCACTTTCAAAAAATTTTTGCGTGTCTATTAACACAAATTATAAAAGTGTATAAACCAAGTTTCGTCACAATATCTCAATTATTTGTCGAGTTATAGGCTAAGAAATGTCGTATATCCCTTTGTCTAAAAAGAGGCGGTGCCACGCCCATTTTCCAAAATTTTTATATTTCTTGTTTCCGGTCTATTGTGGAACTCATGCCACAAAATTTCAATGAATTATCTTTATATTTGACAAAGATATCGCTTAAAATGTTTTTATTAGGCCCCTTTATAGTTTCCATATATAAAAGAGGGCGTGGTCGTCAACCGATTTCTCTAAAATTTTGAGTATGTATTACCAGACGTTACGAAAGTGTATACACCAAGTTTCGTCATTATATATCAATTATTTGTCGAGTTATGGGCTCAGAAATCTCGTATATTCCTGCTTCTAAAAAGAGGTGGTGCCACGCCCATTTTCCAAAATTTTTGTGTTTTTCGTTTTATGTCCGCAGATGGACTCCTGCCATAAAATTTCAATGATATATCTTTATATTTGACAAAGATATCGCTTAAAATGTTTTTATTAGGTCACTTTATAATACACATATATAAAAGTGGGCGTGGTCGTCAACCGATTTTGGCAATTTTTCGTCCAAACATTTGCCTAAGTAAGTATATCACGCATACCAAATTTCATCGATATATCTTCAACTGTTTCTGAGTTATGACTCATAAAATTTTCAATGTTTTCCCCTTAATAAGTGGGCGTGGCACCGCCCATTTTCCAAAATTTTTACGTTTTTTGTTTTACGTCCATAGCTGGACACAGGCGACAAAATTCCAGTGATATATCTTTTTATTTGACAGAGATATGGCTTAAAATGTTTTTATTAGGTCACTTTATAATACCCATATATAAAAGTGGGCGTGGCCGTCAACCGATTTTAACAATTTTCCGTCCAAAGATTTGCCTAAGTAAGTACATCACGCCTACCGAATTTTATCGATATATCTGCAACGGTTTCTGAGTTATGGCATATAAAACTTTCAATGTTTGACCCTTAATAAGTGGGCGTGGCACCGCCCATTTTCCAAAATTTCATCAAATTTCTTCTTAGGGGCCTGTGCTCAACACGTGGGTAAAATTTCATCACTCCAGCTCTATTAATGACTGATATACCAAATTTCCGATTTTTTCTATATAGGAAAAGTGGGCGTGGTCATGGTCCGATTTCGCCCATTTTCAATACTAACCATCCCAGCGTCGATACCAACTTGCATTCCAAATTTCATCAAAATATCTCAATTTTTGCGCGAGTTATCGTGCGTACGGACGGACGGACGGACGGACATGGCTCAATCGATTTCTCTTTTCACCCTGATCATTTTGATATATATAAGTCTATATCTATCTCGATTATTTCATTCTGTTACAATCCACCGTTATGAAATCAAAACTATAATACTCTGTGTACTAGTACAGCTGAGTATAAATATAATATTACCAACACATTTGCACTCGTATGTGTTTTTAGCCAAGTTCAAAACCAATGAGATAGATAAGGATAGAATGGAATTTGAAAATACACATACGGGAACGTGATGAATGAAACGGTCACAAAAGTTCCCGATGCCCTTAAGAATGTGATAGGAAATATCCCAAAACTTTTGGTCATGCCTGCTGGTCATATGACCTGTCAAATGACCTGCAGAGTTCTTGCAGGGGGGCTTGCGTTGTCGCTTCGAAGAAATATATATGTACACTAGCATACCCGGCCAAGCTTCGCATTGGCTTTTAGTTATCAACAGTCATCATCATCTTATTAGTGATTTGATTTGCAAAATAAAAGATATTTTTATTTTATGATCTGATTCGCGATCCTGATAAAACATACTTTTTATAACTGGAAAGGTTCTATTTTCAAAAAAAATGAAATACACGATATTCTTTGATTTGACTGAAAATCAAATCACAAATAAAAAGTTGTCTAGATTTGGATGAAGAACGAAATCAGAAATAAAATTGATTCATTATATGAAATCAAAAAGGATTTGACTCACGCAGCGCTAAAATTCATGAATTTACTGCAGTGTCGCTATTGTGTTCTATTTCTATTTACAGCAAAATATCAGAACATATTTGAAGTCCTCTAACGGCCTTATTCCGCGGGATAACATAATTTACTTTACCGCTAAACACCCTTCTCGTATTCTAGCAGCAGGAAAATTATATTACCACCTCAATAAGTGGTAACAATTTGTTACCATTTTGAGTCCGATTCCATTCCGTTCGTATGGAATTGCTTTAATAGCGTTACCATTTGTTCGAGAATACCGATTAAGGAGATGGTAAAACTTTTCAGCAAAGTAAATTACCAGTAAAATAATATTGAAGTAACGCTCAGAATCGAGAAATTGATACTATTATTTATAATATTTTTGTTATTTACAAAGAGAATTTATTAATTTTTTGAATGCAGAACTTTAGTAAGAGGTTCAAAGTTTCATTTCCAAGAAGAAATATTTAAATCGGTTGATCCGGTTTTGATTTATGGCCGTATAAAGCTAATTTTGGTTGGTTTTTTACACATTTTTACATAAATTTACGCTGTTTGACCAAAAATTTAAATAAAAACTATTTGACTACTCAATCGGAGCACAATTACATGTTACTACCAAATATTATCAAAATTGGTTCAGTAGTTTAAAAGTTTATCCCGCACAAAGAATGTTACATGAGATTTTTATATATATAGATATGTAGCTTTTAGTAGACGTTTAGTTTAAGATTTGCATAGCGTTCTTTCAACTCGCTTCTCGAGAAAGATGCACTTCATGTGGAAATGTGCATTTCTCTTGCTTAGAAGTTCTGCTGGGAAGAGCTTGACAACTTTTCCATTGGATTAGTGCCAATTGGGTATACATAAGTGCACAAATTCCATGCCAACTCAGGCTTTATTTTTATTAAGTACTCGTATTGTCTCTTGTCCATTTTTATTTCAACGATTCTGTTATTTTGCGCTTTTCAACGCTTCTCGTGCTTGAGGCGTGTTAAGCGAATTTTTTTTTTTAATTTTTCGTTTGACTTGTTTCGTATTTTTTATTTGCTTCAATTCTTTTTTTTTTTTGGTTTGCTGTGCTTAAAGAAAGTAGAAATCTTCTGGTTAATTGCATTTCATATCAATAAATATGTACTCGATTTATGTTTGTATGTACCCTGCTAGAATTGTGTGACCGAAAGTACTAACACTATTACAAAAATATAATATTACCAACACATTTGCACTCGTATGTGTTCTAGCCAAGTTCAAAACCAATGAGATAGATAAGGATAGAATGGAATTTGAAAATACACATATGGGAACGTGATGAATGAAACGGTCACAAAAGTTACCGATGCCCTTAAGAATGTGATAGTAAATATCCCAAAACTTTTGGTCATGCCTGCCGGTCATATGACCGGTCAAATGACCTGCACAGTTCTTGCAGGGTATGTACTTATCGCGATTTAACGCAAGACAGATAAGTTTGCAAGCAAGTAAAATAGCAATTATGTATGTATGTATGCATGTTTACTTAATGATTTGATTGCTATACAGGAACCCTCAAAGTACACTTATAGCATTGACAGACGGCAGCGATAATCCCGATTACCGCAACGTTAATTCGATTAAAATTTTACCCTGACAGACGGCAAGTATTGCGGATTAACAAAACAGCTGAAGGAAGGTAGGCGCAGCGGCGAATTCAAAAACTT
Source organism: Urophora cardui (assembly GCA_960531455.1). Taxonomy (NCBI): domain Eukaryota; kingdom Metazoa; phylum Arthropoda; class Insecta; order Diptera; family Tephritidae; genus Urophora; species Urophora cardui. The sequence continues at coordinate 144,674,036 of OY482671.1, read as the reverse complement.
CTTGTTTTATTTCCAAAGGTAGGGTAATGTCAAAATCAAAACGAAATCACATCATGGTCAATAGGAATGGGCGAGTCCCAAACGAATTCAGATTTCAACCAAGGCGAAATATCATTTTGACATTACAATCTACCAATTACAATAACAAATAACATTCGAAATTTCTGAATTCACTTATGCGCCTAACTTCCTAGATCTGCCTTGGGTTCTTCTTTTTCTTCCCTTTCATTCACAATAGACATTTTTCACCAGAGATGTCATTACAAAATACTCTAATCCGCTAAAATTTTGAGGACTAACTCAAGAGATATTCCGGATTACCTCCACTTAATTCTCAAGTTAAGTCCGAATTAGCTAGATATTCCGGATTAGCGCTGCCGTCTGTCAATGCTATTAGACTAAGAGTCCGTGTTTCAATCGATTGCCGTGGGATTAAGGGCTTGTTGTTGGCTGTGCCAGGGGGCATTCCGTAGTGTTGTTTGTGTGTTTATTTAAGGTTTAAGTTTTTTTAAGTTGTATGCATGTATGTATGTAAGTGTGATTGTCTATATTGTTTCTTGCTTCTTGTAAATTACGGCTCAGCCAGTTACTTATGCCGCGAAGTTATTTACTGTCTAGCATTACAAATATTTTTATGTACAAATGTATGTATCGTATATATTTAAATTAGGTTTTTTTTCTGTGTGCTCAATGGCTCAGTGGGGTTTTGATTCCATAGTTTTTTTTTTAGTTTCGAATCGTGCTAAAAATCAATTTTAAATTAAGGTATGTCTGTTTATAGTTTTTTTTTAAGACGGAGAGGTTAATGACATTTAAAACAGAATTATTTATAGCTGGAGTTTTTTTTTTCTTTTTTTTGTTAGATGTATAAAAGATTAGATTTTGCTTTTTCTTTTAACTTTTGTCACGCTCCTAAGTTAGTAAATCAGGGGAGAAATAAAGGTAAAAAAAAGCTAAAAAGTTATTAGTGAATTGAAGCTGCTGCATATGAAAAGCTGTAAACAAAAATTTGGTACATATAATACTTTGAGAAGTCCTCTAAAAATTCTTTTAAAAATATGTGCAGGTACATTCTTCTTCTTGATTGGCGCTTAACCGTCTAGACGATTATGGCCGAGTCCAACAGAGCGCGCCAATTGCTTCTGTTTCGTGCAGCATGGCGCCACTTGGGAACACCTAGGGAGGCAGAATCGCTGTCCACCTGATTTTCCCAACGCAGTGGAGGTCTCCCTTTTCTTTTGCGTTCAGCGGGTTTCGATAGAAATGCTTTCTTGGCCGGAGCGCCTTCGTCCATTCTCACGACATGACCTGCCCAACGCAGCCGCTGGATCTTTATTCGCTGAACAATGTCGATGTCTGTGTAAAGCTCGTACAGCTCATCGTTAAATCTCCGTCAATACTCGCCCACGCCAACGCACAAAGGATCATAAATCTTACGAAGAACTTTTCTCTCGAATACTCCAAGTGCCATCTCATCTGATTTTGAAATTGTCCATGCTTCTGCGCCGTACATGAGGACTGGAACGATGAGCGTCCTGTAGAGTGTGATTTTTGTTTGTCGAGAGAGGACTTTACTTTTCAGTTGCCTACTTAGTCCGAAGTAGCATTTATTGGCAAGCGTGATGCTTCGTTGGATCTCCGTGCTGACATCATTCTTGGTGTTTATGCTGGTTCCCAAATAGACGAAGTCCTTAACAGTTTCGAATTTGTAGCTATCAACATTGACGTGGCTGCCAAGGCGTGCTGTTTCTTTGTGTGATGACAGGAGGTACTTCGTTTTGTCCTCGTTAACCGCCAAACCCATTTTCTTAGCCTCTTTATCCAGCTTGGAGAAGGCAGAACATACGGCGCGAGTGTTAGTGCTAATGATGTCGATATCATCGGCGTACGCCAGCAGTTGTACACTCTTGTGGTATAAAATGCCTCCTGTATGGTTAAGTTCTGCAGCTCGTATTATCTTTTCCAGTATCAAATTGAAGAAGTCACATCAAAGAGAGTCACCTTGTCTGAAACCTCGTTTGGTCTCGAACGGTTCGGAGAGGTCCTTCCCAATTCTGACGGAGCTGGTGGTGTTATTCAACGTCATTTGGCATAGCCGTATAAGCTTTGCAGGGAAACCAAATTCAGATATTGCGGCATAGAGGCAATTCCTATTCGTGCTATCAAAAGCGGCTTTAAATTCGACAAAGAGATGATATGTGGCGGTTATTTTTTCATGGGTTTTTTTTTTCAAGTATTTGGCATATTGTGAAGATCTGGTCGATGGTAGATTTACCAGGTCTGAAGCCACACTGATAAGGTCCAATCAGATTGTTGACGATGAGCTTCAGCCTATCGCAAAATACACTTGCTAAGACCTTATATGCGATATTCAGGAGGCTTATCCCACGATAATTGGCGCGTACTGTGGAGTCTCCTTTTTTGTGGATTGGGCTGAGCACACTTAAGTTCCAATCGTCGGGCATGCGCTCGTCCGACCATATTCTGCATAGGAGTTGATGCATGCTCCTTATCAACTCTTCGCCACCATGTTTGAATAGCTCGGCTGGCAAGCCGTCAGTGCCCGGCGCTTTATTATTCTTAAGCCGAGATACTGCTATTCGCACTTCGTCACGGTCGGGTGGTGGAACATGTCTACCATCATCTGCTATTGGGGATTCGGGTCGTAAATCTTCTCCTTCAGCAATTTCACTGTTGCCATTATCTAGCAAGGAGGAGAAGTGATCCCCCCACAACTTAAGTATGCTCTGGATATCAGTTACCAGTTCGCAGGTACATATCGTCGTTTAAACTTCATAACCGCCTAAGTGAAACTTTCACAACCGCTTGTGTCAAAAATGAAATTTGCCAATCTTGAAATACTGAGGCCCAGCTCAATCGATCCATACCAAAAGTTTGACCTTTACGAAACTCGGGAAGCTCTACATTAAATTGTAACGTCCTTTTCAGCTCTGAAGTCTTAAAGTGGAGTTCAATTAAAATTTTTGACACAAGTGTCGGTTAGGCGGTATGTATGTACATACATAAATATGTATTTTCAATGGGCACGTTTCTTATAAATAAGAAAAGTATGGACGCCTTATATTCTGGACTATGTCAAACACATTAAATCTTTCGATGTATTGTGGAACGAATTTCCATCATCCCTTGTCAATTTTGATTTAGTTATAAGCCGGTTTCGGCGATGTGCCATCTTCAGCATCTTTTTTCGTTCAAGAACGAGAACATATTTACATACATATATGTCAACAATTTTTGAACGCTTTCACGCTAATAAATTGAAAAATTAAAACGAAATTTGAAAGTGCAGTGTGCCTAAATTGTTAAAAAGAAATACACGCGCAATCTATGAATATATAACATTTTATGTACAATACGATACAATTGTATCTACGATAATCTACAAACGAGTCTAGTATTTCGAGTGTCATTTATGGACACGCAATGGGAAATCAGCGAATCGCGTGAATTCGACATCTCTTTTTTTTGCTGCGTAATTGTTGTTTTTGTATCAACTTGCGTGTTTCATATCACAAAGTGGATCAGGCATGGAGTGTTGAGTGAGTAATTTTCAGCATTGTTTCTGTATTTGTACATATACGAATGTACTACCTTTAGGTGATATAATATGTCTTTAATGGATTGAATTGCCGTAAATCGGTATTATGTATTGTTATTTCGTTTTAGTTTATTTAATTTAATTTTTATTTACGCATTCAAATTCTGGAACTTTACTTTTAAAAAATCACGAAATGAATCTACTGCCAGAGCATATTTATTTATGTATACCTATAGTTGAACAGTGTTTTTCTTGGTATAGGTTTGAAGTTCTTAACAATTAACCAAAAAGTTTGAAACCCTTTTTAATTTTATTCAAAATTTGGTTGAAAAAGATAGGTACTCAAAAACGGGATTGTTAACTCTAGCAATATATATACATACATACATACATATGTAACATAAAATTCAATTGCCTTTAATTGAAATGCGTTATATACAAATTAATCGTGCATTGAATTCATGTTGACGATTAAATAAGGAGGAAGCTACTTAAGAGGACAAAGGAGCCGAAATGTCACATTTCGATTAAAAATGCACAAAAATTACCATGAAGATGATTATTTCTTTTTTAATATGGTGGATATTTGTACATACAAACGAGCTGTACACAGTAGAGGTCGGAAACTATCGATAGTCAGCACCATCGATAGTGTACGATAGTTTTTTGCAAACTATCGATAGTATATCGATAGTTGACGATAGTTTCGGGTGAATTGGGAGAGTCTACGGCTACGCTCACACTATAACCGCCTTTTGCCGTCCGGCAGCAAACACATCCACAAACATATCTGTTTTAATTGAGCTCACCCGATTTCACCCGAATGTAAACAAACTTTGCCCACCTGTCCTGGTCTTATTCTTACCAATACATGAAAGTAATAGAAGATGATCCAATAAAACTTTTTTCAGTACATTGTTTTTTTTTTTTATTTATTTATTAGCCATTTATTCTTGTTCAAAAAATTAATATATTAACCAGAGGCCATAACAATTATAACAAATAAATATAAAAATCACTTGATAACAATTATTGAGCAATGGAAAAATTTTTCCATCATCAATAACAATTACTCAAAGATCGATATTTTTTCGATCAGATCATAATTGTTATGATCAATTGATATTTTTTTCGATGTTCCATAACAATTTCTGGATGATGGATATTTTTTAGATCAGCTCATAATTGTTACTAGCAATTTATATTTTTTCGATCTTCCATAACAATTACTGGATGATGGATATTTTTTAGATCAGTAAGACTCGACCAAATGATAGCCCTAGCCAAGCGCTTTCATTTGATACCCATTTTGCGGTGTTCGGTATTCTATATTCGTATTCCATATCCTTATTTATCCGCTTTTCCACAATTATGAGCTGGCTCAGTTATCGATAAATTTATCGAAATATATCGTAGTCCAAATAAAACCTGGGGCCATCCCATAACCTAACTATAGAAGGTCCATGCAAGGGAGAGTAGCTCTTCTTACGCGAGTTTGTAGCTTATGTCAAACTATTGTCTTTTGTTTTGATTTTGCATTCTTGTACGTGTTTTTCGTGGAAATAGCTTGTGTGTTCGGTTGTGCGTTTGTATGTTCGGTTGTGTGTTCGCTCGCGTTTTCTCTGCTTTTGACATTCTTGAAAGACGCCATCTAACTGTAATCACCTATTTTGCTTCACATAAGAGGACCTGTATAGATTGGTCTTGGGCCATCCCCTTTCGTTTGATACCCATATTACAGTGTAATTTTAATGTTTTTGGGTAATCACATTTTGACCGATAACTCAGTTATCGATAAATTTATCGAAATATATCGAAGTCCAAATGAAACCTGGGGTCATCCCCTTTCGTTTGATACCCATATTGTAGTGTAATTTTAATGTTTTTGGGTAATCACATTTTAAACGACCACGCGACTAGAACGCATAGTCGTATTTATGTTGCTTTGATTACTTGCTAGTCAGCAATTCAAACCCTGCATGGAATAGTTACCATTTGTTTGATGCCTAGTGGTCACATTTCAAATTTTCAATAAACTATCGATAGTTCAAACGATAGTCGAAAACCATCGATAGTGTAAACGATATTCAGAAACCATCGATAGTGACGATAGTGCTATCGATAGCTTCCGACCACTAGTACACAGACATCGACATTGTTCAGCGAATAAAGAACCAGCGGCTGCGCTGGGCAGGTCATGTCGTGAGAATGGATGAAAGTGCACCGGCCAAGAAAGTATTTCTATCGAAACCCGCTGAATGCAGAAGAAATGGGAGACCTTCACTGCTGTGGGAAGATCAGGTGGACAGTGATGCTGACTCTCAAGGTATTCCGAAGTGGCGCCATGCTGCACGAAACAGAAATAGCTGGCGCGCTTCATTAGACTCGGCCAGAATCGACTAGACTGTTACGTGTCAATTAAGTAAGTAAGTAAATAAATAAGAGAGTGATAAAATAGATGCAGGAAATTGAAAAATGAGAATATTTAGGCGCCAACAAAATTTTTATTCTGCCGCTGTCTATATTGTTAACGCCGACTACTCATTTACTGTTCCGGTTAGAAATGTGTACATACTGGACACACTTACTCACATACTATGTACCTACACATCTACACTACATCCTGCAGCAACCCAATAAACATTTTAGTTGGTTCGAGGTCAAATGGATATCCAACTCGTTTTCCAATTTCCAATGTTTATTTGTTCTTAGTTCTCCAATTGCGTAGCTCTTTGATATCAATTTGAACTCAAGCATTAATCTCCATTTAGATTCAAATGAAAAAAAAAAAAATTGCTTATTAACAGCACATTTTCATCCATATTAGAGGTTTATAAAACGATTAACAGCGTTATCGTAAGAAATTGAAAATTTAAATAATACTTCAAACTGAACTCCAATGGCTCTCAATTTGAAAACAAAATTTGGATATCCAATTGATATATAAGTTGGATATCCATTTGAGAACCACAAAACTTCTCAAAGATTGGAAAAAATTTTACTCGTGCATATTGGGAAAGTATTTAGTTTTTATTTTATATTAAACCAAAATACTTTTTAAAATTGTGCGAATTTTATCAAGTCGAGCTTGTTAAGAAGCACAAAAAAAAAAAAAAACAAAAAAAGCCCCAATAAGAATCAGGGTTAGTAAATAACAACAATTGTCTAAATATCAGTTCCTAGTCTTTTGACCAAATAGAATTGTTCTGAAATTATATTTTTCCTCTCACTGTTTGATTGGTCAGTCTGTTAGGTAACCGCATTTCTTACATTCAGTACTACATATCGTTGTTTAAACTTCATAACCGCCTAAGTGAAACTTTCATAACCGCCTATGCCAATATTGAGATTTAGCGAACTTTAACTCTTGGCGTCCAGCTCTACCGATCCATACTATATATTTGGTCTTTGGGAAAGAGCTAAAGCGCTCGCTACGCAGAACTTGTATTTTTTCTCATTCTAAGTGAAGTTATGATGAGAACTTTTGTAAAACTGTCAACAGTTATTTACGTGCTATGATGTAAAAAAGCACTTATAAAATATACTAGCTGACCCGGCAAACTTCGTTCTGTCCAAAATAGATTTTTTTTATTAATTTCATTTCAAAAATTGTTATTACACCGGTATTATTTTTAATAGAAAACAATTTACGATTTTACACTACTTCATTGGTATACCACTTCAAAAATATATAATTTTTGTGTTCAGTTTAAGGCTGCACGATACACAACATTCTTAGTTTTCTGTCCCGGAGCGTAAATAAATAGCGAGGACGGTTTTCACCACGGGAACACGCCACATAGGGCTGACCATGTGAAAAGCATGGCATTTCTAGGTTTATGCCGCATACTTCCGACTGCCCTTGTGACTTGTTAATTGTCATCGCAAATGCAAGTTTCACTGGGAACTTCATACGTTTGAATTGGAAGGGCAAATCTGTTAAAGATAAGGGAATCCGGGGAAGTAAGCATTCTTCTCCATTGAATGCTTGCCACTATTAAATTCTCCATTAGCTTCGTAACAATCAGTCGTGTACCATTGCACAGTTTGAGAGCATGAAGATTGCGTAGCATAATAACAACAGACCCAACTTTGAGACGCAAATGATGAGGAGGCATTCCAGGCAAATCCAGAGAGTTTAATAACTCCACTGACTAATTCACTACTTCGTCTTCATTTTCAATGCGATGAATAGATTTATAAGAACGCAGATCTCCCGGAATTTGATTTCGAATCGTCCAATTCAAGTAGTTGCCATCAATATTTTTTGCTGCTAAAATTGCGCGTGCGGCTAACCATTCGTAGTTACCATAATTTTGAGCGATATTTGGATATACACTGCTAATTAGTTCATCCTTACTTGAAGCGAATAGGCAAATCGAAGTTGGAATCGATATTAATCCACTGCAAGGATCTATCGGAACTTGTCCTTTGCCGATTCGCAGCAGCTCTTTTGAAAGAGCGTCTGCATTGCTATCGTGTTGCAGCACAACTCGCATATTGATGATCAATGAAATGGTTTTAACAACCTCCACAAATGCGATGACTTCAGACATGCGTGTATCTCATCCGCCGCTGTTGATTTTGGAATCACGAGTACTGTTTGTCTGAAGTCGCACGCCAGCAATATCTTCACTCCTCCAAAGCAACGATCATTATTGCGCAAATCTCTCAATGTTCGGTCGAGTGCTTCTAATGATCGTTTGTGCACTCATTCCATATAATCAATTTACAGTTTTTGGAAAACTTGTGTCATTGCTGGTTGCTTTGAAATATTGTAAACAGGACTTTAGTATGGAAGCTTTAACACTGAATGTGCCTTTCTTCCACCTTCCAACAGTGTTGCAGCAATTCCGGTAGATGCAAGAGCTAATGCATCGAGAAAAAATATGCCACCGTTTCCATTATCTACAGCGTTTATTAGTTGATTGTACGCACTGCTTTACTGTTGATTCAACAGTGGAAAATTTATTTGTACTTGTTGTTGCAAGTGAGTTAGCCTTAAAAATTAAGATCGAATGGGAGGTGCTACGCCCCCTTTTCCCAAAACAACTGTTTTTTTTTTTTTCATAAGCATGCTATTGATATCGTTAATTTCCTGATCAATTTTCAGGTCCCAACCTTAAACGCTTTTATAGATATTCAGCTTGAAAAATTAAGTTTGTATGGGAGGTGCCACGCCCCCTTTTCTGATAACCCCCACTTTTATGCGTGGGGATGGCTTTGATATCATTTAGCTCTATACCAATTTTCAGCTCCCTACCTTGAAAACTTTTAGAGATAATCAGCTTGAAAAATTAAGTTGTATGGGAGGTGCCGCGCCCCCTTTTCTGATAACCCCCACTTTTATGTGTGGGAATGGCTTTGATATCATTTAGCTCTATACCAATTTTCAGCTCCTTACCTTGAAAACTTTTAGAGATAATCAGCTTGAAAAATTAAGTTTGTATGGGAGGTGCCACGCCCTTTTTTCTGATAACCCCCACTTTTCTGCGCGAGAAGGGTTTTGATATCACCTACCTCTATAGCAAATTTCAGCTCCCTACCTTGAACTCTTTTAGAGATAATCAGCTTGAAAAATTAAGATTGTATGGGAGGTGCCACGCCCCCCTAATATTTTTTAATTTTCTCTTCGACTAAACCTTCGCGGGGTTACAACGAACAAACTCCCCTTAGGAAGTATTTGATTTGGTTCAGCCGTTTTCAAGTTTTAGCGTTACAATTAAAAACCAAATCATTTTTATATATATAGACATTTTTATATATATAGATTAAATAATTGAGTCGGAGACTGACGACAAGGAAGTGATTTGATTTGATTATCATTTGCTTTGTATTTATAAAAAACTTTGATTTAAATCAAATCGCTTGATTAATGTAAGTATATAATGTATGTACATATGTTTGTACATAGGCATTGCTGCTTACTATATGTACATATTATATATGTATATAAAACTATTTGCATTTCAGCTGGCTGTTTTTTTTTTAAGTTTTTAAAGTTTTTACATGCATACACATCGTATGTAATGTTTGGAAAGGCAATACCCGTTCAAGTTGCATTAATAGCAACTCTACATGATATCTAATTCGCACTAATTTTCGTACTTTACTCCCCCAATTGTCATTCACCAGCAAATCACATGCCGAATCACGCCAAATTCAATGCCAAATTTTGAAAGCGAATCCTTGCTATGAATTACGCCACAATCGATTCCGTCGAAAAATTTCGAGCGGAAATTTCTGAAAGATGCAATGCTGTGCAATAGTGAGTAAGGAAGAAAAAGAACTACAGCTGACAATTTGAGCAACGTAAGACCATATTCCAATTCACGAACCATTTATCGAATTACTGGGAGAGACAATAAAGTCCCGTCTATACATGACATACATACAACGATCTTCAAAATCAAATTAAGCGTTTATTGGTTTTGATTGTATGCATATGCTTATGTACATATATATCGATTAATTCAAAATTAAGCCAAATATAAGCAAATATTTACTTTTCATTGAAATAACAATAAAGAGGTATATATACATATCTACCTACTTGTTAAGTAAATATATACACATACATACTTCTTAAGTACATGGGTACTAGATGCGTTTTTTTTCGGCAAAGTTTCTCAGATCTTCCCTCCGGCCACAGAATATGAAAATAGGATGTTGTAGGATAACTAAGCTGATTTTTGTATTTTTTTTTAGACAAAAAACTGAGTGGGCTACTCCAAAAACAGCGATTTTTTTTTTAAATTCCATGATAGGTTTAGATTCATATATGAAGAAACCACAGAATTAAAAACAAAAAAACAAAAGATACATATTCTTATGGAAAATTAACGGCTTAATCGAATGGTGTACTCAGTTTTTTAGTGCGAGCCATAGGAAAGGTACCAAGATCGCCTAAAGTGGAATTTTATTTTTTTAGTCACGAATTTTCAAGTTTGGACCCTGATATTTCTAAGATACCTTAAATTTCTTTTTAATCAAAATATACAGGAATCTGCGCAAATTAATGCAGTTTTCAGAAAAGCTAATTTGATCGAAATCGAGCTTTTTTTGTCCAAGCTACTTTGGTCCAATTGAAATATTCCAAAATCACTTTCATATTGAACAACATTTTTTATTGTTGCAAGTACAAAATTCGAAAATTTATTATTTACATATGTACAAAAAAAAATTGTAGATACATCTGGGGCCAAATCGTGGCAGTCGTGAACGAGCGAGCATTCGAAACGAATAAAATTTAGAAACGTATCGACTGGCTGAATTGTCCCATTCGAAACAGTTCGTATCGAAATTTTATTATCCAAACTTATATTCCACAAATAAAAAACAAAACAAATGTACATACATATGTCAAATTGAAGGATAATTATTTTAAAGAAAGTAAATTTTGGTACACATTTTTACTTTTAACGAAGAGTTTTATTAATATACTTACTTCTTTTGCATATGAGTTCTTTTGCACATGAGTTCTTCGGAGTCAGAAGATGAACACAATTGTGCAATCGTAAGGAGATATATGTACATATTCGTGATAGAAGCTATCATATGGGATTAGTTTCGATTATTGCCGCCGGGGCATTGCTGCTTTGGGGCAATATATGTATTTCCGAATCGTTTAACAGAAATCATTCCATCAACAGCAACATCCATCCCAGAAACCTGCATGATTTGCCCATTTGTCGCCGTTAAAAGTCTTTCCTCATTAGGGCCCCGCAAGTTCTCTTCTTCGAATCCTTGTTAAATGGCAACTTCTTGACATTGGGTTTTTGGTCAGCAAGGACCTAAAAGGTGTGAAAAAATTGCATAATAAAATTTATACATAGGTACCTTAAGCCATGCTTTAGCATCTTTTATAGGGGGACATTTACCATTAAGCTTCGCCATTCGGTATCATATTTGTGGCCCAGTTTATGTGTTCAATCATGTATTTGGCCATTATGCATATTAATTTTATTCCTATAATTATTCATATCAGGATTGAGCAAAGTGCACTAAATTTTGATTGCATTCAGCCTTGCACTACCCAATCAATAATGAGTGGTAGTGAAAAATTGATTTGCACTACCACTCATCATTTAATAGCAGTGGAAACCTATGGTGCTCCGGCGAAGAAAGTATTTCTATCGAAACTCGCTCAACGCAGAAGAAAGGGGAGAGCTCCACTGCGTTGGGAAAATCATGTGGACAGGGATGCTGACTCCTATGTATTCCATAATGCCGCCATGCTGCACGAGACAGAAACAATTGGCGCACTTCGTTGGATTTGGCCAGAATCGAAGAAGAAGAATAAGGGGAAACATATGGTGGTAGTTAAGGTATTAAGCTTAGAAAAGTGAACGGAAACCAACACGGCCTATGTCCTATGTTATAACTACATGTATAAGTATTTATTTACCTTCTTCGTATTTAAAAGAAATTTATTAACAACTTTAACACCTATTGATATACACAAGACATATTATAATGCCGTGTTGTTCACTTTTCTAAGCCTAATTCCATGTGTACAATATCCCATAAACTTCCTTGCCGTTAATAAATAGATTTCCCACTAAATACCTTAACTACGACCATAGGTTTCCGCTGCTATTAAACGATTAGTGGTAGTGCAAATCATATTTGCATTCCCACTCATTTATTTATTCGTTTGATAATTTCTATTCGAATGAAATTTCGGTCTGTTCGAATGATGAAATACTCGTGAACGAATGAGAGAATATCAAATTTCGATAGTGTCCACTCGTTAACGAATGTGGTGATACCAAATTTAAAAATTTCGAAATTTTTTTCTCGTTCACGACTACGACGATTTGGCCCCTGTACATTAAAAAATTCCTATGCTGCATGTTTTGAGTATAAATGTCTGCCAACAAATTCGAATTTCGCTTTAAATGCACTCGCTGCTGCCGATTTAATATTATTGGCAGGTTTCTAATAACTCACTTAAAGCTTAAATAAGTATGTATGTATGTGGTATGTTCATTTTATTGTTTTAATTTGTGGTTTTATTTGTTAAATAACTTTTTTGGCATATTTGTATGCATACAAGTGTTTTCATGCGCGCACTCACCTTCACCGGCTCATCGTTTTCGAAACCTCCGTTGCTGAAACCTGTCATTGTGCCAGCTCAAGTAAATCACAAGCCTTTAAAATTTGTGTTTTGTTGTGTTTCAAGTCTATAGATTTCTCTTAGCTCTCTTTTGTCTTTGTTTACAAATAATGGAATTTTTTTGTTTTATTTTAAATTATTATTAAAGCTGCAAAGAAAAAAGATAAGAGGAAGAGTCGTTAATTAGGTATGTAGTATGTAAATATACATACAGCGACAGAAAGTAAAAATTATTATTTTTTTCGAAGTTATAAAAATCATCGGTTAAATAGCTTCCCCGAAAAAAATTATTAAACTTTCCCACATTCTAGGACCTCTAGCATCAAAATCCTGTCTGCAATATATTTTTATGATTTTTTTTAAAAAAATATAATTTTTTTTGTATATAATTTCCAAAATTTCAAAAAAAAATTTCTCCAATTTTCAGAATTTTTGTATAAGCTTGTATACACTGATTTAAACATTTTTCATAGGAAAGTTTCGTATACCCATATTGCCCACAAATGTTTTGGCACCATCCGGCTCAACTTTTTGTCCGTTATCCGCGGTCTCGGCCTTTCTATTTTTTTTGCATTTGTGGAGTTATCCATCCACATAAAACTATCACTTAAAACCCAAAAAACCGCCTTCAAGAGCAAAATTGTTAAAAAATTTAAGAAATTTTAAGATATGTTACCCTTTTATACCCGACTTTACTACATTTAAACTTGATGAATTCATCCAAATTTTATTCGATTTTTTATAGCTATACATTTCTGGAAAGCGCATTAAATAACGCAGCCTACCGTGTGATTTAGTTAAAAAATACCGTTGGCTTTCGGGAAGAGTATAGGGCAAGAAGTTGAAGATACATGAGAAAAAAAAGAAAATGGTCACTTTAGGCCGCGTTATTACCTTTCCTGGGTAGTGTACCAAAAAACTGAATATGCCATTCGATTTAGCGGTTAATTCTTCGTATGGGTGGGTATCAATTTTTTTTTCTTGTGCAAAATCCTAACTTTTTTCAGACATAAATCTAAACATACCTTGTAATTCTGGGAATTTTCGCGGTTTTCGGTGTAGCTCCATCCAGTTTTTGGAAAAGTGAAATTTTTTTTTCAGTTTACTTACTCTAAAACATCCTATTTTCATATTCCGGTGCCGGAGGGAGGATCTGAGAACGTTTAAAGAATCCCATACAAAAAAAAAAACTCATCTAATATACATATATATATGTATATATTATTTGAAACAAAACTCACTAATGTGCTCAATTAAATTGTAACACATTAAATGCTCGTGAATTGAAAAAAAAAAAATAAAATTAAAGCTTAGAAAAACCAAATGAATCGGCTTGTTACGTATGTACGATAGATACATACATATGTACTACATGCAAAAAAATGTGTTGTATTTACATATGTACCAATGTTGCTATTTCCGAACAAAATGTGTGTGTCTATAATTGACAGATTAAGTTAGTGCCTTTTGTTATACATTATTTTCATTTAATTCAATTTATCATAATTTAAATTTGTAATATTAAAAAAGAGTAAATAAAAAGAGTAAATAATGCTTATAAGAGAGATAAGTTTTGTTGACAAAAAAGGTTTTGATCGTTTGTTAAAACCTAATTCGACTGGAAAAAATTCAGAACCAGACGACTCAGCTTATTCATGAAACACAATTTTTAGGCTTATTTAATAAAGAAAGAAGGCTTATTTATGAAATAAATTAAAAAAAACAAGTAAGGAAGCCTAAGTTCGAGTGGAATCGAACATTAGATACTCAGCTGTATGCTTTCATTGTTTGTTTGCGTTTGATGGAAACACGGCGTATTTTATATAAAGCGAGTGCCGCATAAAGTGGGCGTAGCTACGCCCATTTTCAACATTTTTATCAGTCATCCAACTAAGCATACGAATATTATTCTTTGTGCAAAATTTCATTCCTTTATGACTTCCAGTTACAAAGATGTCACGTTACAAATTCCAAAAGGGTGTTCCAGAAATATCTTTGTTAAAAAGTAGGCGTGGTCATAAACCGATTTGAATAAATTTTTGCGTGTCTATTAGCACAAGTTATAAAAGTGTATAAACCAAGTTTCGTCTTAATGTCTCAATTATTTGTCGAGTTATGGGCTCCGAAATTTCGTATATTCCTTTGTCTAAAAAGAGGCGGTGCCACGCCCATTTTCCAAAATTTTTGTGTTTTTCGTTTTATGTCCGCAGTTGGACTCCTGCTATAAAATTTCAATGATATATCTTTATATTTGACAGAGATATCGCTTAAAATGTTTTTATTAGGCCACTTTATACTACACATATAGAGACGCGGGCGTGGCCGTCAATCGATTTTGAAAATTTTCCGTCCAAATGTTTGCCTAAGTAAGTAAATCACGTGTACCAAATTTCATCGATATATCTTCAATGGTTTCTGAGTTATGACATATAAAACTTTCAACGTTTGACCCTTAATAAGTGGGCGTGGCACCACCCATTTTCCAAAATTTCATCAGATTTCTTTCTAGGGGCCTGAGCTCAACACGTAGGTAAAATTTCATAGCTCCAGCTCTATTAGTGACTGAGATACCAAATTTCCGATTTTTTCTATATAGGAAAAGTGGGCGTGGTCATGGTCCGATTTCGCCCATTTTCAATACCAACCGTCCCAGTCTCGATACCAACTTGCATTTCAAATTTAATCAAAATATCTCAATTTTTGCGCGAGTTAGAGTGTTTACAGGCGGACGGACGGACGGACGGACGGACGGACATGGCTCAATCGATTTCTCTTTTCACCCTGATCATTTTGATATATATAAGTTTATATCTATCTCGATTATTTCATTCTGTTACAATCCACCGTTATGTGATTAAAACTATAATACTCTGTGTACTAGTACAGCTGAGTATAAAAATTCTCCCGAGTTTTTCTATCAAAGCGGCAAACTAAAACCGGCTATTTATTACATAACATCTACTCACATAACATCTTAACTGAAACTGAAAAACACAAGTATGTACATATATGTAGGTACATATACATATTTACATATCTATATATACATACATATGTACATACATATGCGCACTTAAAATTTAAAAATGTAATTTAAAAAAAATGTCCACCCAGAGCTTAGTCTCTCTAGGTTGGCTTGTTCTGATTTGCTTGTGTTGTCGCTTCGCTTGTCAGTTAAAAATGCACTGAGGCGTAAAGCCGTTGATTTGTAAATGACGGATATTGGACGGCAATACGAACAAGCTCACATGCAATATGTATGTATGTATGTATGTACATACATTGGTATGGAAAACTATTATTATTATTATATTATTATTATGATCATTGCTAAAAAATACAGAGAAAAACTCGCACAATAAAACAAATAAATACATATGTACTTGCCACAAATAGATATACAAACAAGTAAGAGGGCGTCTGTCTTCAGCCGTACCGAAGACTTCAAACCTTTCATGAATGGGAAACAAACCTACCAATTGAAACAAAGCAAAATTAAGTATTTGTATTTGTATTTATTTATAAGAAAAGGATATTAGTACAAGATCACTGGGAGTTTTGATATTTAAATGTAGCCCTTAAGATTTCCTTCCATTCTCATTCATGTGGCCGCTGTGGTGCAGTGTGGTGCTCGCCTGCTATGCCAGAGGTCTCGGGTTCATACCCCAGTCCGAGCAAACACCAACAAAATTTTTCTAATTAGTAAAAATCCAATTATTGGGTTTTTTAAGAGCATGAAAAAGCTTCTCACAAAAAATGTATTCGCCGTTCGGAGCGGGCATAAAACTGTAGGTCCACCCAATTAGTAGCAAAAACAAAAAGGAGCACACCTCGAATTGGGAGAGAAGCTCGGCCATAACACTCGTCAGAGTTATAATAGCGTTATTGTGTTATATTATATCGACGGCTGAGAATAAGATCGCCCTATTTCAAAAATTTTTTCAAGAACGCCCTATTTGAAAAATTGTTTCAATAACGTCCTATTTCAGATTTTGCTTCAAAAACGCACTATTTCAGAGAAAATTCCATATATATGTCTCTGAAATAGGGCGTTTTTGAATAATTGTCTGAAATAGGACGTTATTGAAACGAATTCTCATATAGGGCGTTTTTGAAGCAAAATCTGAAATAGGACGTTATTCGAACAATTTTTGGAATAGGGCGTTTTTGAAACAATTTTTGAAATAGGGTGATCTTATTCTCAGCCGTCGATATTATTACGAGTATTATCATTCATAGTAGTGCACTAAATTAACTAAATAGAGAATAGATTGAAGTTTAGAATACGATAAATCGCTAGCTTAGAGTGCAAACTGTGTAAGTCCACTTTTATGAAAAAGTGTATTTTTATGTAGAACGCTAGAAAAATCAAATACGCACCGCGCTAGTCTGAGATACTGGTCATATTTCTACTCGCTGTTATTCAGTGATACGCAAATTGTGTAAGTCCAAAAAGCGAAGAAAATTGTGTAAGTCCAAAATATTTATATGAACAGAAAATTTTTTTTTCATTTCGATTTTTTTTATTTTTTGTTTTTTGTCTCTCCTACAAAGTTTTAAAAAAGCACTTACACAATTTGCACTCTAAGCTAGCGAAATATTAACTTAGCAGTTAGACGAGATATGCGCTACTTATTTACTCGTACATTTGTTTCACTTTCGAACACATGCAACAATCGCCACATCTTCGAAAGAGGAAAATCAAATCAAAACATTTTCACGGCATGGTCTTGTATTGTTAGGCATATTTTGGTCATATGACCAGCGTTGCCAGAATGACGATGGCATCGTCATTTTGACGATTTTTGGACTCCATGACGATGGGACGATTTCATATCACACAATGACGATTTTAGTAAGTACAGAGAAATATATGTAGATTTATTCGTAATAAAAATTTATTTTTTTGTACAAATTTCCATAATTAGAAAAAAAAAAATTAAGGCAATCTGATTGATTTTCTTCAATTCCTTTCCAACACTGGTATTATTGTTTTCAAAAATTCTTTTACTACATTAAAATACAGCATTGCCTTGGTTCTGAGCGCACTGCCACACGAATAGAATAAGTGCATTCATTGCTCAACATAATCTACCATTCTCCGCCGTAGATGATCTTGTAAAGTGTATAAAAACCGTTTCGACCATTCTAAAACGGCGACAGTTTTATCGTGTGGAAGAACAAATGCAACAAGTATTATTCATTGGGCAGTACCAGCTAGAATCGCTATGTGCCATACTCCGAACAACTAAATTTTCATTGTGCGTTGATGACTCCACTGATATAAGTAATACGAAATCACTCAGTCTTGTAATGATAGTATGTATAAACTTTTCAGTGAAAGACTTTTTTTTTGGTTTGGTCCGTGTTGAAACCTGCGACGCTATCAGTTTACATAATGCGATAAAACAGTATTTCATCGAGAACAATGTGCTTTATGAAAACAACATGATTGCATTTGCCGCAGATGGGGCAAAAAATGGATGACGATTTATATTTTTACATTGACGATTTGGGACAAAAAAAATTTGGCAACACTGCATATGACTTCGAATATAAACTAGATCATTATTATTCGTTACCACAATAAAAATTACTTAATAATGAAAATAGTAAATACATAAATTTGATTTTTTGTACTATGGGAATGATAAATTTTATTAATGGCATTCTCATCCTCCATAAAAAAATTATCTTTTATTGCTATTGTTGTGATTATTACACAAGCAAATTGAGAGCGTGACAGTAAATAATTAGAACAAACAATGCAATTTCGAGAATTTTGTTCAAATCGTTGAATTCTCAGACATGCCTCTTAAATAAAACATATGTAAACCAAAAATATCATATAAATGCTAAGTGAAGCGGCAGCTATTGAAGCTAACCAAAAGGTTTAATCACAAAATCAGTGTTTTAACGATGACACGACGTGCGGCGTGCAATGGCATAAAAAGGAGAAGACACATTTTTTTTATTTAAATAACTACTCCACTTATTATTTTACATATTTATTATTTTTTCTTTACTTCTCAAAAGTAAGCGCAATTGTAAAATTAAACAAAAATACTGAGTTGTGAGTTGAGAGATCGTCAATGTTAAATGAATTCTGAAAAAGTTTTTCTGTGCAATCTGAGTTGTCATTATTATTATTTTTTTGTTTATTCTATTATTTACGTATTTCATATTAGCATTAATAATGCCCATAATTTAGCAGACAATAGCGCTCAGACAAAAGGTTTGTGTATTACAAAAGGCTTTTGATTGATGTACAATTAAACTGTTCACGAAAACTGTCAATTGCCAATCGTTAATTCACAATATGCAAATACAACAAACACTTAACAAATACATATGTATATACCTAAATACGAAGTCGGGAGAATATACATATGTAGCTGAGAATGGATAATAATAATAAAAAAATAAATAAAATCCGTGCCGGCAAATTAATAACTTTAATGTACACATGTACATGTTGCTCACGTTCAAAGCAGGGCTGGCCAAAATTAATATAATATTTTTCCATTTTGCTGAACAATGAGAGAATAGAGAGATTAATTCGCTCACACGTCTGTTGAAAACAGTGTTGCCAGCGATTACGATATATATGTAATACTATGTTCAGGTTGAAGAGTTAACTAGAGCTAATAGTTTGGAGTTAATGGATAATTGTCAAGTGTTCACATTGAGCGGTTTATGTACCTAACTCAGAGTTTAATTTGACATATGCAAAAAAAAAAAAATCACGAGTAACCTTCAGATAGAGTTGACATAAGCATCTCAAACCATTCGTCTATTGCGACCACCTAGCTGTTCGAATAATGCCAATGTTTCAAAAAGTGCTACCAAATTTTGGCAAAGAAAAGGCTTGCATTCCATTAACTCCAAATAAACTCCAAACGAAAGTAGAGTTAAGTGAAGTTAACGGCGATTTTATCAAAATAATTTGTATGTTTAACTCGGAAATAACCACTTAACTCCAGTTAACTCTTCAACGTGAGCGTAGTATAATAAAAAGGTTTTTGTTTTATTATGCCAATACTGTGATGAAAGAGATAATTTCCAAGCTTTCCCTGTTAGTGGGCGGCATTAAAAGTGTGCGATAGCAGCAAAGTCTATCTTATGTGCATGTGAAAGCAGAAGAGAAAAAGTTGCCACGCTTGCCTATGGGTTGGCCAGCCTTGGTTTAATGGTCTATTAATATACATATATCTAAATATGTAAGTTTGAAGCGCAGAAAGTGAAGAAACGAATTATTTCAAAGAGTAGGTAGCATGTAGGTACAGCATACATATTTATGTATGTATATGGTTTAGATAAAAAGTCCCGAAAAGATTAAATTTGATTAAGGTACATAACGAGATTCAATTTAACTGTGTGTTTCTGGTTAATTACCGTAATTTTCTGTTTTCCGATTATATGTTTTTTGTAAGCGTATGATGTGTCAATTAACTAAATAATTCTTTCTAATTCTAAATAATTAACTAATTAGTCTGTTATTTGATTTAACTTATTTTTTTTTAAATAACAGTTATTCCTATGTTGAAATAGGTATTACTTTTTAATTTTTATAAGCAGATTGTAAATGCCCCACTAAAGATTTTCTCAGCAATATAGAATACTCAAGCTTTTACTTACTTATAGGATAATCACCCTCTCTGAATTAAATTTCACTTCATTTGTAAGGTAAAACATATCGTATAACAAAGTTCTGTTGTGTTGGAGAATCTCCTAGTTTTCAAGTCGAATACCAAACTACTTTTGCATTCATTATCGAAGATGGGGATTGAGAATGAGATTCGTTCTCCAATGGTTTTCGATCGGCTGGTTTATTTGACCTATGAGCAGATGTCAGCTATATATATGTAGGTATGTATGTAGGTGTATTGTGTTCATTGCTTTCAAATAAATTTGAAACTGTTTTGTGAATATAATGACATACATACATACATCCCAATAAACATTTTTCTTCATTTTCAATTTGCAAATTTTGGTCCAGATCAGAGATGGTTAAGTTGTGTCGCAGAGGGGTCCCATGTGGTTACCTAAAATTTAACCCCTGTGCGACGCCACTTAAACATCTCCGATCGGGACCGAAATTTATATGTTATATCTTTGACCGTGTTTTTTACCGATGTAGTGGGTGAGACCAAAGAAAATCGCTAATTTGATTTTAGGGAACACCCTAATGTACGTATATGCTACTTTAAGTAGAAAAATATAATTGGTGTTTAATGGGTTTTTTCTTTCTATTTCATAAATACGTTTTCCCATTAATAATATAATACAATGGCGCTATTATAACTCTGACGAGTTTTATGGCCGAGCTTCTCTCCCAATTCGAGGTGTGCTCCTTTTTGTTTTTCCTACTAATTGGGTGGACCTACAGTTTTATGTCGGCTCCGAACGGCGAATGCATTTTTTGTGAGAAGCTTTTTCATGGCAGAAATACACTCGGAGGGTATGCCGCCCACTGCCGAGAGGTAACCGCTGTTCTTAAAAAACCCAATAATTGGATTTTTACTAATTAGAAAAATTGTTTTGGTGTTTTGCTCGGACCGTGGTTTGAACCCGAGACCTCTGGCATAGCAGGCGAGCACTCTACCCACTGCACCACAGCGGCCACACGTTTTCCCATTAAGTGAGAATAAAATAAAGCGCTAAGCACTATTAAAAGTAATCAACAAGGTGTTTCCAATAATAATTAAAAACTCAAATGGAACGCGTCAGCTGTTGGTACGAACGTGTATTGTGTTGTAAATACCTACATAATATGTGTTGGCAATTAAAAAGAAGGTATAAAGAATGTTTGCAAATACAGAAATTTATTCATATTCTTAAAAACTTGCATACCCACTCTCATAGCAAATGTGGTAAACGTTTGGTATTCACACACCTGTACATACAATTAATGACGTTACGTATACGCCACCTCATCCCCAGTACTTGCCAAGGGTCCACTACTTACCAACAGATATCGTATTCGATGCACTTTTATTATACATATTTTTAATTACATTGCAATATTACTCTCAACCACGTAAAAGGTATAGACTTTCATAGAAATTGAGTTGCAAGCTGCATTAACTATTTGGTTTGGAATTTATTGAAACAAAACGTCTAACATTCCTCACAATAATGAAAAACAAATTAAATGCTTAAATGTTTTTTTGTAGCCACATATGAATAAGAATGATGAGAAATGCAAAAAAAAAAACAGAATTTTTATGAGTATTATTTAATACATACATATGTAGATTTTTGAATGTAATTTCATAATCACACGCTACAGTCTACTGTCGCTCGGTGTTAATATGTATGTATGTATGTATGTATGTAGTATTTACATTAAATTCATATACACTTTTGGTAATGAAATTGATTGTTTAGTTAAATAAATTGAGATTGAATAGTAAAACAATATCTATTAGCGCGGGTCATAAGCGATAAATGCACTAACAAAGCATGAGTATTTTACGGTTCTTGGAATGTTTTAATTTTACTATTATGATAATCCATTTCTTTATTTTACAATTCATACATTTTCGTCGCAGTTAATTGCGTAGTTTAAGCTGAATCACGTAGTATACTTTTACTTAATATAATATAATGCAATGGCGCTGATATAACTCTGAGGAGTTTAAAGCAAAACTTCTGTTCCCAATTCCAGGCATGCACCTTAATTTCTTCCTACTAATTGGGTGGACCTACAGTTTGACATATGTCGGCTCTGAACGGCGAATGCATTTTTTGTGAGAAGCTTTTTCATGGCAGGAATACCGACGGAGAGTATGCTGCCCCTCGGCAGAGTCTTATCTTATCTTGTCAATTTTTAGTGAACAAACAATGCAAATCTTATATTTTTTTTTATAAATATCTCAATTGAAATCAAATTGAAATGATTTTTTCGCATATGTCTGCATATTTTATCTATATGTTTATGACTTACCGTTTCATAGAATGATAAGTGCCTCATTTGCATATGTATGTGTAACAGCCTTTATTTCTCCTCCACTATTATGTATATATTTTATAAACAATTTTGTTTTTAAACAAAACTTACTCCTCAAAAAAAAAAAAAGTTGAAAATTGCACCTTTTTTCGAGATATATGTATGTGTGTAAATATGTGGCTTTTCAATATAAAGCATATAACACGCACCGTGAGTATTTTATTGCTTGCCGTTAAGCTTTTTTCGCTTTTGAATTAAGTTGCTTTCTCTTTAAAACCTATGTATATAGTGCTTATGACAAATATCACAATAAATTAACAAGATTCACTGGAAAAACCTTGCTCACTTCGCGTTTATTTTTTATATTGTCACATTTTCGAGATTTAGTAGGCATCTATTAGATATCCCAATTAAACAGTATGTATGTATGTAGTTAAATAGGCGCTCTTCACAAATTCAAATACACTCGATGTTTTATAAGTTAGATATATATCACACAATTTTTAAGATGATAAGGCTTTGGATTAGTTTCACGGTTGTTCTGAATTAGCGCATACTATGTACTATGTACGTATGTATAACTAATAATAAATTTAATTTAGTAATTTAATAAGCTGCTTGCTGCTACGACTTTAATGATCAAACGTTAAATGCCAAATATAAACGTTAAATTGTGAATTTTAAATGGAAAAATTATAGTGTCGACAATAACTCTTCAAAGAATTGATAAAGCTGTTATTCAGAGTAGCTATGTACATTAGATTGTATCATAACATGAAAATTAAAAAAATTAAATGTGAACCTCTTGAGCGCAAATGCATCAGTTGACGATCTTAGGCGTACAAAAACAAAAGCGAAGATCACATCAGAGTTGGGAAAATTTAATCGAATAACGAATAATAGATGAATATTTTTCTTTAATTTTTATTTGAATAATAAATAATTTAATTTATTAAAAAAAAAAAAAAAAATAAAATAAAAAATTATCCGAAGGATTTTACTTTAATTTTTGTGAAAAAATCGAAACCATGTATGTACATTAGATGCGTTTTTTTTCGGCAAAGTTTCTCAGATCTTCCCTCCGGCCACATAATATGAAAATAGGATGTTGTAGGATAACTAAGCTGATTTTAGTTTTTTTTTTTAGACAAAAAAACTGAGTGGGCTACTCCAAAAACAGCGATTTTTTTTTTAAATTCCATGATAGGTTTAGATTCATATATTAAAAAAACTACAGAATTAAAAATAAAAAAAACAAGAGATACATATTCTCATGTAAAATTAACGGCTTAATCGAATGGTGTACTCAGTTTTTTAGTGCGAGCCATACGGAAGGTACCAAGATCGCCTAAATTGGAATTTTATTTTTTTAGTCACGAATTTTCAAGTTTGGACCCTGGTATTTCCAAGATACCTTAAATTTCTTTTTAATCAGAATATACAGGAATCTGCGCAAATTAATGTAGTTTTCAGAAAAGTTTATTTGATCGAAATCGAGCTTTTTTTGTCCAAGCTACTTTGGTTCAATTGAAATATTCCAAAATCACTTTCATATTGAACAACATTTTTTATTGTTGCAAGTACAACATTCGAAAATTTATTATTTACATTTATTTTACATGAGAATATGTATCTTTTGTTTTTTTATTTTTAATTCTGTAGTTTTTTTCATATATGAATCTAAACCTATCATGGAATTTAAAAAAAAATCGCTGTTTTTGGTGTAGCCCACTCAGTTTTTTGTCTAAAAAAAAACAAAAATCAGCTTAGTTATCCTACATCCTATTTTCATATTCTGTGGCCCAAGGGGTATGTTAGATCAAAAAACGCATCTAATGTACATACATATACATATATTGCTCAGTTTTTTTTCTTTCTAGCCTAAGTTTTTATTTATAATTTGAAATAAAAAATATAAGTAGTTCCAAATAATTTATTCATAATGAATTTATCTAAATAAAAATTTGAAAAATAATTTTTTATTCGAATAATTATATAAATAAAAATTTATACGAATAATGCCCAAATCTGGCTAAAAGCAACCAAAATTAGCATCAGAAATTAATTTATGTATCTTTAACTTCTACTACATTTTTTTTTTTAATTTTTCTTAAATAAAACTGGTCAATAGCTCTATAAAAATACACTTACCCCCTTATTCGTAAAAAATAAAATAGATTTATAAAGCTGTTAAAATTGAAAATTTGTATGAAAATGTCACTTTATATAATTGTTGAAACCTATTTTTATTTTTTATGAATACCGGTGTTAAGTTATCAATTTTTACAAACTTTTTTAATTAATTAATTTTTCAAATCTTCACAAGTCAAGTATTCAAAAATTCAGGAAACATACATATGTATGTATTTTCCCTGCATATTATGATACGCTCTAATATATATTTACATACATACATATTTCCAAAAGATACCAAGTCTCATAAGGTAAACAATTTGATAATAAAAATTGCCAATAAAATGAGATTGCACTCTTATTAAATTAGTAGGAACACAGCATGTACATGTACATACATATGTATATGTGTATATGTGTATGTATGCTAATATCACTAATTTGTTAACATAGTTTACTAATCAAAAATAAGAAAATAAGCTGTGGTTTTTACGTTATGCACAACTAGGCTGGCCAAAGCGTTTAATAGAAGCAAGAGCAATAAAAGAACCATATTAAGTATATCTACCGTTTTTTAGCTACTACATACTATTATTTATAGCATGGCGAGACAGCGCGTCGTATACGTAACTAGTTATAACAAATATGTATGTATGTTTGAATGTAACCACCAAAAAATCTAAGCCCTATTTAAGAATTAAAACAGCAGATTTAAAGGCTTACAAAATAAGGCCCGAAAATTATAAGGGTAGCAAATTTGTATGGCTTAAAATAAGACTGATTTTCCTGTGTTGTTTTCATCAGGCCATAAGGCTTATCCGTCATGCGAAATCAGCCCTAGATAAGTAGTAGAAAGTTAGGAGCAGACAGAGTGATTGCATAACAGAAGCAGCGCTGCCAGCGTACTCCTTTTTTTGAACCGATTCTTCAACAATAAGCAAAACTTTTTTGCAGGGTACTTATGTACATATGTATGTGTATACAAGTACGTATGTGCGTTTGATTCGATGGGTTTTTTTCATATATTTTTTAATATAAATTTTGTTCCATCTTCTCCGTCGGAACTACTGAACCGATTTTAAAACTAAGAACACCATTAGGGTTCAATTAGTTATGCAGTAGCTTTATTTCCATAATAGTAACAGTATCGGTATTAATTTGGTCGATTATTGGTTCAGTAACAGTAAACAGCTGAACAGTGATCATAGCCCAATAAAAGTAGCCATGAAATCGAGTCGCTCTTCTTCTTTTAGTTTTTTAGGTTGCGAAATTATCATATTTTGTATTAACGCTAATGGCGTATTCTCTTTTGATTGCTACGACCTTATTATTATTGGGTCATGACAGTGAACAACTGAAACAAACAATCGATCAGCTGGTTAGCGTTACGGCTGAAAACCAAAATTCATTTGGTTGTTACCGATAGCGTTACTGACTAGCGAATCACTAATCAGATACATTGTTTCCCATAAGGTTGGTTGATCAGCTGTTGTATAACGATACTGTTACTGCATAACTAATTTGAACTTTAGAAAGGTATTGCTCTCAAATAGAACTGCGCCCATTATTATTCATTAAAATTGGTTGGAAAATGCGTCCACAATCATTGTTGGAAAATTGTCGTGTGGTTGTTGCCGCATGCTTTTGAATACACCAGAGCTGTGTCAATTTACATGCATAGGTAAGTTTGTGCGTGATCACCAAACTTCCCATGCAATTGTGAACATGTTTGGCTCGATGTGGTGTGTAGTTTCAAAGAAGTATAAATATAAAAAAGTAGCAAAAGCACTCCAACAATAACACAAAATCAAGTATGTAATAGGAGGGATAAGAAAGAATAAGTAGAAAAGAAATTGGGGAAAGAAAAGAGCAGAAATAGAAAGAAAGATGTAGGTAGGAGAATTGTGAAGACGAGTAACGACAAAAACACCAACAACAACACCAACAACAACAATAATAATAAAATAATAGAAGTGAAAGTAGCAACAAAAGTATCAACAGGAACAACAACAAAATGGTAACGGTGACAATAACAACAAACAATTATACAAAAACTATAGTCGCACTTTAGTCATAAGAAAACACCTAGAAAACTGTCGAGTTTCAACCAGGGACCGTAATCATTATGAGTTTTATAATAAAAATCGCCATTTAATCATCATATGTTGAGTTTTTTTATATTTCATCAAAAATAATCATTATTTTTTGAGTTTTATTTTTTTTTGATCAGAAATAACACTTATTCCTTTTTTAGTAATTATGTTCCAGAGCACTTCAGAGAAAATTTGAGTTTTTCGACCTAAGCAAAAAAATAAAACTCAAAAAATAATGATTATTTCTGAGCGATAAATTTATCACTCAAGGAATAAGTGTTATTTTTGATCAAAAAATAAAACTCAAAAAATAATGATTATTTTTGATTTTTATGGATATCGCTTAAAATTTTTCGATCATAGTGGATTCGGATAGTCCTCTTTCAGACATGCACACACACAAACTCAATACTCTTCTACGATGTTTGCAAGTATTTGATTTTTCTCACTGAAAATATAACGAATAATGATTATTATGGGTCCCTGGTTTCAACAGTAGGCAGCACTCTTGTTATTATTAAAAGTGGTCTCAAGTGGCTTTAGACAATTTATTTTTTTTTGATAGACATCTTTTAAATATTTTCCTCTCACTGCTGATTAGGCATTTGTTGACGTTTAAGTGCGTATGAATGAGCAATACTTAAAGCACGTTCCACATAACCAACATGACATAATAAACAAAACTGTCTCGTAATAAGAAAAATATAGTGTTTGTCTAATTGTCAGTCTTTTTATGTATGCTCAAATGGATAATTATACAAACAGAATTTTGCGATAAAATAGCCGGCGCTCTGTTAACTCGTTGGCCACTTAAATCTATTTCTATTGTTTTGAAAATAATTGGACTACAAATTAACTCAAAGTCTGTAGAAAGTATCTAAATATTCAAGAATGTGCTTGCCAGATTTCGGATATTTTAGTTTTATTTTGAAAACATGCTAAAAAATTGTGTACACAACTTTTAAACATTCATAACAATAATTTTTAGTCATTTATGAATACCAGCAATGAGATTAAAAGCTGAAATGAAATCATTCACGCATACATATATAAAAATACAAATTTATACGCTGGTAAACAATAAACACCTTCAAGCAAACCACGCGAAAAACCCCAAACAATAATATGAAACAAATTATTATGATTTATAGATACATATCTATTTGGATTTATAACAGTAGAAATAAATTAAAAAAAAAGCGATTGATAAGCACTTGTTAAAGTGAGTAAAATAAGTAAAAGAAAAAGACATTCAAAGTACACTTTTGCAGATTCTACATAGGAAATCCAATGAATGCCCAGTCATTTTAAGCAAGTCAAAATTACAGCCGCCTGGAGAGTGTAGAAGAATCAGATAGAAGCATAATTACCAATAATATAATGATACGGTAGTGACGCTATCTTCTGAATAATGAGAAATGATGTACGCTGTTTTTTTTTAATTAAAATGCGCAACACGTCGCTACATAAAATAAATTAATTTGGTTTTTTTTTGTTTAATTTTTGCACCCGTTCAGTCAATTGCTATTTAAATATTTGTATATATGTTTGGGAGTATGTATTTCTCTGATAGAACGTCTCAGTAAACTTTGAAAGTCATATCTTTTGAAAAACTACTCACATGCGTTGACTTACGTCACAAAACGTAAAAGAGTCTTTATGAACTGAATATTTTTTTTCTTAATTGGCTTTGGGGGTTGATATGCTATTTCTTGGAATTGCTATATCAATGTTATGTGTATTTGTGTGTGTGTCACAGAAGTTTAATAACCTGCAAGCAATTTGGAAGAGAAATTATGAAATTTTCAGTTTTGCAGGTCGATGACATTTTGTTCGTAAAGTGGAGAAGAATTTTTGTCTCAAATTCGATTATAGAGAAAGATTTTATGCTTTCTCACATTCATCTAATAATCTACACCATTTTCAGCTTTTTTTTCAGCGAATTCCAATTATATGTATTTCAGAAACTTCCAAATATATTTCAGAAATTTTTCATACATTTCACTTGAAAAATTTTTGAAATATGTACATATACATGTGGAATTTTCTGATATATTATATCCAGAAATTTTCTGAAATATATCTAAAATTTTCTCAAATAAAGCTGGAAACGTTGTGGTCTGATAGGCAATAGAATTCATAGAAACAATAACTATAAAACATTTTCAGCGCCTCAGCTAAAAAATCTTTGACAAACGTCCATATAAGTATATCCTCTATATCTTTTCCATTATAAAACTCTCAGCTGGGTATATAATCTCGCATTCCATTTAAAACAGTTTGAATTTATTTACTTATCGAATTTTAATTACTAGTAGGTACTCGCTTTGTATTGTTTGATGGCACATGAGTCATCAGTTTCGGTTTATTTGAGTGACAAGTGTGTGAGATAAATTAATTATACAGTATTTATAAATACACATGTACGTATGTATGTATATATACTATGTTTATAACCATTACAATGTATACATATAGACATAATTAATTTATAAGTTAATATATGAATATATAGTGTGTGCTAAAGATGAGCGTGGAACTTGGCGCTTTATAGAAAATGAAGTTTATGAGAGAGAGAGAGAGAGATTGACAAAAAAATATAGAGATATATATGTAGATATCACAGAAGCAATAAATAAACGAAGCTAATATATAAATAATTGAGTCAAATATAAAAATTAATTAAGTAAATTTTTCATGGCGCTAATGACATTTCTCTGGACTGACATTGTACTTATCTAACATTTTCTATTTATGACATTCGTTGTTCGTGTTGAAGAAAAAGAATTACCAAAATATTAAGACCGGTATTCATAAAAAATAAAATACCGTCGTGTTTTCATTATGATTTATTTAAAGTAATTCCCAAGGCAAATTCATTCATATGGTAATGGTACGTGAACAGCTGACTTCTTCTTCTCGTTTTTATCTCGCCGTGTACAGAAGAATACAGAAGAATGTCAAACAAAGAAATATTTGACTTTGAGTTTGACATTCTGATGGACAAAAACTTAAAGCGAATCGAGGCGAATATTGCCGAATTCGCCCTGCCATTACCATAATGAATTTGCCTTGGCAATTCCATATGAATCAATAGTACATATCAAAGTTGATTACGTTCACCAAAAAGGATTTTAAAGAAATTGAGAAACTTTTTATTTATTTTTTTGATAGAATTCTATGGGAACAATAACAATTAATAACAAATGAAAAATTCATTCATGGACTTAGTCACTTTTGATACGGGACGACTCATATGTTTAATGACCCCATATAGCCACAATGATTTATAATCTGATCGCAAGGTAATACTTTCGTAGTATTTACGAAATACTTTCGTAGTATTTACGAAATACTTTCGTAGTATTTACAAAGGCTTTCGTACTATTTACGAAATACGTTCGTACTTTTGAGCAACGAAAGATTTCGTAAATATTACGAAACCGCTTTCGTACATTTACGAAGGCTGTTAGAGCTGTCAAGTTGTTGTACAATTGACCAAATTATTTTTTAGGTTAACGTTAAAAAACCGTAATTATTACATACATATATATATGTACATATCATGTATATTTCAACGAAATTTGAAAACTTTTTAGAAATATGTATATCAATAAAATAATGCTAAGAGAAAGATGTTTTATATATGCATAAGAAATAAGTTTAGATAATTTCATTTTAGTTTTAAATATCTACTAAAATTAATTTATTCAAATAATTTAAAAGTTTTTTATTTATTTTAATATTTTACATTTATATTAATATTAAATTTAGTAACTAATAAAATAAGAGATACTTATTGCTTATACGTGTTCTGACAAATATAGGAAACTTTGGAAATCGCAATTTGCAAATGTGGACGTTGTTCCGATCCACTTAAATAGATAACCCTGTGAAAAAGAAGGAAAAAAAAAAGAAAAAGAAAAATAAAAAGAAAAAAAAGAAAAAGAAAAAGAAAAAAAAAGAAAAATAAAAATAAAAATAAAAAATTAAGACTACGATAAAGATAGAGAAAGATAAAGATAAACATAAAGATAAAGGTAAAATAAGGATAAAGATAAAGATAAAGGGAAACTACTTAAAACCTTAAAATTCAAGCAGCTACACTCGGAGAAAAAAAAATTTCAAAAAAATTTATTATAATGACGTATTAAACCAGATCGTTTTTATTTTAAAAATGAAAATTTTAAATTTTAAATGAAACTTTTGAAATAAAAATGTATTTTGGATTAAATAAAATCATTTTTAAATTAAAAATTAAAATGAAGGGAATAAAAGCGCAAGTTTTAGGTTAAAAATCTCATAGGGCTTGAATTAAAAATAAACATTTTTAAATTTAAATGTTTTTTCTTAATTTTACAATTTTACAATGAACATTTTTAAAATAAAAATGGTTGTATCTGCATCACTTTTAAATACGTTTGTGCCCATTTTAAGCACATTTTCATATGTTTTTAAAATGGTTTTCTCTGAGTGTAGAAATATCTCTTTATATGATTTTATTAAGTATTTATTTAGGAAAATAGATAAGACCGAAAAAAGTAAAGTAAATGCAACTAATGTACTCACCCTTAAGTTTAATCAAGTTGGAAAATATCACAGTTTATTTTATATATCGACATTACCTTTTTATATATAATGCATTATTCTTTTATACATTATTTAATTACGCACTTACTACTTAAAATAATTTTTGATATTATTGCACCGACTCAACACTTTACAATGAAAGAAGACTTGTACGGTAAAATATTGTTGTACGAAAGCATTTCGTATATATTACGAAAGTATTTCGTAAATCTTTTAATCCTTTGATAATGTTACGAAAACTTTCGTACAATATACGAAATTATTCGTAAAGATAATTTTAAGAAAATTTACGAAAGTGTTTCGTAATATTTACGAAATATTTCGTAATATATACGAAAAAAATATTAGAAAATGGTTTACGAAAGCCCTTTCGTAATATTTACGAAAGATTCGTAAAATTAGATTTTGTTGAGAAAAATGCTTTCGTAATATATACGAAACTTTCGTACATTTTACGAAACTCTAGACTACGAAAGTCTTTCGTAGTTTTTTTACGAAATTTTATTTTTAGTGCGTTCATTAATTCTAATCGTACAATTTCATCGACTAGCACAAGTGGCTCTGTAAGCAAAAAATGGTAAAATAAAAAAGGCAGATTAAACGATGAAGAGATAAAGTCAAAAAATTTCATATTTATATACATGTGTATATCTAGTTATATACTAATACACCTTTATTCTTGATTGATTAGAATAATCTTTTGCACAAACGTTAAATTATCAAGTAATTTGGGCATTTTAGAATAAAGTAAAATTGTTTATACGTTTGGTTGGAATTTTTCTTCATTTTGGTTACAGATTTCGATGGTATTAAATAAATATTTTTTGCTTTCAAATGTGACTATGTACATATTAAGCGTCTCAAAAAAAAAATGTGTTTGCCGTTAAGGGCCGACATAAAACTGTAGATTCACTCAACTAGTAGGAAAACCAAAAGTTTTTCAATTCGCCGCCGAGCCTACCTGTTAGATATGCCTTGGTCAAAATTAAAATTACTCAGTGTGCTCTCCCGCACTCTCTCTCATTTTTCGCTTTAATGGAAAAGCAATATTTGGCCGCGTTGATTTTGATCTGAGCGTAAACTGGGCCAATGCATATAAAATAGAGATAGCGCTTTTAAATTAAAGCGACTCTTCAACTGTGTTTACAATATTTGTAAACACGTTTACGATATCTATCTCTCTTAACTAAAAAGTTTATTTATTAATTATAAACAAATTAAATAATTTATAGAAAAAATTATATGCCTATGCACTGCTCCTGACTCATACGAACACATCCATATCAATTTTATGTGGATATGAGTATGTTAAATGTGCTAAACAGCCTGGCAATTGTTTGTATGGGAAAAATGTTAGCCTATTAATATATAGATTATTACTAGTGTCCGAAGTCGATAGTCCTGTACTCATATATGTACATATATTATATTTAAATTAGAATTGAGGCGAGCATTATGTTACAAGTAGCGTGCAAAACAGACTAGTGTCTTAAAATTTTAAAATTAAAAAAGTTCTAAATGTTTTTTTTTTTATTAAATTTAATAAACTAGAAATGTTAAATGTTGTATATTATATTGTATAACACAATAACGGGAAATGACATGAAGTTTTGCATGGCAATGTATTGTTGCATGAATTTATACGATACGTTTACGCTTTAGCCATTTGGTTTGCACAAAACTCATAAAAAATATGTAAATGTTAATTAGGAAAATCTAACTAAACAAAAACAGTAGTTACACTGCTACCAACTGAATATGATTAAGTGACTGCCTATCCGGCACTTAATTGAAGGCATGTGCAAGCGTTGAAATGCACGAGACCAGCAACCCACACAGCCAGAGATTCCCACACACCTACACAAACAAGCACACACAGGTTGACGGTGGTGATCAGCAAATTTTGTCAAGCAACAAAAAAAAATTAGATATACACTCAAAAAAAATCTCTCGTTCAAAGACCTATTCTTCTTTATTAACACGCTTTTATTAGTTTCACCTGTATGTATGTATGTATGTATGTATGTATGTATGTATGTATGTATGTATGTATGTATGTAACTTCATCCAATCCTAAAAGTTGCAAAAGTTTAACTCAATTATTTTGAACAAGTGTTCCAATCCATCCGAACAAGTATATATGTACATATGTATTTACGATATAATTGAGTATAAATATACTTTTTTTTCTAAAAATTTACATTTGTATTACATATTGTGTGTATTAGCTATTTAAGCGATAAGTTAATTTCATGTTCGTTTTGTAAAATTTTAATTTTTTGTTTATTTCTTTTTTTTTTTGTTTTTTTTTTTTTTTGTTTTTTGTTTTTTTTTGTTTCCGGCTTTGATGTTGAAAGTTTAACAATTCCCAACGTGTTTTTCATTGTTATTAGATAAAAGTGTTTGATGTTGTTGGCTTTGTTGTGCAAAATTGCATTTAGAATAAAAATAAATCTAAGAAGATAAGCACTTGTGCCTTAATTGCAGTAGCAGCAACGCTCAAACAGTAAAATAGCATATGTACATACGTAATAATGTAATGTACATATGTAACAACAATAAATGTTAACTATTTAATAATAATTAAATATTTAGTTGTGCATGTGCGATTTTTCAACTTAATATACATATATATGCAAACATATTTGTTCTTACATAAATACATATGTCCATATATGTATTTTGGTATGTTTGTATATGTAAATTTATGCATGTATACACTTTTGTTGTTTGTTTGTTTTTGTATCGCGCACACTATGTACTTAAGGCTTTTTAGAAAGCTGTAATTCAAAACGATTGCTGTTTTTCACATTTATTGTTTTTCGTTGGTCAAATTTCCCAGGTACGTACATATGTACATACTTAGTTATTAACAACTTTTTTCATTTGATTACGGCATTTGTGTAGGTAAAATGTACCATGTAATTACATATGTATGTGAGAAGCTTATGCCAAGTATATCGCAATTCTAATGGGAAATTCATGCATGATGTAATTAGAAATGTTCTAAGTTAAAAAAAGGAAACGGGGCATAATGCAAATGTAGGTACATATCGACGCTTCCAAACAATACTGTACTAAGTCGACATAGTACGTTTTCCCACTATTTGTGTTTTCAAGTATTACGTATTTTAATTTAGATGCTGTCAAATTTTGGTATCAATTGGACAATCCAATCAAAAGTTATAAGCAAAAGTGTACATATACTATAACTCGTGATTTTTACAGAACAAAAACATTAGAAACTTGTCATGAAAAACAACGTAGCATGTTTTTATTTTTTCTTATGGTTTTATATAAAGCGTGCTCTAAGATGTTATCGAGTTTTGGTATTGAAGAAGTTACAAGCCAAGATATACTTAGCACACTCAAAAAAAAAATTTCTCTCGATCAAAGACATAATTTTCCTTATTTTGAACACGCGTCCCAATACAAAATTTTCTTTGTTTTGTGTAAATTTTCTCAAAAATGTGGAAAAAACATAAAAAAACATTCAAACAAATTCGTTGCCATGGGGATTTGTATGGGAATTTAATTTCTCAAAATTAAAGAAATCAAGTCTTCAAAAAAAGGAAAGTTGGGAATGGAATGGCGCTTAAAGAATTTTTCATTATTTTAATGTATGAATTTTTTCAAAACAAGTATATGAAACCATGGTAACGCATGTAACAACAATATTTTATAAACCTTTTAACATGTTTTAAGGAAAATTTACTCAAAACAAAGAAAGTAGTGTTCAAAATAGGCAAACAATTTCTTTGACCCCTCCATATATTTTTTTCTCTCAGTGCATACATTTTTCATACACATTTCATATCGAATTTAAACTTTGAAAGCTTCCCGTGCAAAACATAATTTTCAGACTTAGTACAGTATTATTTGGAAGCGTTGATATGTATGTGGTCCTTCAAATAAAATTGGCGATTTCCTTCGGTCTAACTCCCTAGATCGGTAACAGCACAATCAAAGATATCACATATACATTTTGGTGCGGATGGGAGATGGTAAAAGGGTTTGGCACAGGACTATCAAAGCAGGATTATCGATTGTGGGCATTAGATACATATACAAAAATTATATTTAATTTTTTCAAACTCCATAGAGTTTTCTGAACTTTGACCCCTGTATGGCACCGCTTAGCCATCTCCGATGGAGACAAAATTTATATGTAGTATCTTCGACTATATTGGCATTGATCTAGGGGCTGAGGTTGAAGAAATATGATATACAATTTGTCTTCATACCTTTGTACATTGTACATACATATGTACATATATAAAGCTTACCAGAAATTGTTAAGCTCTTTCCTTTATAAGTTATTACAGAAAAACTACCAAACAAGAGTAATGTACATCTCTGTAGCGCTCCACATAGAATGCCTCCAATGCTTCTATCTTAAGAATCGAGTTGACAAGGTATGAAACAAATAAATTTTGTAAAAAGAAAACCATTTAAAAGGTATTTCATCATATCATATCGCTAGCTTAGAGTGCAGATTGTGTAAGTCCTTTTTTCAAACTTTTCAAACTTAGGAGAGACAAAAAAACAAAAAAAATAAAAAAATTTCAAAATGAAAAAAAAAATTTCTGTTCATGTTAATATTTTGGACTTACACAATATTCTTCGCTTTTTGGATTTACACAATTTGCGTACCACTGCATAACAACGAGTAGAAATATGACAAGAGTCAAAGACTGGTTTAGCGCGGGGAGTATTTGATTTTTCTAGCGTTCTACATAAAAATACACTTTTTCATAAAAATGGACTTACACAGTTTGCACTCTAAGCTAGCGATATTAAAAAAAATTTGCTATGTATCTTTTAATAATTAAAAAAAAGCACTAGAGTCTTCTTCATAATGAACTATTTATAGAATAAGCACTCATGAAATTGTATCTATGTACATATTTATGTTAGTAAACAAATCATTCGAATCGTTACTTAGTAATTTCTTTTTTTACCTAGGCAATATATTAATTACGTACTTATGTATGTATATATGTACATATGTATTGATAACTATAAGATAGCAAGACAAAACGGAAGTGAATTTCAATTAAGTGAGAATGAGATTCATAAATAAATAAGATATGCAGCGACATGGGCTTCCTTATAACTTATTTGTTTAATTACAATAAATAAGTTATAAGAACAATACATTAATATGTAAGTAAAGTAATAACAAAAAAAAAAACAATTAAAAATATGTAAAATGAAATTAAAAAAAAAAAAAAACTAACCATTAATCTTATCAAAATCCATAAAATAATCAACCTCGCATTTGAATGATATAAATAAAAGCATCAGTCAGTGCCGCCGTCAAAGCTCAGCGCCAGTATTAAAAAAGAAATGCGCTCTCTACTGCTAATCTACCTTTAATAGAGTTAATATTTATTTATAGCGAACGCCCTTTTTCTATTTAGCGATCAAAGCAATTAAACTATTTTTTCACACCTTCAAATTGCTTCCGATTTTCAGTAAAAACGTAAGATACTTTTAATAGTCAATTAAAAAAAATTGTGCAATTCCGTTCTGTCTCCAATAACAATGTATTTTATTAGATTATATGCTTAGCAAAAAGATGCACGAGAAGGCGATTTGAGAGGGAGGCAACTTAAAACTTAGTTAAAAAATTGGTTTTGTGGCCAGGAAGTTATTAGCACAAAAACTGATTATTTATTGGCAATGCAAATAAATGCAAAAAAGTACAAAATGCAATTTTTCATTTCCGTAACAATCGAAGCTGTGACGTTAGTCAACAAAAAAAATTAAATTTCAGTTTGTATACCATTTGTGCGCCCTGTGTAATTTTAATTTTCAGCTAAGTGGTTTTATCTTTGCAGTTTTTGACAGTAGAAAACCAAATGGAAGGTGCAAACCAACAGCAACTTATCTATATCTATATATATAGAAAAATCAAGCCCATTTCTTTGTCGCCGGCTTTCGCCCAAACGCGTGGAGGGATTTTGACCAAATTTACACACCAGCTTAGTACCTTTCCCTAGATGGTTTATATACATATTTTTTTCAAATCGGGAAGTCGGTTCCCGAGATATAGGTCAAAAGGTCAAAACGTGGATCCGGCTTTCCCCTGAATATTTTTGGACGATATTGGTATCAAATAAAAGGTCTTGATGAGGACTTCAACATAGAACTATTTTATTTATGATACTTAGGACGGGTCCCCAAATATGGGTCAAAACGTGGACACGGATGACCCGGAAAATTTCTCAGTGATATTGGTATCAAATGATGGGTTTTGAGTAGGGATTTTACATAGAAATGAACTCACGATCCATAGGTCGGGTCCCAAGGTGTGGGTCAACACGCGGACCCGGACAACACCGGGATATTTCTCAGGGATATTCGTACCAAATGAAAAGTGCTGAGCAGGGCCCTTACAGAGAGATGAATTGATTATGATTCCTTGGTCAGGTCCCCAGATGTGGGTCAAAATGTGGATCCGGATGGCCCCGGATAATTTCTCTGCGATATTGTTATTTAATCAGGCGCATGACGATTCCTAGGTGGGATCCCAAGGTATGGGTCAATATGTGGACCCGGATAACACCGGAATAAAAAGGAGAAAGACAGAAAAGGAGCGGTAAGAGAGAGCGGTAGAGAAAGGGAAGCGGAAATGTGATGGGAAAGGAAAAAAGAAACGTAAATGAAAGGAAAGATAAATGGAAAGGGAAAGAGAAAGAGAAATGTATAGGGAAAGGCAGTTGAAGACTAATACGAAGGAAACTGGGATAAGAACATGAAGAGGGCAAACTTTTGAAAATATCAATTTTTTCATTCACTTTTTTGAAACTTATCTGAATTGTGCTGAGCTCTGCAGCCCGAGGTAATTTCGGTTTCTAGATACTTCCAACATAGTTTAAAGTGTGCCGTTTTTCGCTTCAAGTACCTATAATAGGAAGTGGGCCAAAGCAAAGCTTGGCCGGGTACAGCTAGTTTATCTATAAAGAAATTCTTGTATTGTTGGTTTTCGTGGAAATGTTTAATAAAAAAATATATGTAGGTACATACATATATTTTAGCCTATTTATTACTTGTTATCGTGTTATGAATTGTAAACAAACGTATGTATATAATTACATAAACAGATGCCCACTAACCGCGATTGCCTTCTGTCTTCACTTAAATTTCTGCAACAAGTTCTATGCCTAAATTTACATGATTTGTGTAACCGACTTTCCATACATACGTACATACATACATACATATACATTTTTATAGGCACTACTTTACGAGCTCTTAAGTTTAAGCGCTTTAGGAGGCATTTAAGCGTTTATGTAGATGAGGACCATTAACTACTT
The DNA here is from genome assembly GCA_960531455.1 of Urophora cardui. Taxonomy (NCBI): domain Eukaryota; kingdom Metazoa; phylum Arthropoda; class Insecta; order Diptera; family Tephritidae; genus Urophora; species Urophora cardui. Next base: position 144,635,269 of record OY482671.1, on the reverse strand, counting down.
TTTTTCGCCTTTTTATTTTTTGATATCTACTTTTTATATTGCCTTTTGTATCGTTTCTTTTTTATTGGCCAACTTCATCGATCGCGTTACAACACCGGACAATGTTTCGGTTCGTCGGCAAGTCACAACATGTTGCTAGTGAAACTTTTATTTGCGATAAAACCGCATGCAGTAAAAATTACATACATATGTACATATGTATGTGCATCGATCGCTGCATAATAAATAGGTCTGTTCGGCGAGTGCACTGAATGTGTAGAACTGTGTAGGACAGAACAACATCTGACAGTTGTCAGAGCAATTTAGTGCAAAGTCGTCAACGAACGAAAATATGATTTAGTGCAAACCAGCTGATTTACGGAAACAAAACATTCTGATTTATGTAAAAAAACAATTCTCAATGGTCAAATTTATAGCTATTAAATTTACGCAAATGGTCCATCTTTGATCGGCTAACTTGCCACATTTTTTGCTTTCTTTTTACTCGTAAACTTTTCCCCAATTGCGGTTTCTGCTCCTTCAAAAAATGTATTGGTAATTTCGTTTGGGTTGCCTACCCATTTGACTTTGATCACGCTTTCGGTCTGTACCAAATCCACAGGATTAAATATGTTTTCAGCTAAATTATAAAACGATTTTCGTGGACAAAATCGCATTTTTTATACCTATACCTTCTACAATATTTTCATCCACATCGCTCAAAAATGAATATAATATGGAATGTAGAGAAGAAAACCCAATATTTTTAAAATTTGCTTTCTTTACTTTTGGTTTTCTATTATTTTGCCGCCTTAACTATTAAAAACAGCTGATTTAATATGCTGCACAAACTTACACCAGCTATGAATAGGGTTGCCAAACACCTTTCTAGAAAAAATCAGTACATTACCTTCAAACAAAAAAAACAAAAGAAGATATGCGGAGAAAATCGTCTTTATTACTAGCATTTTGTTTTTGTTTCCGTATCGTTAACTGTCAATTATGTTTCTATGGCATGTAACGTTCGCGTTTCGGCCTTATTCTTAATTGCTTCATGGTTACAAACGTCAAATGAAAACAGTTGGAAAATTAAAAAGAGTGCAGGGTGATAAAAATGATTTTTTTTAGTGTCGGCTAAAAATCAGTACAAATCAGTACAAAATCCAAAAAATCAGTATTTCTTACGGTTTTTATAACCATCAGTACGGGGCACGAAATATCAGTATTGTACTGATCAAATCAGTACGTCTGGCAACCCTAGCTATGAAGAATGTGTAGTTTAGTGCAGTAAAGTGTAAGTTGGTGCTAACTCAAAAAACTGAGTTCTGAACAGTTTAGTACAAAAAATGTTCATCGAACGCTTTTTTCTGTACTAGCGTACTCTACTTAGTGCGTTCATCGAACAGACCTAATAATGTGTTGCTATTTTTGCATTGTATGCAGTAATTTTAGCACCGATGCTATTTTCGTACTTTTGTTGCATTGATTTCCAGTTTTCGTTGGAGCATACTTGTAAACATTTGTATGTACATATATATTTACATATCGACGCTTGCAAACAATACTGTACTAAGTCGACTTAGTTCGTTTTCCTGTTTTTAGGGTTTTCGTGTTACGTGTCTGGATTTGGATGCTGTCAAAATTTGGTAACAATGGATGGTCCGAGATCAAAAGTTACCTATAATACAACTCGAAATTTTAATAGAATAAAAACATTTAAAGCTCACCATGAAAAGCAATATAGCAAGTTTTAATTTTTTCTTACGGTTTTATATAAAGCGTGTCCTAACTTAGATGTTATCGAATTTTGGTATTGACCTTTCAATCCAAAAGAAGTTACAAGCCAAGATATACTCAACATACAACTGAAGTTTAATATCGAATTTAAACTTTCGAACGCTTCCCCTGAAAAACACCGTTTTCATACTTAGTACAGTATTGTTTGGAAGCGTCGATATGTACATATGTATTTTGCAACATCGCTATATGTATGTATACTCGTAATCCCTTCACTTTGTTTGGGGGCTACTAAAAAGAAATCTATTTTTAGAAATGTTGTAAATGTAATCAGCCATGTCGGTGATTTGAAGTCAATCAACTGTAAAAGTTATGTATGTATGTATGTATCCGTACAAATTTCTGGTTGGCCATTGTTCTTCTTTTTTTTTAATTTTAGCGCAAGAAATGTTAATTAATTTTAATGAAGAAACAAAAAAACTATTGTAAAAGTGCCTCATAAATCTTGTGAATTTTATTACTTAGGGAATTTTCTAAAATGTGTAATATTTCTTGTAGATTGGCAAAACTTTTCATTTTATGACATTTGTAGATATGTATATGTTTTTTTTTTTGTTTTTCTTTTTATTTTATTATCATTTCATCTAGTTTACTTAGAGGAGTTTGGAGAAATCGTTTTTCAGTTACTTATGCACCTTTCAGCTATTTCAAGACAGCCAACGTATGGGCTGGTAGCAAACGTATGTATGTATATACCTTCGATAATAGTTATGTACTTTGGCACACGCATATTACATTTACATACATATGTATGTACGTATCTACAGACATACATGTATGTATATACCGTTATATATTGGCAATAATCACAGATCGCAGTCACCTTTGAATTCGGTGAAAATATCGAAAGCTTATCGTTGCGGAATATAAAAAAAAAAACAAGTTTTGTGAACCACATAAGACATTGCACGATCATCGTTATTTGTGGTTCTTCCGTGGCATACATACATACACACAAATACACACGTATCTACATATCGTCCATCAGGCGCGGATCCAGGATTTCGGCAAGGGGGGGGGGTTTGAAAATTTATTTTTTTGGAAGATGTTTTTTAAGGGCAGACGCTGGTGTAAATATGGACTAATACCACCTACTATTATTATTCTATATACTAGTTGCGCCATTTCCCGCAACTTAAAAACACCAAACTCAAAACCGTCAAAATTAATAATAAAGTGCAGGAGATTACAATTGAAGTTCTAAATAACATATGCATAACGTATGTATGTATATTTTTGCATTGGTACGTGCGAATGAGTATCGTATGGTGGCAAATTGATCATCAATTTCACTTACCCTTGCATTTAAAGCCAAAATAAATAAGAATATATGTATGTAGTACTTTTTGGTTATATTTATATTTTTAATAGAATTTTTCTTGTACTTGTTTTTATATACTCAAATTTTTAAAAGGTTAATTTAAACCAGAATTGCGAAATACCTCAGAAAAGGGCAATTTCTCCAACGATTCAGACATTTCTGACCAAATTAATTCTGTACAATCCCGATAAAAATAGGGATAAGAAAGAAAAGAAAATAAATTTGCGATTTGGCAATTTGCGAATAGCATTTGACAAATTTGATTTTATGCACGTGTTATGTGGTGTGCCCAGTATGCATGAATAAAATATGTATATATTTTTTTTATTCATTTTTAAATATTTTTTTAATTTTTAAATAAATAAAAAAAAAAACAAAAAAAAAAACAAGTAAGGAAGCCTAAGTTCGAGTGGAATCGAACATTAGATACTCAGCTGTATGCTTTAATAGTTTGTTTGCGTTTGATGGAAACACGGCGTATTTTATATAAAGCGAGTGCCCACGCCCATTTTCAACATTTTTATCAGTCATCCAACTAAGCATATGAATATTATTCTTTGTGCAAAATTTCATTCCTTTTTGACTTCTAGTTACAAAGATGTCACGTTACAAATTCCAAAAGGGTGTTCCAGAAATATCTTTGTTAAAAAGTAGGCGTGGTCATAAACCGATTTCAATAAATTTTTGCGAGTCTATTAACATAAGTTATAGAAGTCTATAAACCAAGTTCCGTCGTAATATCTCAATTATTTGTCGAGTTATAGGCTAATAAATCTCGTATATTCCTTTGTCTAAAAAGAGGCGGTGCCACGCCCATTTCCCAAAATTTTTATATTTTTTGTTTTATGTTCGTAGTTAAACTCCTGCCACAAAATTTCTATGAATTATCTCTATATTTGACAAAGATATCGCTTAAAATGTTTTTATTAGGCCACTTTATAGTTCCCATGTATAAAAGTGGGCGTGGTCGTCAAGCCTTCGCTAAAATTTTGAACATGTATTACTACAAGTAGTGAAATTGTATGCACCAAGTTTCGTCATAATATATCGATTATTTGTCGAGTTATGGGCTCGGAAATCTCGTATATTCCTGCTTCTAAAAGGAGGCGGTGCCACGCCCATTTTCCAAAATTTTTTACGGTTTTTGTTTTATGTTCGTAGTTAGACTCCTGCCATTAAATTATAATGATAGATCTTTATATTTGACAGAGATATGGCTTAAAATGTTTTTATTAGGTCACTTTATAATACATATACATAAAAGTGGGCGTGGCCGTCAACCGATTTTAACTATTTTCCGTCCAAACGTTTGCCTAAGTAAGTAAATCACGCGTACCAAATTTCATCGATATATCTTCAATGGTTTCTGAGTTGACATATAAAACTTTCAAGGTTTGACCCTCAATAAGTGGGCGTGGCACCGCCCATTTTCCAAAATTTCATAAAATTTCTTCCTAGGGGGCCTGAGCTCAACACGTGGGTAAAATTTCATCACTCCAGCTATATTAGTGACTGAGATACCAAATTTCCGATTTTTTCTATATAGGAAAAGTGGGCGTGGTCATGGTCCGATTTCGCCCATTTTCAATACCAACCGTCCCAGTGTCGATACCAACTTGCATTTCAAATTTCATCAAAATATCTCAATTTTTGCGCAAGTTAGAGTGTTTACAGACGGACGGACGGACGGACATGGCTCAATCGATTTCTCTTTTCACCCTGATCATTTTGATATATATAAGTCTATATCTATCTTGATTATTTCATTCTGTTACAATCTGCCGTTATGTGATTAAAACTATAATACTTTGTGTACTAGTACAGCTGAGTATAAAAATGCAAGCCACAGGCAGGATTCGAACCGCGATCGACAAAATGCGAATCAAAGGCGCTACAGCTACGCCAACGAGCCATTTACATTGTGCATGTCAAACGTTGTACTTTAATTGTATTTCTTTCAACTACCTAATATGCTCGCATCTTTTTCGATGGACGACAAGTGCGCAATTGTCTTTTTACACATATATATATGTGCATATAAAATATAATCTGAAAATAAATGTCCAGTTTTTCCTTTGGACAGCTAAACCCATCCAACCATTGCTTTTGGAATTATAGAGTTTTCCTTGATCAGTTTGGGAAACTTTGGCGCAGAATCTATAAAGGCTTAATTTGGGATCTATGATAAACCACAAGGGGGGTTTGAACCCCCAAAACACCCACCCCCGTGGATCCGCCACTGTCGTCCATACATATGTATATAGCCCGATTCTGTGCGTTACCGCAAAATTACTTTACTGGTTACTTAGGTACTTTGCTTAAAATTGTTACCATCTTTTCATGGTAACGGTATCAAAGCAATTCCATACGAACGGAATGCAATCAGACTGAAAATTTTAACAAAATGTTACCACTTGTTGAGATGGCAACTTAATTTTTCTGCTGTCAGAATACGAAAAGGGTGTTCAAAGATCCAGATTCTTCACTTTGCCGGTAAAGTAAATTATGTCACCACACCAGAATAAGGCCGTATAAAATCACATACATTTCGGTTCTGATTGGCGATGGCTAAGACATGTAGGTAACGCACGGGTGTTCAGAGTTCAGATTACGATTGTGAAACTCAAACTAATGACTAGTTGAGAAAATTGGATGTAAGAATTGTCTTTCTATATTTAAGTACCACACCTTAATGTACATATCTACTATATCTATTTGCTTACAAACACACATGTTATGTATATTGCTCATTTAAGCAAGATTCTTAAATACATATATGCAAATATGTAATAGTAAATTATTCGCAACAAGCACTGATTTATTTTCACACTAAGTTATAAGGAGGTTTGAAATGATAAATGCGATAAAATCAATCAGTAATAGTAGCAGTGTGGCCAGATTAGCCTTTTCGAGGCTAAATTTGACCTTTCTTTTTGTCCTTTAGCCTCATAATTTTCGTTTTAACTTCGTTGGTCTTTTCTAGCCTTTTTTACGTACTCAAATGTTAATTTTACTAATTTGAGCTCAACAGTTGCCAACAGTCGGGTAGCAGTTGAGTTAAACAGCTGCGTCGAAAAGTTGCCAACTGTTGAGCTGAGCGGAACTACTCAACAGTGCGTTTCGAAGACAAACACTCAACGGTTATTACATCTAGCTCTGGATCAAGCTCAATTTTTACTGAACAATCGGGATGAACTTAGACTTCCTTACTTTTTTTTTCTAATTACAGCCATTTCTAACTTTTTTTTTGCGAATTTAGCCTCACTTTTTATCATCAGCTGGCCACACTGAATAGTAAGTTGATTTGGCGGCATCGTTAATTTTATTCGCTTTCGCCATTGTGATCAAATAAAATAAGAATGGCTAATTGCTTTCGGTATCATTGAATCGCCAATTTCCAAAAGGGCACATCTCTGAACTTTGCAGGAAATGAAAAAAGCTTATTATTTTCTAACTAAGCATACTATTGCAAAAAAAAAAATATTATTGAGTTACTTTTAAGAGCATATTAGCAATTAAAAGGTATAAAAATATTAGGATGTTAACTTTGTTATATGTGTTTTATTTGATAAACAAAAAAATCTAAAAACTCCGAAATCGACGATTCAATTCTATGTTGTTTTTGTTCTTTTTTTTTAGTTTACCTTTCCTTCGTAATTTTTATGCCAATAAAGAAGATGCTAAATGGCCAAGTCAAATCGACCATACTGCTTTTTTTGATAAACGATTATTCATTTGAGGAATTCTTGTTATCACAGAAATAAATGTACATACACACATATTAATCTACATATATTTATTTATGCACATTAAATATTAATTTTTCTTTTTTATAGTTTAACATAATTTATTTCAATAGTTAAACTGAAGGTTAATTCATCTATTCATGCCGCATAAGCTCGGCTTAAAATGCGTTAGTGTGTAGTAATTATTAGTATGTATTACCATTAATTTTCATTTGAATATGTATGTACTAATAAACTCTTTGCGGATCAGTTCTTTCAGATACTTTCAAGTGACTTATTCCTTTGTATGACTCACCTGATTAGATTAATCGATCAATAGTCGTTGCTTTGGTGTATATACTATGTATGTATGTTTGTATGCACTTATGAAAATAATTAACGGCTACAAATATCACTCAAATGTCAGATGAGACCTGTAAATAAAATGGAGGAAACATATTTTATTTTTAGTGATGTCTTGCTTTGTTTGTTTCAACTTAAATGTACATACATAAATGAAATTTCTTTTTCTAGCATAAAATTATTAAATTTAATTATTAATTAAATTGGATTAAAAAAAGTACGAGCTATGTACATTAGGCCGTCTCGCCTTATAGGGACGCAAAAATAAAGTTCGCCGTACGCCCCCCCATATGATGTCTTTTTGGAAAACATTTCCGGAAAAGTTTTTTATTTTTTACTTGAAAGAGTTTTTAGTGCTTAGCACGAAATTTTTTATTTTAATTCAATTTTTAATTGTTGGGGTAAGTGGAAAAAAATTCAACAACTATTTACAGCGAAGGTTGAGTGTATAGCTATTTCACGAAAAACCATTTTCGATCATCAGCACTCTTTTCGGAAGTGGATGCACCGGGGATTGAACCCGAGTCATTGCGGCTGAAGTTGGAATGGACTCGGGTTCAATCCCCGGTGCATCCACTTCCGAAAAGAGTGCTGATGATCGAAAATGGTTTTTCGTGAAATAGCTATACACTCAACCTTCATTTACAGCGAAGTTGAATTTTTTATTTTTTTTTGGATGCCGCTAGATGTCGCTAAAATTTATTTTTCTCATGTCTTCGGTATTTATAGTCCGATCTCTAAGTTTAATACATCAATGTCTTTGGCTTGCAAGGACGCTTTATACTATGGAATATTATTAACCCTATGTGCATCATTGGGGTCACTACCACCCAGTACTTAGTTTATTCCACCCTAATGCAATTTTTTATGCCTGCATGGTAAACGTAGTTTAAACTGTCTACAAACCGATTTATGTAATACATTTACAAAACTATTGAAATGTTTTTCGATGATTTTCCAGACTTGAAAACCTTATAAAAAAATGTGCATTCAAGTCCTAATTAATTTACATACGTACCTACATAGTTTCTTGTATGTATTTTATATCTTTTAATTTGCATCTTACATATGTAAATACATAAGTATGCAGCATTATATGCCTTAACAAATTGTATCGAATAAGTATTTTAAATGTAGTAGTAAAGCACCTTTTAGATGCACTCATTCAATAAATAAAAATAAATGCGTGCATTTCTGTATTCATATGTATGTACCTATTTCCATTTCTGTTCAATAAATGTGAATTCAAACATAAATTGAAATTAATAGCATAGGAAAATTCCCAGCTTAGCTATGCAATTTAAAGTGGAAATTTTATTTCTTTTGCTTTTGTTTTGAAGTTTGTTTCAACCGGAAAAAATCGGAAATCATAGCGCTTAAAAAGCGACGGCTCTACTGTTTTTTTGTTTTTGAGGCGGCCCTGTTTTTATTAATCATTTAACTTGTTTGACGGAAGAGCCTCCAAATGGCAATCGAATAGCAGTGGAATTAATGCAGCGACATCTCTTTATTAATTTGTTACAGAATGCATAAACACGCCTATTCAGTGGAATATGAAGTGCCAAGTAGCATAAATTAGAATAAATTGCGTTCGAAATTGAAATGAATATGAATACTATACATATGTACATACATGCATTCATATGTAGAATCAGAGAACAATCAGACAAATACTTTACATTATTTAATTTTGTTTTGATTGTGTTATCGGGTGCTATGGATCGCATTACATTTAAACGACTGTAACTGCGGCAGAAGTGTGAGTAACACAAGTGTAGATAATGGTGTGCTGTGCTCGTGCTATGATCGTGTTAAACGGCAAGCGATCGATCGAATTATCGGTCAATCTATTTATCACCACCCCTTATTCTGGGACTTTGTATATACAAACGTTAATATGTATGTATATTAGGGTGGTGATTAATATCAAATTAGTGATTTTCCTCGGTCTCACCCCCTACATCAGTAGCAGCACGGTCAAAGATACCACATATAAATTTTGGTCCCAATCGAAGATTGATAAAGGGTGTCGCACAGGGTTCAAAGTTCAGATTACCATATGAAGACCCAAAAATTAATTTTTTATGTTTTTTTTTAATATATTACCCAAAATCGATATACTGCTCAGACGTGGGCATTATTCGAATAAATTTTTATTTAGATAACTATTCGAATACAAATTTAGTTTTCTAATTTTTATTTAGATAAATTCCCTACGAATAAATTATTTGAAAATTTATTTTTTATTTCAAATAATAAGTAAAAACTCAGGATACAACAGAAATAATTTTTTTTTAATTTTTTTTTGTATGCTTGTTTTTTTATATATCGTCCCTGCGAATAAAGAAACAGTTATGTAAATTTTTAGAAAGTTTTTTTATTGCATTTTTACTAGCCCTATTCATTGCCCACATTTCTACGTTTGCAGTTTTTTCATATCTCGTTTGGTTTAGAAGTTATCACATAAAGTATGCGCGTGTAGTTAGTACTATAAATGTTCTGAGAAAAAGGTATGCGCTTACAGACATGTAAGCAAAATGGCAACTGTTAGTTAATTAGTTAGATACTCAACGTTTCCACATACAAACTAGGCCTAGCGGTGTATTGTGTACAGATTTCATACGTTTTTACAAAAAAAAAAATTGTGGAGTATAAAAACAGCTATGTGCATTAAAAAGGCGCAAATCTTTAGCACGTCGCAATGGGTAAAAAAAAGTGATTTATTTTTTCATAAATCAATAACAGTTATATAGCACCATCCTTTCTGAATTAAAAGTTTGCTAAATTTTGCCAATGGACGCCAGGAATCAGTTTTTTTGCTCTCCTGCAAAGTTACTGAAAAATACATAACTGTTTTTTTATTCGCAGGGACGATATGTAAATGAAAATTATCTATTATTCGAATAAACGAAATTATTTATTATTCAAATAAAGATAAAAATAAATTTATTCATCTATTATTCGTTATTCGAATAAATTTTGCCCAACTCTGATACTGCTGTACTCAAAAAATTGTGGGGATGCCATTAGATTACCAATCGTACGACGCGATCCTCGGTGGGCCGCCTAGCGAAAATAAGTCTGATAAGGAGCTGCGGTGATCTCCGAAATAGATCTATAACTTCTACCAAATTTTTCTTTTAAATTTTTCATAAATAAAACTGCGAAATAGCTCTATAAAAAAATACAGATTTAAAATGTTTTTCTTGATTTTACAATATTACAACAAAATAAAAATGTTCGCATCTAAATTACTTTCAAATACGTTTATGCCAATTTTAAGCACGCTTCCGTTGATTTTATAATGTTTTCTCCCTAGGTGTACATACAGAATATTTTTACATAAAATTTTTTTTCTATATTCAACCGTTTTTCCGTAATTTTTGATTGGTTTTGGTACACGGAAAAAACTATATTGATGTCACATCCATATATATGGATAATCCTGTCTGATCCATAAACTATGGTTGCAATGTAATGGATGCCGTATCCATGTTTCTTTATATATTACACATTTTTTTTTTGATGTGATACCCATTATATATATATTACATCCACATATTTTACTCCATGTAGGTTTGTTTTCAGTTTTAAATTAATTAATATACATCCCAACAAACAATCTGGTAAGCGTTTCGCAAATAAAACTTAAAATAAGCTTGCATAATTGGGCTAGTGTAAGCGTTGTAAACCAAGCTTAAAATAAGCTTGCATGAAAAAGGATTTTGCAAGCGACATTTACAAAATATTTGGTATTGTAAGCGTTTTGCGAATGTTGACGACGACCGTCTAAATTTACTGTTATTTTTCGGCGCAAACAAAAAAATATTAATAACTTTTTGGTTGCTTGTTTTTCCGACAGGGTAGGAATATGATGTATTGTGGAACGATTTTCCGTCATCCCTTGTCAAGTCCGGACAAATATTCTACTGACAGCATACAAAAGGCGGCTACAGAAAATACACAACACAAAAGCCAACATATGGTTTAATAAGGAATGTCTAAAGACCAAACTCATTCCAAAATACGCGCACAAAGTGAACAGCGAGGATAAACGCAAAATTACTTGACAAGGGATGACGGAAAATCGTTCCACAATACAAAAAAATATTTGTATAACTCATTTTAGTTTTGATTTCTGAACACTAAACAAGTTAAAATAGTGAATTTTTAGTGAAATAAAAAAAGTGGAAAAAGTAAATTAAAAAAGCAGGTAAGGGCGTTTTTTTTTTTATTTTCTTTAACAATATAATAACAAGAAAATCGAGAAATATTGTGCGCAAAGCTTGTGAAAAGCATATAAAAATGACTTGTAATACGTTTACTGAACACATTTACAAAACAATCCTAATTTTAAGCTTATAACGAGCGACGCGTTTCGATTACAAAAGGCTTACTTTGCGATGTTTTGTAAATGTCAAAGTAAGTGTTTTGCTTACATTTGAACGCTTACAAAACGCTTATTATTATATGAAATTGTTTGCTGGGATATTATGTACCAAGAGCGTAGTCAGGATTTTATCCAGGGGGGGCAAGCACATTAAATATTTGAAACAGTCAAAAATCAATTTTTTTGCGACTAAAATCAAGTGTTGCTGTTCCGCTCTTAAATGTCAAAAATAATACTAATTTGTGAGTGCGACTACAGCAACACTGCTAATATAAAAATGACAACAACAACTGTCAAACAAACTGGGTTGTGCAAAGTCAAAATGTAGGAAAAAAACTACTATGTATAAAACAGCTGATCGGGTTGTTGTGTGCAAAATTATTCAAGTCGCTCATTTGGTGAAACCCAAAAGTAAGTTAACCTCAAATCTGGGCTAACTTAAGTCAAAACTTAGTTTTATACTGTTTTCAGACAGAAAATTAATGTAGTACATTACATTTATAATATAATACTGATTTCACACAGGCGGTTAATGGAGTAATTATCCACATTTTCTTCATTAAGTCAATAATGAAGCTCGATTTTCCATACAGAAGTTCAATTCTTAATGGATCCATTACTAATTAATTGAATTTTTAATCGAACAAAAATCCAATACAACTCTGGGAGGTAAGTTCGTTTTTTTAATTTTGAAATTTTCAGTGTCAACCGTCAATTAGTTTTGGCATGAATTTATTATCCCAGCAAACATTCTCAGAGCACTCATAATTTGGAGTCGGATATGAATCACAAACATGTGTGAATTATGTGTGAGCTTAAGCTTTAAATAGAACCGATCGCCGGACATATTTTCGCGCGGTGCGGCGATGACATTTGTTTGCGAATATCGCCCAGTAAAACAGAATCAAAGCGAAATTGCCATATGCATATTTTTATAATTACGATGTTTCCTTACTTCTTCAATTGACTTTTCTCTTCTGTACACATTTTCAATTTTTTCCACATCAAAAAACATATACATATTTTGGTTTTATTACATGTTTTTATCAAGTTCTAAATAATTTATTTGACAGGCGATAGCGTCCAAATTAGAAATAAGTCTATTCTGACGAATTTTCGCCGGACGATTTTCGCCAGCGTTTTCGCTCTGTTCATTCTCATATACTGCCGTGTATTTTAATCGTTTGACAGAACGCAAGGAAAAATTTTTATAATTTTTTCTTTTTCTTGTTTTTTTTTTTTTAAATGATAATTGTAATTCGAAATATGGGAAGTAGGTATAAAAGTATCACTAAAGTTCAATATAATGTTGAATGTTCCATTATATTATGGCGTTGTATTGAATTTCAGGTTCGAATTCGGAGGAAAATACCAATAGACAATACTATAAAGCAAGCAATGAAGGTTCCACAATGGTTGCGTTCAGAATCCCAACGGTTGTGCAACAGTTGTGTTTTTATCTTTTGAACGCAAAGATGAGTATTTCTGATATTCACAACATGATTTGAGTTTAGACACTTTTTTCCATCATAAATTGTTTATGCTCACTTCGGACAACATGTTGTGCTTACGATTTTGACATATGTACAAAAATATAAATATGTACCTACATATATTTGTGAATTTTTGAATGTAATAAAAATGTTTCAAAGCAGCGCAACTATTGCCGATTATGTTGGGGATAGGTAATTATAATAATAATTTGTTTTTTGTCTGTATCAGCTCGTTCAGAAGGCGCAAATTATATCACTTTCCGCTCGGTGTTTCGCTTAACAGTTGCGACTTCTGAACGCAACCAATGATAGAAGAGGAGAATAATCTGGGACGAAGGGAGAGAGAGGATGAAGAGAATTGGGTCAGGGGAAGGAAAATGAAAAAAAAAAAAATATCTTTTTTTGGTTTTAGGTACTACATATTAAGACTCATAAAATGTATGAAATTAGGCTCATATCAGGGGACCACCTTAAGAACAGAAATACATACATTTCGGACTCCAAAGTGAGCTCATAATAAGTGTGAATGCTCCAGTTTAGGACTCCTTTCGGACTCTTTTATGACCCGAATGTTTACTGGGATTATTTATTCAAAAATTGTTGTCAATAACAACAAATTATTTTATGAAATTTGACATCTCCTTGTTAATTGAGTGTGTGTGAAACGCAAAAATTTATTGTTAAATTATAAATGTAATGTACTACATTAATTTTCTGTCTGAAATCAGTATAACAATAAATTCTTGTGTTTCACACACACTTAATTAACTAGGAGATGTCACTTTTCATTAAATAATTTGTTATTATTGACAAGAATTTTTTAATAAATAATCCCAGTAAACATTCGGAGTCATAAAAAAATCAGAAAGGAATCGTAAACTTGAGCATTCACGAAGTGAGCATAAAAAATTTATTATGAAAAAAAGTGTCCAACCTAACATCGTGTTGTGTTAACCAGAAATACTCAACTTTGCGTTCAGAAGATAAAAACACAACTGTTGCGCGACCGTTGGGATTCTGAACACAACCATTGTGGGACATTCATTCCTTGCTTTATAGTGTTGTCTATTTGTATTTTCCTCCTGATGAACTTTAGTGATACTTTTATACCTACTTCCCATTTTTCGAATTACAATTATCATTTAAAAAAAAAAACAAGAAAAAAATTATAAAAAAATTTCTCCTAAGCTCACACATATTTCACACATGTTTGTGATTCATATCCGACTCCAAATTATGAGTGCTCTGAGAATGTTTGTTGGGATAATAAATTCATGCCAAAACGAATTGACGGTTGACACTGAAAACTTCAAAATTAATAAAAACGAACTTACGTCCCAGAGTTGTATTGGATTTTTATTCGATTAAAAATTCAATTAATTAGTAATGGATCCATTAATAATTGAACTTATGGATGGAAGATCGAGCTTCATTATCAACTTAATGAAGAAAATGTGGATAATTACTCCATTAACCGCCTGTGTGAAATCAGTATTAGCTTTAGTCACGCTGGTGAAACCGGGCCTTAGATTCTGCTTATCAATGCTAATGCTAAAATATTTAGTGAACTGTAGACACGAATTGAAGCAAATCTCACTGTTTTATTTTGACATGTAAATTTCTGTACTATTCTCTGATGCCATTATAATGTTAAGCAGTATCTACCTAGCCAGGGGGCAGCTGCCCCCCCTGCCCCTACCTGCCTACGCCCTTGTTATGTACATACATATTTATTGTACATATGTACATATGTATATGTATGTGTTACCTATATGTAGTGGTGTTTTATTTATTTCAAATGTCAACCTACAAAACCTGCTACTGTTAAACAATTATGTTATGTTATGCTGTTTTTATGTACCACACTTACATATGTACATATTATAAAAACCGCGATTTTCATCCAATTAGTTTTTTATTTTCAATAAATTATATCTAACATCAATATTGAGTATGAATATGTATGTATGTATGTATGTATGTATGTATGTGTGTGTATATGTATATTAATATGAAATTCATAATTTATTTCCGCATAACAAGCGTTTAATATTTATTTCTAGCGCCTATTGGTTGAATTACAATAACACAAATTTATAAGCATGCAAATAAATATTATTTAATCTACATAATAATATAATACAATGGCGCTAATATAACTCTGACGAGTTTTATGGCCGAGCTTCTCTCCCAATTCGAGGTGTGCTCCTTTTCGTCGTTTAAAGTGCATTTTTGCGTAACAGGTATTTTCATTTTCGAGTAAGGGACATTTTTGCCAAAAATGAGATTTTCCAACCCTGAGTTCCTGACGCTCAGCTCTATCGGTCCATACCAAAACATTGCAATTCTAACAACAAAAACGCATAATAACAGTAAATTGCATAATCGCGTATGAAGGGTATTGTTAAAATTTGGCAGCATTACCGCGTATGATTTCAGTTCATTCATATAAGCGAAGTTATATGTTATTAGATAAATAAATTAAATGGCGAATTTTTATGAAAGGGAGCAAAAGTTAACTTATTTCAACAAATAATGTCAGGTAAATATCAAGCAGGTATTATTTTAAACAAATTAATGAAGTTGCTAATTGGTAAGCTACGTTTTTTTGCTACAATCTTTACAATTTTCCCAACCAAATTATGACTAAAGTTATCAAAAATTAAAAAACAAAACAAGAAAGGAAGCCTTAGTTCGAGTGGAGCCAAATATTATAAGCTTTCATAGTTTTTTTTACGTTTGCTAGAAACACGGTGCAATTTAAAAAAGGCCGTGCGCATAAAGTGGGCGCAGCCACGCCCATTTTGAAAATTCGTATCAATAATCCGACTAAACGTATAAATATTCTTGTTATTATAAAATTTCATCCCTTCATGACTTTTAGTTACAGAGATGTCACGTTACAAATTTCTGAAGGGCATTCGAGAAAAATTTTGATTAAAAAGTAGGCGTGGTTATAAACTGATTTCGCTAAAATTTTGCACATATACTACCGCAAGTGGTAGAAATAAGTCCACCAATTTTCGTCATAATATCTCAATTATTTGTCGAGTTATGGGCTCCGAAATCTCGTAGAGTCCTTTGTATAATAAGAGGCGGTGCCACGCCCATTTTCCAAAATATTTCTGTTTATGGTTTTCTATCTATCGTGGTACTTGTGCCACAAAATTTCATTGAATTATCTTTATAATTGGCGAAGATATCGTTCAAAATGTTTTTATTGGGCCCCTTTGTAATACCCATATATAAAAGTTGGCGTGGTCGTGGTCCGATTTCGCCCATTTTCAACCGTCCTAGTCTGGATAGGAACCTATATACGAAATTTCATAAAAATATTTAAATCTGTGTACTATTACAGCTGTGTATAAAAATTAATGTATTACATTGCGATAAAAACATGTTTTTTGTAGGCCATGATTCTTATGCGAAAATTTATAAGACATTCAAGTCAGGTTATAAACCATATAGACACGGATATTCCTAATCCAATCCACAAAGGTCACCTCAATATTACAAAACGTAAATATCAACATTTACAAGAACTTAAAAGAGTGATGCCGTCCGATCGTCATAGCTTTTATGACAATTTACCACATTTACCTTAAGAGTTATCCACCTATGTGTAAACAAACTTACGTTTTCTTAATTAAAAATATGAATTTTAGTTTAAAATGTAATATATGTACAAGTTTTGTTACTTTTTTTCTTTATAAAATGCTAAAATAAGAATTATATTGAACATTTTGCCATTTCATAACCGATTGTGCGTGATTTTTGTGCCAAATAAAAATTGCACAACCGCACATGAAAAAAAAAGAGTCCTAATAATTCAATTTGTTTCTTTTTTTACACTAAGTTGATGTTATGGCTAACAAACTGATCTACGTAACTATTTAAATTTAAGTTTGTACGCAGAAATAAGTAACGGTTTTTAAATGAAATAGTTTTTTTGCTCTCCTGTAAAGTTCAAACAATGTCCGCTACGCGAAAATGAAAATACCTGTTACGCAAAAATGCACTTTAAACGACGTTTTGTTTTCCCTACTAATTGGGTGGACCTACAGTTTTATGCCGGCTCCGAACGGCGAATGTATTTTTTGTGAGAAGCTTTTTCATGGCAGAAATACACTCGGAGGATATGCCGCCCACTGCCAAGAGGTGACCGCCGCTCTTAAAAAACCCAATAATTGGATTTTTACTAATTAGAAAATTTTTTTTTGGTGTTTGTCCGGACTGGGGTTTGAACCCGAGACCTCTGGTATAGCAGGAGAGCACTCTACCCACTGCGGCCACCAGCAAGGATTAATGCTGAAGAACGAGTTCATGCACATACATACATATGTACATTAGGGTGCTTTTAATTTGTATGAAAAATTTAAAAGTTCATAAAACGACTGTATCGCCCCCTCAATCTGTAGTCAAAGATATCACACATAAATTTTGGTCCCGATTGGTGGCGGTTAAGGCGTGGCGCATTGAGGTCAAAGTTCTGAAAACTCTATGAAGGGTCAAAAAATCAAAATATTTTTTTTAATTATCTAATACCCAAAATTAATACTTCTATACACAATGATAAGTTCAGATTACCATATGCGACAATAAAAGTGTAAGTCTTCTATGGCAATCTGAACATTGACCACCTTAAAACACCACTAAACCGTCACCAATCGGAACCAAAATTTATACATATTTGTTATCATTGGGTATAGAAGTATTAATTTTGGGTATTAGATAATTAAAAAAAATATTTTGATTTTTTGACCCTTCATAGAGTTTTCTGAACTTTGACCTCAATGCGCCACGCCTTAACCGCCACCAATCGGGACCAAATTTATGTGTGATATCTTTGACCATGTTACTACAGATTGAGGGAGCGATACAGTAAAATATCGTTAATTTGAATTTTAAACGCACTCTAATGTACATATTAAAGAGTGAGCTTTTACATATATTTTACATACATACATATTTAAAGATGTACATATGATACATTTGCGTGGATTTGAATTAATAATTTGTTTTTAAATGTACATATATTCATACAAACATATACAGATGTACATATATTGGCAAGAAATATGTAGTTAGCAGGTTATTAGAATATTATTGGAATATTTTCGTCATGATTATCTAGATTCTGATAACAAACTTGTACACACGTACATAAATGAATATTTATCAGTTCATGTCTTTATTGCTTTGCATACTACTCAAAAACGTGATCATTTGTTATTAATAGAACGCATACTTAAGAATAATTAAGTACATATGTATTTTAAATGAGTAATTTAAGGAAAAATTGTATTTTTAATTTTTTTATCAATTCCGATTTTGCGAAACCAATCTTTCATGTGCTCATGATATAAAATTATAAATAAACAGTCATCGACTTAAAAATTTAAAGTTAATTGCAATGAAAGTTCTCAATACGAGCATATGTACGTATGTATTTCTTTATACCCTTGTGCCTACCCAATCAACACATTGTCTTAATTCTCAAATTGAGAGGCATTTGAGAACCATATCCTCAAATGTCAAAAGTTATTGCTCAACTTAAAGGTCTAATTTTTAGATGGGGATTTTGAGCTTATTCTCGAATTGAGAAGAATGGAATTTTCAAGTCTTTCTCAACGTATTTTTATGTCGATATTAAGCGTAAAATTATTTAAGAATATACGTATTAGTTTAAGATTTTCTTAAACGTTCGAGATTTTAGTGTCTACTGTTTATTGGGCATATACATTCATACATATATACATAGGTGTATGTATGTATGTATGTATGTATATGCTTTTTTTTCATTTTTTAATTATAAAATTGTAATAAGATAACATACATATACATACATATGTATTATGTATCCACTGGTACAAATATTAATAAATTGAAAAAAAAAAGACAATAACATTGGTAAAATATCTTTCCAACGACTGTTTGATAAACAATTTGGAACACGTTATCTATGCTTCTCCGCTGTTGGTCCATAAATCAGCGCAGAACTGGTTGGTTTGGAAATTTCGCAGTAGTAAAATCGTGCCATTAAATGGCTGATGTAAGCTGCTAAACTAAATGAATATATTCACATATTACTTATGTATGTATGTACAATGTACATATATTACATATATACCAAGGGTGCTCAACGTCAGGGTTGTGTGATTTTGATTTGGCTGAATCACCAATCAAAAATATTTTCTTATTCTTGATTTAAAATATTTTCAAATAAAAGATATGTAAGTTTTATTTGTGATTCGTTTCAAAATAAAATCAAAAATACGCTTTGATTCGTGATTCAAACTATGTATTTTCAAATCAAAGATAAATTTGATTTGTGATTCATTTCACAAACGAATCAAAAATATTTTTTTGATTCTTGATTCAAACTTGATTTCAAATCAAAATTATTTAGAATCAGATTTTTGATTCGAATCAAAAATATTTTTTGAATCTTGATTCAGATTTTTGATTCGAATCAAATTTTTGAATCAAAAATATATTTCAAATAAAAATAATTTAATACGTGATCCCACCACTCGCTCGAGTTGAAATGCAAAAACAGACAACGTAGACGTATGGAAGAAAATGCAAGCAGATGTGACCGTCGCCCGTTATCCGTTGATCCGTCGTAATTGTGTTCCGAGCATTAGTGTAATTTTCAATTTGATAGTGCAATTTTCAAAGCGAAATCTTTAAATATTTTTACATTCATAGGGCAAAACAAAAACAAATATGATTCCTGGGGATAGGGCATGAGCATCTATGGTATATACATACATAAATATGTAAGGCAAATGTTCCTAGATATCACATACATGCAAGCACCAACGGTCACCAATTAGTTAAAAGGAAAGTTTATTCGGTGACCGTCTTTGTTTTTTGGACGAAAAGTATTTTAGAATACAGTATTGAACTGGACTGTCTACAAATGCATATATTTTTACCAATTTTCAAAAGTGCCGTCAAACCTCTAAATGTGTAGTCGATACAAATAGAAATCGCTATAAATTCAATGCGTATGAATGTTTGTACATACATATATATTTTTTCCTATTTCTCTATCTACGTTATTTCATTTGTTTTCTGTTTAGTTAAACAAAAAAAAAAACAACAACAATTTATAAAAATCGTCTGTCCTGCATGTTGCCGGTTTTATCCAGTTTACACCAGTAAGCGATCCAACCCAACAAACAATCTGGTAAACGTTTCGCAAATAAAACTTAAAATAAGCTTGCATAATTGGGCTAGTGTAAGCGTTGTAAACCAAGCTTAAAATAAGCTTGCATGAATAAGGATTTTGCAAGCGACATTTACAAAATATTTGGTATTGTAAACGTTTTGCGAATGTTGACGGCGACCGTCTAAATTTACTGTTATTTTTCGGCGCAAACAAAAAAATATTTGTATAACTCATTTTAGTTTTGATTTCTGAACACTAAGCAAGTTAAAATAGTGAATTTTTAGTGAAATAAAGAAAGTGGAAAAAGTAAATTAAAAAAGCAGGTAAGGGCGTTTTTTTATTTTGTTTAACAATATAATAACAAGAAAATCGAGAAATATTGTGCGCAAAGCTTGTGAAAAGCATATAAAAATGACTTATATTACGTTTACTGAACACATTTACAAAACAATCCTAATTTTAAGCTTATAACGAGCGACGCGTTTCGATTACAAAAGGCTTACTTTACGATGTTTTGTAAATGTCAAAGTAAGTGTTTTGCTTACATTTGAATGCTTATTATTATATGAAATTGTTTGCTGGGAATATACGCGCATACAAACATATGTACATACATATACTACATAAGTTTGTTCATAATCTAGTCGTATAGGTTTCAGATTTCTATTTGATTTGCGCATTTGGCATGGTCTTTAATGCTCTTAGCCAACATACACGCAAAGATACTGGCGACTCGCTTAGTTTTGTGAGCTTTGTTGCCTGTGGCTATCGTATAAATCTATCTAAATTTTACTCACTTGTTGTTTATGTAAATTCAATATTTCGTTTGTGTTCATAAACGTTAAACTACCTACATACATAAGTCGATTTAAGAATAAATGTGTTACGTTTATACTCATCATTCTATTCATTACGTTTAGCATTGTGTGTTTGTGTTACTGCCTATTGGTTTTACATTCGTTCATATGCATGTATTGAAAAATTGACTACTTCCAAAGCATCCCTGCAAAAAGTGGGACCACGTAATATGCTAGTACAGGACCAGGTTACGTTGTGACAGTTCCTAGTTACAGAGGTGGTCCAAATGTATGAAAAAAATATGGTTACATTAACATTGCGATGTCGTTGGACATGACCACCCCTGCTTCACCTCTACATAATAAAGGACTATATAAAAAACCACCCCATTTGGGCCATACACTAGTATGCTTACAGTGGACCACGTTTTAAACTACATCCCAATACCCTAGACCGAGCCAAATTGCCGACCAACCACGAATTAGTTGGCAGCGAACGACAATTTACATTCGATGTGGTCCGATGCAGCATAACATCTGTGGCAATTTGCAATAATCGCTTAAGTCTAAAAAAAATGATTTCGAGATAAATTGATTTTTTAATTCGAAAGCGTTTCTTAACAAATCATAAAAGTCGATTAAAAACTATGGACGCGAAATCAGTGAGCCATCCACAATGCTACGATCAAATTTTGTAAATATAACAAAATGTCATGAAGAAATTTGATTAAGTATATACGTCTACTTTGGCTGTTATAGCAAGTTTAATATACCTCTATTGCAAGTTAAGCCTACATGTTTTTATTTA
Source organism: Urophora cardui (assembly GCA_960531455.1). Taxonomy (NCBI): domain Eukaryota; kingdom Metazoa; phylum Arthropoda; class Insecta; order Diptera; family Tephritidae; genus Urophora; species Urophora cardui. The sequence goes on along the minus strand of OY482671.1, from coordinate 144,613,419 downwards.
TATCTTTTGTTTGAATTAAGTTATAAGAATGGGGGTTTTACAGAATTATAGTGTTTTAAAAGGAGAAAACCGTGGTATATATAACTCGAAATCTTCCTAAGTCGACTTAAGCGATTATTGCTTGTGACCACAGACATGTAACCAAGTACTATGCAGCATAACATGTAACCAAGTCCGTAACCACGTCCCTTCAGACCTACTTTATAGCCCCGTCCCATTGAACTACCTGTAGTGAGTTTCTGTAACAAAATCGCGAAAATTTTCGATCAAAATGACGTCACATTAATACGTTCCACACTTTGTCACCACCTAAAAAGCAGGTGAGAATCTATCGATTGACGTCATTATGACGTCACTCAGGCGAAAAGATTGATAGAGTTCAGTTACAGAAACGCAGTGCTGGTCCTCAAATTTTTGAAGGGATTGTTGACGACTTAAGCGCTTATTGCTGGTAACCGCATACATATGTATATAGACATACATACATACATAGATATGTATGTAGGTGCCAATCGCTTGTTGCTTGAGCCAGTTTTTGTGCATGCACAATGTTGTTGGAATAATGATATGCTGGGGTATCACCTCCTGCTTACATATGTATCTGTATGAAACAGTGGCTTAAGTGTTCTTAAGGAAAAAATTAGTTAGTTTCCAAAAAGTTTAAATAATTCATCTTAGGGAGTACATTCTGCAGTTTTTGTTTAAACTCTTTCTAGGGCTTTCAATCAGCTTCAGTCTCCATGATTTTACTTAATAATTCTGTGAGGGGAACTGCTAGAAAATTACACAAATTGCCTATCGACATAAGCTACTGTTCGATATGAACACAGATATGTATGTATATTAGGATGGTTCTTAAAAAAATCGAATGAGCAATTTTCTTCGGTCTCACCCCCTACATTGGTAACAGTACGGTCAAAAGTGCCACATATAAATTTTGGTCCCGATCAGCGACTGTTAAGCGGTGTCACAAAGGGGTCAAAGTTCAGATAACCATATGGGACCCTGGGCGACACCTCTAACAGTCTTCGATCAGGACCAAAATTTATATTTGGTATCCTTGAGTACAATACTATCGATTTTGGTCATTAGGCATATGAAACAAGTAAAAGCGCGGCTGTCTTCGGCCGTACCGAAGACTTCATACCTTTCATGAGTGGGGAAATGAAAAGTTACCTATGTATGTACATAGCCGGATTAAGTTTAATTTATAATTTTAATTTTGTGGGTTATTTATGGAAAGATTTATTAGAAAAAAATGGTGTCTTGGCTATTTAAATGGAGGAGTTATACACCAAAATGTCCATATCTGAACAATCGGTTGTATGGGAGCTATATGTTGTAATGGTCCGATCTTGACAATTTTCGGTAACCCCGTTTGGGCCCATATGGGTACAAATACTTAAAAATTTCACGCCGTTAGCTGTCAAAATGGAGGAGTTATACACCAAAATGTCCATATCTGAACAATCGGTTGTAGGGGAGCTAGAGGTTATAGTGGACCGATCTTAACAATTTTCGGTAATCCCGTTTGGGCCCATATGGGTACAAATACTTCAGAATTTTACGCCGTTAGCTGTTAAAATGGATGAGTTATACACCAAAATGTGTATATCTGAACAATCGGTTGTAGGGGAGCTATAGGTTATAGTGGTCCGATCTTAACAATTTTCGGCAATCCCATTTGGGCCCATATGGGTACAAATACTTCAAAATTTCAGGCCGTTAGCTGTTAAAATGGAGGAGTTATACACCAAAATGTGTATATCTGAATAATCGGATGTTGTGGAACTATATGTTATAGTGGTCCGATCTTGACAATTTTCGGTAACCTTGTTTGGGCCAAAATGGGCACGTCTACTTCAAAGTTTCATGTCTTTAGCTGTTTAAATGGGGAAGTTATGCACAAATTACATCCAAAAATTTCATGTATATCTGAATTATTTTCTATATGTTATAGTGGTCCGATTCGGCCGGTTCCGACAAATGATCAGCTGCATATAACAACATACCTGTATTCCGAATTTCATTCAGATATCTCAAAAACTGAGGACAGACGGACATTGCATAATCGACTCAGCTCGTGATTCTGATCATATCGGTATATATTTTGGTGGGTCCCCCACGCTTCCTTCTGGTACTTTCGACAAAAATTTTTTGGCACTAAGTTATAATACCATTTCATTCTCATGAAAGGTATAAAAATTAATTTAATTTTTTGGTCTTTATATGGTAATCTGAATTTTGAACCCCCTGCGAAAGCCCTTAACCGCCTCCGATCGGAACCAAAATTCATATACGGTATGTTGGAGCACAGCACAATCGTTTTTGAACCTTAGACCTACAAAAAATTAAACTTTAATTTTAGAGTCTCCATAGAGTTTTCTGAACTTTGGCACCTGTGCGGCATACTTTAACCGTTTCCGATCGGGACAAAAATGTATATGTAATATCTTCGACTATGTATATTACCGTCGAACTAGGGGTGAAGTGTGCTATACAATTTGTCTGCATAAATTTGGGGACCACCCTATTTTACATACACACATATATATGTACATATGTATACCTATATGTATGCAAACTTGCATTCGCCATGTATCTATGTATATTAGAGTGGCCCTTACGCCTACGGAAAAAATTTTTTTTTTACTTTTTTGAGACGTTAACCCCTGAAATGGTTTCATGTACGAAGAAAATATTCCCCGTTTAATATTTGCTCGATTGGTCAACGTTTACCCGTGCCACAATGTGTTGAAATAATGAACCAAGGTTTTATGGTTCGGTGGACGCTTATATTGGACGAATTCTCTTCTATTTTTGAATTTTATTAGATTACAAGGTGGTTATTTATTAGATTCTACAAATAAATGATTTATAAACAAAAGATACTGATGTTCTATACATTGAAGTTCTGAAATGTCATGGATCCTTATTTACTCCTATATACAAACAATTTGAGAAAATTGATCTTTTTAATGTATGTTTTTCATATAATCGTACATACATATTTATACGGAAAATTTTAAAAATAAGTGCCCTCTATTAGTATACATATATGTACATTCTCGTACACAAATAAGAAATACAATTCAGTACTTTAATTCTCTTGAAAGTCCATTGAAAGCGTTTGCGGAGCAGTGAAATATCTCCCAAATGAAAGAAATTAAATAACTCACAAAGAAGAAATGAAATAAGTCCCAACACACTGCGAGTTATTTCATAACGAAATAAGTCCTATTTTGTATGAAAATATTTGGAGTTTTTTCATTTCATTCACTGTGCCAGCGTTTGCAGTTGACAATTTGGGTAGCTAATTCTCACACAGAATGAAAGACCACTATCCACATAGTAAAACCCCCAAATAATTGCAATAGCTATAATGAGGTCGCTTTTCCCCCTTTTTAGAAAGTAGGCAAAAAATATAATTCCCAAGGTCGTTAGAGGGTTAAATATTTCTAGAAAATTGTTAGCCACAGAACAATACCCCTAGTATCCACAGGCAAAATAACCTAAAAACCACAGTCCGGGGCACTTATGGAGGTGATTTTTGTGAAAAAATTTTATTTTGGGACTTTTCTCACTATTTTTTTATATCAGAATTCAACTAATATGGTGTCCAAATGTAGAAAATTGGAACCTTTTAATATTTTAATATTCTAAGTACCTCCTCGGATGAAATTCTTATAAATGACTCGAAGAACATGAATGGGAAACCGACATTGAGAACTCTATCATGAATAGTGCTGGACCGTCTCGATATTCTATTTCTGAAGCATTTTCAAACGATAGTTACGCTGAGTATGAGTAAAGTGACCGTGATACGGACACAAACTTTTGCAATGCCGACAGATAATCACTTTTGCTATGTTTGTAAAAAACTATTTTGTCTCACATATGCTAAAAAGGTATGTGTGGCGTGTGCTTCAGTTAACTGACTTCACCAGTTGCACATTTAAAGTTGTTGTATTGGAAGAAAAGCATATAGACTATGATTTTAAATTAATACACTATTCTTAAGTGAAATGTTTGATTTTTTGTTCTAATACTATGTTGCTTTTTACGTAAGAACCAAAATTTAATGTCATCTACATACGTACATACATCTTCTACGAATCCTGCTACTCAAGCAATTGTAACGGTAAAATAATAAAAGTACTTTGATTGATTTTATGCCATGTTAAACTTGTAAACATCTCGGAGTTAGGTTTTCGGGTATAGGTACGCACATATATATATATTTATCGCGGAATAGCCAAAAGCAGCGATGACATATCAGGGGGTAACACCTGCAAATTTCCGACTTTCGAAAATAAGGGCCACTCTAATATATATATATAAATATATTTTGTTTTAGCAATGCAGTCGCGTATTTGGCGTTAACAATTTCAAATCCACTTTCTGTTTTTTGTAAAGCAAATAATTTTTGGCACAATCATTAGCGTTGAGCTGATTATGGGTTAAGGGAAAATTGAACTTAGTGCGTTTTCAACATTTACTTATTTTTTTTATTTTAAAATTAAACTTATTATTATAGATGCTATTAACATCGAAGGTATTTTCATATTGTTATGTATATCTTTCATTAAAGAAAGTTGGCTTAGGCAAAAATTTACATAAAAGCAAACACCAAATTTTTTTTTGTAAGGGGATGATGGCTTCCTTTTAAATCCCAATAAAGGCATCCAATAAGTTCTGAAACAAAGAATCGAACAAGTACCTCTTGCATGTAAAGCGAGCATTCTATTTAGACAGTTTGTTGTTGTAGCTTTAGTTATCTGTCGTTGATCTCCTTTTCAGCGCTCCATTGTCTCCAATAGCGTTTGAGCTGAAATGCCGTAAAAATCATTAAGTGGGTCAAAATTGCACGAGTGTGCACCTATCTTAATTGGGCAGATTTTTATTACTTTTTGCATCTTTCACTTATAAATACTCGTACTTACATACATACACACACACTCCAGCTGAAGCAAAAAATTTCATTAATATTTGCTTTGTTTGTAGGTGTAGATAATATTTTTGATGTACAAACATGTGTACACAGTACATATCTAAATATATATGTATGTATGTATACATATATAACTACCGTTGTGGAGCAGTGGATGGAGTGCTCGCCCGCTATGCCAGAGGTCTCGGGTTCAAACCCCAGTCCGAGTAACCACCAAAAAAAATTTTTCTAATTAGTAAAAATCCAATTATTGGATTTTTTAAGAGCAGCGGTCACATCTCGGCAGTGGGCGGCATACCCTCCGAGTGTATTTCTGCATGAAAAAGCTTCTCCCAAAAAATGCATTCGCCGTTCGGAGCCGACATAAAACTGTAGGTCCACCCAATTGGTAGGAAAAACAAAAAGGAGCACACCTCGAATTGGGAGAGAAGCTCGGCCATAAAACTCGTCAGAGTTATAATAGCGCCATTGTATTATTATATGTGTTATTAACTACCGCTGCGGTGATTATTATTTTTGCTCTTTTGTTACGTACTACCTCATGTAACGACTTGCATATTAAATATCAGATTTCAATAAACATATGTATACATATGTATGTACATATATCTCCGAAATTATAACCAGAAGAAAAGTGGTCACTCTCTTTCCTTTACAGGGAGGTGTTAAGCAAATAAGCTGACAAAAGTTAAGTAGGTACTTATTCAGGTTTTGATATAAACTCGTTCCCTATTCTCTCGGAGCGCAAAACCTTACAATTCGACCCGTGTCCTTCTAGAATCTAGACACTGAATTCTAGTATAACTGCTTCTTACACCTGCTTTTCATTAACTTAATGCTTGGCAATTGCTGATCCCAATGGGTATCAATTTCATTACTTGACTGATTGCCTGTGTGTCTTACGTGCATAACCTTACCGAGGGCCAAAAATAAAATCATTGTCAATAATACATATGTACATATAAAAAATAAATAAATATAATTACCAAAAAAGGAAGAAAACAAAGAAAATAAGAGTTGCAATGGAATTTCAGTATTTTAGCTTGAAGTATGTAAACAGCACCAATTACACTGCTCTACAGCCAAAAAATACTCTGAACGCAACCATCCTTTCTAAATGTAAAATCGGTCGCTGATTCCGAAAATCGGGTTCATTTTTAATTCTATGGGAAGGTTTTTGAGATATCGGCAATTTACCGTTATTTGGCCAATGTGTCCACTTAATCCTGTATATCTCTTTAACACAGTGAGTTATATTCCTTAGGGTGACACCAAACGAAAGAAAATTAAATTTCCTTTTCACGGCTCCTATAACATTTTTCTCTAACTCTTATAGTTTCTGAAATATTGACGATTAAATTTTTTACGATTTTTTGAAGAAAAAATTAACTTTGTCAGGCAATATCTTTAAAACCAATATTTTTACCTTCGGTTTTACTCCTTTTCATGAAGCTCCATTCTATTACCAAAAAAATAAGCTATCAACGATGAAAATCCATTGTAAAATGGAAAAGTTATAGGCGATCAAGTAAATACAGCCAGGTCGCGCAATGCCTCTGCACGCGTACATTCTATGCATATTGTACCAATACCTACACATCTGCAGTAGCAGCACATTGGCAGCGCGGTAGATACAAGCCCATTTACGGGTATAACATGTATAAAATATACCCGTGTAGAGGCATTGTGCGACTTGGCTGTATTTACTTGATCGCCTATAACTTTTCCATTTTACCATGGATTTTCTTCGTTGATAGCTTATTTTTTTGCTAATGGAATGGAGCTTCACGTAAAAGATTAAAACCGAAGGTGAAGACATTGGTTTTAAAGATATTGTCTGACAAAGTCAATTTTTTCTTCAAAAAATCGTAAAAAATCGAAAAAATTAAAATTTAATCGTCAATATTTCAGAAACTATAAGAGTTAGAGAAAAATGTTATAGGAGCCATGAAAAGGAAATTTAATTTTCTTTCGTATGGTGTCACCCCAAAGAAGATAACTCACTGTTCTAAAGAGCTATACTGGATTAAGTGTACCCATTGGCCAAATAACGGTAAATTGCCGATATCTCAAAAACCTTCCCATAGAATTAAAAATGAACCCGATTTTCGGAATCAGCGACCGATTTTACATATAGATAGGATAGTCACGTCCAAAGTACAGACAAAAAATTTCATTTTGTGATCCAGTGTTATTTGCTTGCATTGAAAACAACGCAATGTCTGGCCGCTGCCACATAAGATTTATTATTGTTTTTCGGTCTGGAGAATCGCATAGGGAATTTTTATTTGTTGTTACAACACTAAAATCCACCGTAGATTATATGAGGTGTAATAAAGTCATATATGTATATGTACATATGTATCTAAATACATATGTAGTATATTATGAATATGAAAAATGTGAATTTATTTGCTACATGATTAAAGATTTTTTTTTTTTAATTTTATTTTGCAAAGGACTTTATAAATAATATTATGCACTTTTATGATTATATAAGCAAAAAATTAAATACATAGTGGCTTGAAAATTGCGATGATTTGCATAAAAAAATAATTTTCGAAAATAGTACGTTCTTGGTTGGGGCAAAAACGATATTTAGGTATGTATATATATTAATCGTATTCTTTTCCATACGACTGGCAAAAGAACACCTCAATTTGGCTAAAATTGATATGGTGTGAATTGCCAGATAACGATAAAAACAAGCCACAAAAGAAATAACTTTTGATATTTAAATAGAAGCTTTCCAATTTCTTCCCTTTTCAACTTTGCAGAATTGTATCGAAACTCGTATTACCGTTAAATAGCGTCTCGGGTAACTATATATGTATATATATATGTATGTTTTTATGTAAATATGTATGCACTTATACCAATTGTGTTTTTGTTTCGTGTATATAATAGAATTTTAACAAGTGTTCTTTCGCAAATAAGGCACTGGTGTACAAAAGAATACGTCTATAAAATACTCGTAATACCTACTAAGTAAGTAGTATGTACATATGTATGTATGTGCAGTTGGATCGTTCAACTTAGTATCCTTATAAATTTTATTTAAGCCACGGAATTTTTTTAAACAAGCAATGACAAAGCTTAAAAATGGAAATGTTTACTTAAAATTCGCGTGTGCGCAAATAAATTCTTTTTAACAGAATTATAAAGTAAATATAAGTTGATATAAATATGTACTCACATACACTCAAAAAAAAAATTTCTCTCGATCAAAGACATAATTTTCCTTATTTTGAACACGCGTCCCAATACAAAATTTTCTTTGTTTTGTGTAAATTTTCTCAAAAATGTGGAAAAAACATAAAAAAAACATTCAAACAAATTCGTTGCCATGGGGATTTGTATGGGAATTTAATTTCTCAAAATTAAAGAAATCAGGTCTTCAAAACAAGGAAAGTTGGGAATGGAATGGCGCTTAAAGAATTTTTCATTATTTTAATGTATGAATTTTTTCAAAACAAGTATATGAAACCATGGTAACGCATGTAACAACAATATTTTATAAACCTTTTAACATGTTTTAAGGAAAATTTACTCAAAACAAAGAAAGTAGTGTTCAAAATAGGTAAACAATTTCTTTGACCCCTCCATATATTTTTTTTCTCTCAGTGTATGTACCTAAATATCGTCGTACCATACGAAACTAGCATACGATTTTTTGTGGCTGACGAAAAGTAACAATTTCGTTTAAACAACAACAATTTTAATGTAAAAACAGTATATAAATACTGCTACTTTTCGTCGGCCAAAAGTCAAATGTGCTACTTTTCGTACAGAATTTTTTAATTTATAGCTTTCGCCTGAAATTTTAAATGTGCTAGTTTTCGTATGGTACGACGATATGTACATACATATGTATGTATGTATGTATTATATTAACAAGAACTGTGTTTATATAATAATTTATTTATTTTCTTTGCACAATTGGTTGTAGACACACACGTAGGATAATTTAACTACATATGTACATACATACATAAGTAACTGAAGTCTAGTCAACATTTTATTTTCTCATTTCGGAATTTTCTTTTTCATAGAGAGAGAACATGACGTCAAAAAAGGCTAAAATACCAGCTACATACATATATATAAATTAAGCTGAAAATAAATTTTAAGTTTTTAACTCTTTTTTTTTGAATTATAACAACTTATAAAGCTCTTTCTTCTCGAAAATTCTTCATGTTGTTGATAATTCATTTTTAATCTACATACACATATGTACTATGTAGTATATATAGGCGTTTTTCGTTGTCGCTCATCTCTCTGTTAGTTAACGTGGGATTTTAAAATCGTAAAATAAGCCTTGTAAAGGCAATCAAATTAATTTTATGCATGAATTTTTATGAGACCACTTTAAAGTTGTTACAAAATTTCCGATGACGAATTCGAATTCAGCAAGGGCTACCTACATAAATAAATACATACATATATACATACATACATACATATGTACATAACTTGTAATAATATTTACGACGTTTTAAGTGGGAAAATTTTGCATTTTAAAGTATACTTAAACAAGTAAGGAAGCCTAAGTTCGAGTGGAATCGAACATTAGATACTCAGCTGTATACTTTCATTGTTTGTTTGCGTTTGTTCGATATAGGGTGTATTTTATATAAAGCGAGTGCCGCATAAAGTGGGCGTAGCCACGCCCGTTTTCAACATTTTTATCAGTCATCCAACTACGCATATGAATATTATTCTTTGTGCAAAATTTCAGTCCTTTATGACTTCTAGTTACAAAGAAGTCTTGTTACAAATTCCCAAAGGGTGTTCCAGAAATATCTTTGTTAAAAAGTAGGCGTGGTCATAAACCGATCTCAATAAATTTTTGCGTGTCTATTAACACAAGTTATAAAAGTGTATAAACCAAGTTTCGTCATAATATCTCAATTATTTGTCGAGTTATGGGCTCCGAAATCTCGTTGATTCCTTTGTCTGAAAAGAGGCGGTGCCACGCCCATTTTCCGAAATTTTTCTATTTCTTGTTTCCGATCTATTGTAGAACTCATGCCACAAAATTTCAATGAATTATCTTTATATTTGACAAAGATATCGCTTAAAATGTTTTTATTAGTCCACTTTATGATACACATATATAAAAGTGGGCGCGGTCGTCAACCGATTTTGGCAATTTTTCGTCCAAACATTTGCCTAGGTAAGTACATCACGCCTACCAAATTACATCGATATATCTTCAACGGTTTCTGAGTTATGACTCATAAAACTTTCAATGTTTGCCCCTTAATAAGTGGGCGTGGCACCGCCCATTTTCCAAAATTTCACCATATTTCTTCATAAGGGCCTGAGCTCAATACGTGTGTGAAATTTTATCACTCTAGCTCTATTAGTGACTGAGATACAAAATTTCCGATTTTTACTATATAGGGGAGGTGGTCATGGTCCGATTTCGCCCATTTTCAATACCATCCGTTCCTGTCTTGATACCAACTTACATTTCAAATTTCATCAAAATATCTCAATTTTTGCGCGAGTTATCGTGCTCACAGACGGACGGACGGACAGACGGACGGACGGACGGACATGGCTCAATCGATTTCTCTTTTCACCCTGATCATTTTGATATATATAAGTCTATATCTATCTCGATTATTTCATTCTGTTACAATCCACCGTTAGGAAATCAAAACTATAATACTCTGTGTACTAGTACAGCTGAGTATAATAACTTTAACGCAGTTTTTACTACTTTTTGCTATGGAGTTGAACAGCAAGCCTGGCATATGAATGTACATACATACATATGTATGTATATGATTGAACTAATTCATTTATTAAACAAACAAAAAATTTAATTTGAACTGTTTTTTTTTGTACAAACAAAATATGTACCACAAATGTTGTTTTTTTTTTATTTGTATCACATCAAATTTGCACAGCCGTTTGCGCACAGCACTTTTTATCAGTGAGTGATAAACAGACCAACAAACAATGAAAGGAATTGCGTTTCAACCACGTAATTTTGCTTTCTTCTTAACTACATATATACATACATATGTATCATCGTACTAAGTAGTAGTAAACTTTGACGTTGAGTATGTTTACAAAATTTATTTGCAATAGCTTTTTTCCAACGAAGAAATAACAAAGCATTAATTAACATAAACACAAATGGTTTTCACGTTCGCAAGTATGAAAATTAGTTTAACCAAAAAAAAAAAACTTGATACTTATGTATGTATGTAGATATGTAGAAATATGGCGACATCTCACATTTGTACAGCGTGGCGTATACGTAATATTTTTTGTACATAAAGTATTGCATTGGCAAGCCCTAAAATGTTTTATGTACATATCGCACCCTAAATCAAAAAGTGGCACAACTCAAAATTTTTGAAATCGAGTTTTTTTCATAAACGGGTATACGGAACATATCTCTAGCGATTGCCAAAAAAAACTTTTGAATAACTGTCTCTTTCGACCGAAAAATAACGATTATACCTGGCCCTTTGCCATACGATTGCTTGTAATGGAAAAAAGAGTTTTGGCTCTCCTGAAAATTTTTGAATTTTGAGTTGTGCCACTTTTTGATTTAAGGCGCGATATGTATGTGTGTATATGCCGTAACAAAACTAAATGAAACCATGCCTACTTCTGTCATCAAATTTCGTGTGAATCACGCACCAGATTGGAAAGCATGTGTTGAGAAATGCGAAGCGAGAAAAGTACCTATAAGATGCGAAATGGCCATTGCCATAGCCGACAGTTGTGCCGAAAATTAAAATTGAATTACTGACGCTGAACTCTATGTACATTAGCAGGAAATATGTATATAGCTTGCCGATCTACCCAAAGACCAAATTTATGGTATGGATTGATGGAGCTGAGCGTCAGCAGTTAAGGTTTGGCAAATCTCATTTTGGCAAAGGCGGTTGTGAAAGTTTCACTTAGACGGCTATGAAGTTCAAACGACAATATAATATTTTATTTTGTTCTGGGTTAAGAACCAAACTTTATTTATTCATATACATATGTACATATCGCACGTTTTATGCAATAGGGATTTAACTCAAAAAAATTTTTTTTGGGAAAACGCAAATAAAGTTTTATAATTTCAAACAGTTACCTTCTACAGCTAACTACAAAATCACTTTTATTTCCGCCATTTCTATCTTTTTGAGTATTTTATAAGACTAGACTCAAATACACTACCCAGTTATTGAAATATATGGCAAAATCCCAGAAATCGAAAATTTCGAGTTAAATCCATATTGCATAAAACGGGCGATATAATCATTTTCCTCATTACATTTTATCATTTAGTAATAACACGACAAAATAATGCAATCTGTGAAATTGCATCAAACTTAATTTTTTTTTCATGTAACCCATTGCATATAAAATGCACAAACTACATTGAAACACACACAAAAAACACACCTTCTTTACGCCCTGCACGTGATATGCTTCCCTTTTATCAATGCAAAGCTATCTTCTACGGAAATTCACATAAATCATTTGTTACTATTTGAGTTAACTGAATTCCGCATACACTCGAGCATTCGCTTGTTATTGCCCTTATCTAAACTTACTTACTTACATAGTATTTTGCTGTGTACATGAAGACATACAGGTACACAGATACAATTGTGTGATAATTTGAGTTTCAGATTTTTCATTAGTATGTACATATGTATGTACATATGTTACATACAGTCATTAAAATATGCATTGGTGAGAACGGGGATGGTACGGCTCACTTCCAGCAAAGGTTCCTTAACGTCATTTATTTATTTATTTTTTTTTTTTTTTTTTTTGTTATTTCTTTTGATGACTTTAATTAATTAGGGGAAGTGTGCAATTTTGATAATTGCTTGATTTGATGCCAATCGCTTTTCTATGGGCGTTAAAATTATGATTCGAGAATATAAAAATGCGCGAATCGCTAATGAGGGGTGACTCGGCTGGGAATTCGGATTCACCTATCCATCGTCGCGAACTATCGCTGCGATAATATAATCAGGGAAGCGAAATCGTCTCGAATTCCAGGCGAATCCGTTGTGCTTATTGGGACTGCTGTCTTCGGCCGTGCCGAAGACTTCATACCTTGCATGAATGGCGAAATGAAAAGTTACATTCGCTGATTTAGTTTAATTTATAATTTCAATTCTGTTCTGTTATTTATGGAAAGTTTTAGTAGAAAAAAATGCTGTCTTAGCTATTTAAAAAGAGAAGTTATACCCCAAAATGTCCATATATGAACAATTGGTTGTTTGTTATATGTTATGGTGGTCCGATTGGTCCGATTCCGGCAAATGATCAATTGCAGATAACAACAAACCCGTATGCCGAATATTATTCAGATACATCAAAAACTGTGGGATTAGTTTGCTTCGACTTCGCTTATGATTGTGAGGATAACGGTATATATATTTTGGTGGGTTCCCAACGCTTCCTTCTGGTAGTTTCGACAAACCTGTTTCGGCACTAGATTATAATACCAATTCATTTTCAAGAAAGGTATAAAAAATTACGTACTCGCCATGCAATTGTTTTTTAATACGCAATATTAAATAAATGATCTGTCAAATTATTACTTAATTTTAAATTAAACAAAATTCGACACGATTTTTGTTTGATTTGTAGCGGGAAATTGTTGAAAACGTTAACTATGTAGATACAGAACAAATGATGATTGATTAGAAATGATTGTTAGATGACATGCGTGCTTGCTTGTTTGCTGACAAAAAATAAAAAAATAGCTACTTTTTGGAAATAAAATATTTAATACAATGCTGCATAGATGTGCAGTTAATTTATTTAAAACAAATTATTAATACTTAACATACGTATTATCAGAGCTCGGATTACGTTTACAAGATAATTACGATTACAGTAGTCGTAATTTTAAAAAAATATCAAATTAATTTAAAATGTTTTTTCTTGATTTTACAATTTAAAAATGTTCGTATTTACATCACTTTTAAATACGTTTTTGCCCATTTTAAGCACGTTTTCTTATGGTTTTATAATGCTTTTTTCCTGAGTGTACATAACTGACCTGATTTATTTATTCTATGTATGTACCTGCATTATTATTATTGCACCTACTCAAAAATTTGATTTACAATTTAACAGATGACTCATACGCCCGACAGGCCCACAAATACACATGTACATATATATATACATACTGTCTGTCATGTGCCAGCCGTGGAAAGTTTTCAGCAAAAGTTTATGTGCGTGTGTCGGTAGAGCCTGCGACATGCCTGTCACCAACAGCGACAGACAGTGGCATATAATGTCAAAAACTTTTATAAGACAAATATTAATAAAAAAAAAAAAAACCATAAAAATAAAGTCCATGAGATATGTACATTAGGCATATAACTTTTTACAATTTTTGCAAATACAAAAAACGGTATACCATAGTCGAATAGAGCATAAAAAATATGAACCCTATTTTTTTTTGCGAAATTGCAAAAAAGTTTCTGCGCAAAACGAAATTACTTTTTTATCAGAACTGCTGAAAAAAACAAAAAGTTTTGTTTAGTTTCTTCATAATTTTAGATATTTATATAACTAATAATCTTCCTATTATTCCAAACGCCTTTTAATGGACCTAAGGGAAGTGCCCCACCCACCCCAAACTAATTTTTCTTCAGAATTTTGATTCAATATAATAATAACACAGCTGTGCGCGGAACATTTTTGAACCGAAATCACCTAAAAAAGTGATATTCATTACTTGTACAATATTTGCCACCACGTGGTGGTATGCCAAATTTTTCGTCAACAAACAAGGAGAATATTCATATTTTTGCCTCTGTGCATTTCTACTTTGTATGAGTACAGAAAAAAAAAAACAAAACAACTGATAAAGGCAAATCAGTGCAAATCTGCAGCAAAACTATTGCCAGTATCACGAACACCGAACGAACTACCGAAACGCCGAAAGCCACGGTGCCGAACTCCTCGAAAATCGTATCAGCTACCCCGTCGGTTCGAAGTTAAGTGTTGCCAACTATATGAACTATGTTCGAATCAGCGTTACCAAGTACTGATGCGAAATTGAGCGGGTTTTTCTCAGGTTTCTTATCTTTTTGATAAAACTAAAAACATTTTTACTTTATTTTACTAAAAACAATTTATTTAAATAATAAAATAATGGATTCTATTGCGATAGCAGCTTTATTAGTAGAGGAAGAGGAGCAAAGGATTTCTCTCTTTTTTCTGTTTTTCATAGAATTATTTTGAACTACATAAAAGCAAATTGTATACAAAAACAGAGGAAAATTTCAATAAAAATGTACCCGGCACTGGAATTTTCGTATCTGATAGATCACTAAAATGCAAACGAAATCTTGCGCAAACTTATAGTTCATTAATAACACAGTATTTTGGCGTAGAGCACCCTTATGCATTGCGAAGGCTGCCGCGCTTTGAAAAGTAACCATCAGCCGACAGAACTCCCTTTCTGGAGTTAGATCTGGAGAGATTTACAGTAATTTTGCGTAGTCGGGAGTGTTATAACTAGTAAAATTATCATTCACAGAACTTTTCCTGAAGGATTCATTGAAACATTCTTAGAGGTTTGAAAACAAATACTGCGGGCGCATTATACTGAAGCCGACTTTCCACCACTTGCAATATTTATTTGAACGCGTCTTTATTGAGACGAAAATTTTTACTAAAATCATAAATTGTTGGTAATACACATTCATAATTCGTTAGTTGCTTTTTTAAAGTAGTCAAACAATAATTATCAACTTCAGAAAATGCATTATTATTCTTGGGTGAAAATATATTTTAATTTCCAAAACCTACATACGCACGTAAATCACTCTTCTTATCAGTTCACAATTTTTTCTTTGAAATTTTTCTTTGCATATAACAGCAATTCAATCGCGGTGGAAAATGCAAAGGACCCACGCCATGTTTGTGGCTTCTCGCGACCGGTTGATTAATGTATTTACATATATTCACACTCACTAACACTTATTACAACTTCATACATGCATTTACATAATTTACTTAAACTTTTATTGTAATTTTTGATATTTTGTTAATATCGCCGCAACCAAATACTTGCGGCAAATTTCGGCACGAAAAACTGTCAAAATGTTCGTTCATTCGGTGTTCATAATGCCGATTTATCGAACTTCGAAAGATTCGGCACGCCGTCGGTTGTCATAATGCCGATTTGCCGAAAACGTCATTTCGGTACCGCCGACGGTGTTCGTGATAGTGGCATATATAATTGAATAATATTTTGAATAGCATAAGTATTTAGTATTATGATGATACTAAGTACATACGGCTGTAAATATATACGTATACGCGTACTTATTTACACTTGTACATACATATGTTAGCATGTTAGCAGTGACTATGAATATCAATGTACATACTTATGTATGTATATACATAAATAGCTAGACAAGAAAAAAAAAACATAAGATAATTTAAGATTGTAAATAAATTGTTCAAATTTACATATATGTACATACATACATACATATGTGACCTTCACCTAATAGTCAAATGTACAATTGATACGAAAGAACTTTAATTGTTTTGACAAATTTCATTACATGAATATTTTGGCCTATCACTATATTTTTATAGCGACTTAAACAAATAAGCTGACAAAAGCTACTTATTAACATCTGGAAATCAACTCTTTTAAAAGCTATTCCTTCGGTGTGAAAAAGCAGACCCTCTAGACATTGGAGAAGAGTTTCTTTAAGTGCTTCGTAGTTCTACCACTTTCTACTGGTGTATATGGTATTACAAGGTATTATATAATAATACAATGGCGCTATTATAACTCTGACGAGTTTTATGGCCGAGCTTCTCTCCCAATTCGAGGTGTGCTCCTTTTTGTTTTTTCCTACTAATTGGGTGGACCTACAGTTTTATGCCGGCTCCGAACGGCGAATGCATTTTTTGTGAGAAGCTTTTTCATGGCAGAAATACTCTCGGAGGGTATGCCGCCCACTGCCGAGAGGTGACCGCTGCTCTTAAAAAACCCAATAATTGGATTTTTACTAATTGAAAAATTGTTTTGGTGTTTGGCTCGGACCGTGGTTTGAACCCGAGACCTCTGACACAGCAGGCGAGCACTCTACCCACTGCACCACAGCGGCAACAAGGTATTAGTACAAATAAAATACTTGTAAACCAATTTACAAACAGCGGAACTTCTACAGTTTAGAGCTTCTTCAAAAGGTGCGATCTTCGCACTTACATATATTCTTCATTCTTGTATATTTATAAAACTTAAACCTGTAAGGGAATCGGAGCATGGGTTTGGTATTCGTTAACATTTTCATATTAGCAAAAAGACAACAACTTCATTCCGCAACAAGTGCAGTCATATATGTACATACATATGTATGTAGATATCACAGGTTATTGACTTTTGGTCGTTTTATTATAAGAAACGTGTGTGGCCTTTTGCCACTTGATTACTGTCTAAAGAATTTTCATGCTTATTGACATCATCATTTGTTCTTCGGCTGGCACTGGCACGCTCAGATATTTTAATTTTAAAATTCATATAAACACATATGTATGTATGCATATGCACGTACAAATACCACAATTTATATACATACATACATATGGGCGATTCCAGAACGGCGAACGTGACGTTCGTACGCCTTCAAAGCGCAATAAAGTATGCATAGCGTTAAATATTCTTCTTCTTATTTTCATTGTTGGAGAGCACTTGAGTAGCATTATAATCAGAGCAAACAAGAACTACTACTACCGATTTGAAGTTTCTGAGATAATGGCATTTAAAGAGCGATAACGAACGGGGAAAATATGGAAGTAATTTTTAGATGCTATTAGAAAAGTGCAAAACTCTGCGAATTTTGGTTCAATATTACAAAATTAATGAATAACGATTAAAGTAGAATAATGTGGCTCCCCATTGATGGTTTTACAGTGAAAGTATTTCTATTCGTTTCAGGTTTATGAGCTCAGGAAGAAATTCGTAGCGGGACATAATATCCCAACCGGTATTATAACGATTAGTTCAAGTAATTTAAAGAAGCAAGTAAGAATAACTTAAATTAACAAAATTTTCTGTTTTTTTTTTCGATGAAGATAATTGCATACTAGCACATATAGTGAATATAAAAATAATAGTTAAGAAGAAGGCATAAAATCGCGGAAAAATTAAATTTTATATTGCCAAATATTTATTAATTTCAATTGTTATTTCGGGAGGCGATGTGGATAAAGATTATTTAGAAACTTTGTAGTAGATTAAATGAGGAAGCTGTACGCTAGTGATGGGCGAGTCCGAGATGTTTTATTCGATTCTCTCGATTGTTGAAACATCTCGAATGCTCTCGATGGTTTTCATTCGTATTCGAGTCAAGTTGTAAATGGCCGTCAGTCGAAACAATCGCTAAAAGATCTCGGACTCGCCAACTATTCCTATCGTTTTCAAAGCAACCCTACAATATCTCGGACTCGCTGTAAAAAATACATAATATTTGTTGTTGCAGCTTGAATATTAAAATTGCTTTAAAAGACATACAGAGTGGTACAAATCTATTTCCGTTGTTGCTACTCGTAAAATTCATTTGTTTCATAAGCGTCTCACTTCAGAAAATTTATTAATCTTTAAATAATTAATTATTATTACTATGCACGACACTCTTTAGTTGTGATTGCAATAATGTAGCGTCTTGTATAGCATATTTTTCAATTTGGTTAATTTATTTATGTATTTGCCCCATTTCCATTAAAAATCCTGCTTTCTTTATCAACAAACCTCATTCAGTTTATTTTATCAACTAAAAAATATCATCAAAACAACAGCCGGCTCGCCGACTCGGAACAATCGCAAAAACATCTCGCTTGTGTAGTCGAGGATCGAGTCAACTTTTGACTCGATTGTGATTTTGCAACGATGGCGATTCTCTCGATTGTCTAAACATCTCGGACTCGCCCATCACTACTGTACGCCAAAAAGCCTAACTATATCTGAATAATCAGTTGTACGACAGCTATGTGTTATAGTGGTTATAAAAAGACACCCACATACCGAATTTCTCTAATATACATATGTTGAGAAATCCAATATATGTTGAGAAATCCGATTGATTTTTAACATTTAACTTTTTAGTCACGGTGTACCTTTCTACGGATTCGCCCATATTTCATGCATTGACGAAATAAATGGATTCGTTTTATTTCTTTGTGCAAGCAGCATACATACAAACGTGCAAAGACATAGATACATACATTATGTTTAAGTATAATTATGAGGTATTGCGGAACGATTTTCCGTCATCCCTTGTCAAGTTTGGTTTAGAGACAAACCAGTTTCGGCTAGTATGCGCCATCTTCAGTGCCTTTTTTCGTTCAAAACAAGCAACTAAATAATTTTATAATTATGAGCTTTATTATTAAAAGTCTAGTAAGTACACTACTGCTAGTTTTTTTGAGATTTTTTCAACTAACTATTTAGCTCATATCAAAATACAAATGAACCAAAACAAGCAAAATAATAACTACTTTTCAGCAAGGTATATGTAAGTTGCTTCAAAAAAACACTAGCTAGCTTAGCGAATGACATGGAAAACAACAATAAAAACTAAGCTAGTTGGCTTGGTTAAGCGAGTTGAGTTGAAAGCGCGTAGACTTGAACAGCAGTGATGCAAAGTAAAAGAATGAAGCTATTGTGAATGGCTCTTGAAAATGCATAATTAAATACTCATTTTATTTCGTTTAACATTCGTTTTTGTTTGGCTATATGAAAATATATGTTTCTATTTACGTATTTTATGCAAAATTTATTAAACTTTTTATTTACTTTTCTCGTTCACAACTCTTAATTTTGATATAGCTGACACCAGGGTTGCACATAAGCAAGCAAGTATGTAGTGGTTTAGCCAGTTGGAGCGTTTTTTTTTTTGAGGTGAGCAGAAATCAGAAAATCACTATTAATAAAATGTATCAAAAGCAGCTCACCTCTCTTGTTTAAAAATCATTGTTTTGTCTTTCTTCGCAACTATTTTCTTTTCTACCTTCTCACGAGCAATTAAATTGTCACATCACTGGCAAAGATAGGCACTCATTGGAAACATCACATTATTATTTTGTATATAATTTATTTTCTTTTAACTATTTATAATATTTGAATTAACATTATCTGTATGATGGAGTTTAGATTGTATTTATTTTCACTATATAAAATCTTGTTTTATCGCATCTGCATGCCCCGATTAATTTCAAGCAAGAAAAAATACCTTTCTTTTTTAAATAAGAAATGCATGCATAATATTTATATTCAGTAAGCAATTCAGTTCAATTTGGTTAATTTAAATTTCTTTTTGTAATAAATTTGACTATCCCGTGCATATTTAAAAATAACCTCAAAGTAGTATATATTGCATATAAATATATATTGTATAAGTTCAATTCACGAAAATTGGCAATAGCCTTGGGCTTTCGGCCCTTTCCAAGTGAAATTTGCACCACACTAAGTGTGCATGCAACGTCAATGGAAAGAAAGCAGCATGACATCCCTTGTTAGCTTTTGAGCAGAAGAACCAGAGGTGCTCTAACAATGTTGTTAACACGAATTAATTAGATACACAAAATATTCACCAATGCTTATGTATGTTTTTTTTTCTTATGTATCCCAGTAGACAAAGGAAGGTGTAAGTAACACTTACAGAAGGTCTTCTCCAATGTCTAGAGGGTATTATCCTCTGAATGTTTTCGTTAATTTGTTTTTATTTGTAATCGACGAGCTTGCAAGGTCTGGTCTTTTCGCTTTCGGTGGAATTGCTTGTAGAATGAGTTGGTATTTGAATAGCTTGCAAACTCGCTTCTTGAGAAAGAAGCAGAGGAAGCACGCTGCGTGGAGCGCACACACATGTCCGCGGATGGGCATGGCTCAATCGATATGTTTTTTAACGCTGGTCATTTTGATATATTTACATATGTATATAAGTCCATATATATCTCGAATACGTACTACATGTATGTGATCAAAATTATAACACTCTGCGTACTACGTACGACTGAGTATAAAAACGAAAAAACTGCATCTCGTGTCGCCAAAATGCAATGCCAATGCGAAAGTGTTTTATATACATACATAG
Source organism: Urophora cardui (assembly GCA_960531455.1). Classification (NCBI taxonomy): domain Eukaryota; kingdom Metazoa; phylum Arthropoda; class Insecta; order Diptera; family Tephritidae; genus Urophora; species Urophora cardui. The sequence goes on along the minus strand of OY482671.1, from coordinate 144,592,356 downwards.
ATAAACTTATTTCTCTAATGCTCTTTATGTGAAATTTTTGTTGAAGTCTATTCTGATTTTGTTTACCTAAAGTGTTTTTAGAAGTAAAATATATTTTAAAATTATTCGTGTTTGTATTCGCTATAGCTTAGGTTTTTTATCGACTTTTTAGTAAATGTGTTTTTTTACAACTATTATAAATTTATTAAAATAAGGCATTTTATGCATATACATATGAACATATGTACATATTCATTAAAAATGTTTTATTAAATGTAACAACAATTACGAACATGCAATAATGGAATTGTCATATATATGTATGTACATAAATATGTATGTATGTATATGTACATATGTATGTATGCTAAATGTAAAAAAGTTGCGAAGCGAATAATTGAGCAAAGCCATAATAATGTCGAAATAAAAAAGCATTAAATGCTATGCACGTGAATTAAATTTACTTAAAAGAGAGAGTGATATCTTTTCTTTTATATATCAGTATAATATAATATAATATAATATAATATAATATAATATAATATAATATAATATAATATAATATAATATAATATAATATAATATAATATAATATAATATAAGATAATATAATATAATATAATATAATATAATATAATATAATATAATATAATATAATATAATATAATATAATATAATATAATATAATATAATATAATATAATATAATATAATATAATATAATATAATATAATATAATATAATATAATATAATATAATATAATATAATATAATATAATATAATATAATATAATATAATATAATATAATATAATATAATATAATATAATATAATATAATATAATATAATATAATATAATATAATATAATATAATATAATATAATATAATATAATATAATATAATATAATATAATATAATATAATATAATACACTGGGGAGAATATATGTCTAATGAATTTTGAGCCGAGCTTCTCTACCAACTCGAGGCGTGCTCCTTAATTTTTTCCTATGTATTAAATTCGGTGAAATATTTTTTTCAAGAAAGTGAGAGTACCAGATATCAATAAAGAATAGAAGATTGCCGTCAAGATCGAAATCCCCTCCCAAGATAACCACTAGCGTAGTAGTTAGTAAGTATTTCTGATATCTAACATGTTAAACTGCTTATACTAATTTGAAGAACTTTGACATTACATATTTGAATTTATACATACATATACTTATTTACATACATACATACATACATATGTACATATACATATGTATACACATATTCAGTATGAAAGTTTTGTGTATGCACAAATATTATCTCTAAGAAATATGTACTAAATCGCAACGATGAAATCGGAAGTAAATTAAGCACGATTAGGAGAACCTGTCACTATATCAACTACATACATATGTACATACATATACATACATATATAGAAACAGATGAATATACCCAACAAAAAATCTAAGCCTTAATTAAGAATTAAAACAGCAGATTTAAAGGTTTCCGAAATGAGGCTTGAAAATTATAAGGGTAGCAAATTTGTATGGCATAAGGCCATAATGATGCCATCAGGCCATAAGGAGAACTCTCTCCCTGAGAGCACACCTTATTCCAGAGGCTTATCCGCCATGCGAAATAAGGCCTAGATAAGTACTACATAGAAAGTTAGGAGCAGACAGAGTTAGTGCATAACAGAAGCAACGCTGCCAGCGTACTCCTGTTTTGGACCAGAATTGTCTACAATAAGCAAAACTTTTTTGCAGGGTACAAATGTGCATGCGTCTATGCGAGTGAATTGAAAATAAAAAATGCCAATAAAACACAGCAGCAGAACAGCGGCAAGGAAATAATATTGATAGCAATGTTAGGGAAGCAATCAAGATTACGCGCTACTTGTGTGTTGATCACACACTTTCACATGAACTTTTATATATACCCTCACGGAAAAAAAAGTTAGTTGCAAAAATAAATATATTAAAAAGTGATTTATATTCAACTAATTTTAAAGTAGCTTTAAACAAATGCAGCGCGGGACAGTTTCTTGTATATGTACATATTTATATGTAAACACATGTTTTCAGATCTAAGTATGCCAAGATTGTTTTTTTCATTTTTTGGTTACCGTTTTTCAGCTTCACTTCCCATTAAACACTGAAAACGAAATTCTCAAACGGAGAAAATATTGTTTCATATTTATCATTTGAAAATTAACATAAATTCAATTGTTTCTCAAATATTGTTTATCAACTTGAGAACGATTTGCGAAATTTGAGGAAAATTTGTTTCGCATTTTTACCATTTCTTGAATTTCGACATCAAATGCAGGATTAAGTTATTTATATTAAACTACAAATAAAGTAGTTGAAAAGAAACTCAAGATAAAGTTATTTATTTTAAACTACTAGTAAAGTACACAGTAAAAATTTTAGTTTAATTTTAATACCATTTTGGTATTTACATATAACAATGCCAAAAAGTATAAAATTAAAACCATTCTGGTTTAAAAAAAGGAAGAGAATCTGAGAGACAAAAATTATTCTTGGTGTCAAATTAATATTTTTTTGGAATTAAATCAAGGCCAAATTTTAATTATTTTTAGAATATTTTTGGTATTAAAAATAGTTGAAATGGTATAAAATCAATCCGAAAATTGGAATAAATTTTATACTTTTTTGGATTTAAAAATAAACCTCCATAAAATTTCCAGTGGATATACCCCAAATAACCACTTATCCCAAAGATTAATGAGAAATTGAATAACGTTAACATTGTTTATGTACATAACATAAAAATCCAAAACAAACATTTGCCCCTAAGTTTCCATGAGCAGCAAACACTAAAGTACCTTATGCATATATCGAGCCCCAACCCCCATAATTGTGTATCCAACAAAAACTAAATTTTACGGGACTCAGTTTTTTTTAATTTGTTTTGCATACAGTTCTTATGTAGCCTTGAAACTTACATATTTAGTCTCTTACTTCGAAACTGCATATTGCACAGCTATGAAATTTTTGGGAGTTGATGCATGTGTTGATTTCCATAAAAAAGCTGAAATCGATAACTTTGTTGGATACACTTTTATGGTAGTTACGATTCGATATATGAATATACATATTGTCAACTTTTACACCAAAATTTCGGAGATGTCCAGGCAAATTTCAGCACCGTCGCGGTTCTTGCAGTGATACTGCAAGAGAGACCTTCAACTGCCTTATGTCTGTAAACATAAAGCAAAATTTACCCTCATGCTATTTTATTAATTTCTTGAATTACTTACTTGATACAATTATTTCATCAGGCGTAAAAAATTCGATTCGGTCATTTAATTACTCCTTCGCATTGTATTTTTAAAAAATTTTGTTTATTTATTCTGACTTTTTTTCTGAAAATTTGTTCTTAATATTTTTTTGGTTTTGATTTCAAACCAAAAAGGTTTTGATAGTAATATACATTGAGAAAGAGAAAGTTTTTTATACTATTCAGGATTTGTTTTTAAACCATAAATGATTAAACTTCTTTAGAGAGAATTTTAATACTTTTCAAGGCTTTATTTTGAAACTATTTTGGAATAAATAAAATTGTAAAACTTCTCATAGTTTAAAAATAAGGATTTTTGGCATTAAAATTTAAATTTAATTCCAAGAATGATTAAACTAAGTACCAAATGATATTAGAAATAAACTATCATTTTTTACTGTGTAGTTGAAAACAAATGCAGGATAGGGCAATTGACTGCTTGCTATGACATCGCCGTGTTAAAAAAGTCAGTTCATTGCAAAGGAAAAAGTCACATTTTCAATTAGTTGTTATTGAAAATAAAGTAGTTTATAAAGTGATTTAAAATTAATTAAATTTCCTACAGGGTATGTATTTATTTGACTTTATACACAAACACATACATACATACATATGTATGTATTTCTTTATACTCGTGCAAATATGCATATGCATGCCAAGTAGGAAAATATATATATTATAATTCGACTTTTTTCCAAAAATTCGAATGTACATACATAGATGTATGAAATGAATCGAGTCCGCGATGTTTTGGTGGATCGTTCCATAAAGAATCATCGAGTTGTTGGAACAATCGGGACAATCGAACAAAACATCTCAAATGCGCGCCTCACTATGCCTTTATCATACCACACAGTTGCAAATAAATCTGTAATTTATTTCTATAAAAAAAGCCTACTTAATTTAATTTATGTTCTATTGCTGATTGCTTAGAAGTAGCACTTTATAGTTTTTTTAAACGTTAAAATTAACAATTAAGAATCTAATCATCTCTACACAATGCTTATGTAGTAGTCATGCAAATGTTAGGCATAAGGTCAAATGCTTAGTTTTTTAAATATAATTGTTAGTATATTATGAAATTGAATTTTAATTAGTTTTTTAATGTAATAAGTTTATAATTCCCACCGGTAAAGTGTAAAAAATAATATATACAAATATTGTTTTTTAAGACGCATACGATTACATTAAAATATATAAATATGTATGTATATATATAAATATGTATATATATGTATAATTAAAATATGTACGTGTAAGCATGTAGTTAGTGAGAAACGTAGACTACCGGGCAGACGCACAGATAAACGAGCAGACAAGGTTGGCAAGGTGCCCATGAAAAACAAAGTATATAAAAAAAAATAAATAAAATACAATTATTGTGTTAAACGAATATATGTACCTACATTAGGGTGTCCCTTAATATCAAATTAGCGATTTACTTCGGCCCCTTCACATCGATAACAGCACGGTCAAAAATACCACATACTTATGCATAAATTTAGGCCCCAAACGGAGATTGCTATATTGCTGTACTCAAAAATACCGTATATAAATTTTTGTCCCGATCGGAGACGGATAAGGAGTGTTGTAAAGGGGTCAAAGTTCATATAATCATATGCGACCCATGTACTCCACCCCTTAGCCTTCTCCGATCAGGCTCAAAATTTATATTTGGTACCCATCAGTACAATACTATTAATTTTGGCCATTATATATAAACAAATTTAATTAAATTTTTGGTCGGAAGTTTGACTCTTCTGCGACCCCCCTTAAGCGCCTCCCATCGCAACCAAAATTTGCATTTGCTATTTTTGATTAGGTACTGGGCAATCAATTTTGGGCATTAGATATACAAATAATTAAACTTTAATTTTTGAGTCTCCATAGAGTTTTCTAAACTTTGGCACCTGTGTGACACCCTTTAACCGTTTACGATTCCCAAAAATTTGTTATCTGTTATATTCGACTATCGGTAGGGGTTGAGGAAATATCGTCGCTCCGGAAGAAGAAAGACGCTTTACAAAACATGTCGACGTAGATAGACGCTTTAAAAAATATTTCGACGAAGAAAGACGCATTAGCATTAATATTGACAAAGAAAAATAAAAAATCGAATACGTCTTTCTTTCCTAAAAAATATTTAAATGCGTCTTTCTTTATAGTAAAAAAAAAAATAAAGCGTCTTTCTTTCGAAAAAATATTTTTAATGCGTCTTTCTTTGAAAAAAAAAAATTTTGCGTCTTTCTTCCTCAACAAAACACTTTGCGTCTTTTTTGTTCTATAGCGACGCTATACTATAAAATTTTTCTCCATACATTTGAGGACCACCCTAATATACATACATACCAGCATATGTATCTATGTATGTACATATTCTTCATTTATAAGCAGACAGTTTATTGTTCTTTATGTGCATATATAAGTATATACTATATATATATATATATATATATATATGTATGTATGTATTTTGACAGTTTTATTTAATTTTATATAAGTGCATGTGCCCTGCAAAAAATTTTTGCTTATTGTTGACAAATCAGGTCTAAAAAGGGATTACGCTGGCAGCTCTGCTTCTGTTATGCACTCACTCTGTCTGCTTCTAACTCTCTAATACTTATATAGGCCTTATTTCGCATGGCGTATAAGCCTTTGGAATAAGGTGTGCTCTCAGGGAGAGAGTATCTCTTATGGCCTGATGACATCAACAAGGAAAATCATCCTTATTTTAAGCCGTACGCCATAAAAATTTGCTACCCTTATAATTTTCAGGCATTATTTCGGAAACCTTTAAATCTGCTGTTTTAATTCTTAAATAAGCTTGAGATTTTTTGGTGGGTTGTACATATTTTAATTTTTCTATACACTATATTAATATATTTTTTTGGCATAAGTACTTAAGTATGCATGTATGCATGTACGTATGTATATTGCTGTTGTGATCTGTGCATTATCGCAATTTTGTTTTGACAGTGTTTCTGTTTCTTCTTTATTAAAATTAATTAATGTCTAATTTTGCACTTTTTTCCCAACATTATTTTGCAGCGACGACAAAAAAAAAACAAAACAAAAAGAATAAATACGCAAATGCATGCATACATTTATATATACATACATACATACATATGTCCTCCTTTATTTGTCTAATCTTGCGTGGCCCGTCGAATGCCAATGCCAAGGCGAACTAAGTACATCGCATGACAAATGGGAAGTCAAGTGAAATACTTAATTCATCTGCGAGAAATGAGTACGAGTATTGCATTGAAGTTTAAAAAAAAATATGTTTATGTATGTGACATTAAGTTTTAAATAATTTAATTAACACTAAAAAGTAATATTCTACTAAGCGCATTTTGAAATTTGAAACAAAAGATTGTAAAATGTTATCGAATATACATATATGTGTTCACATGGAAAAAATAGTATGTCTACTTAAACGAACCATTTATTATTATTTTAATTTTTGAAAAGAAAGGAAAGAAAACGTTTATAAATTTTTTTAAAATCCCAAACAAAATGTAAATATATATATATATATATATATATATATATATATAAATTAATAACAAGATAATAGCTTTGTTCAACAACTTTATTTGCAAGTACTTGCAAAAAGAGCGTCAATGTCAAATTAAGAGTAAAAACGAGAAAAAGAGAAAATTATCAACCAAAGTAATTGAACACAAAATCGTAAACATTCGCAAGAAAACAGCTGATACGCTGTTTTGACAATTTGATTTTTAGGTTAGGTTGTAATTGAAATTTTTGAAATTGGAAATAACTGAATTAGGAAAACAAAATTCTACTTTGGCTATTCCACAACATCATCAAGATTCGTTTTTGCGCTAACTTATTTAGTACACAATTAGAAATTTGCGTTTAAAATGTTTGTATATTTCCAATTGAAATTTTTGTGATCATATATTTTTGACACTTCTATTTTTTTAAAGCTGCTAGTAGTTGCAAGTGAAAATTTTACTTGCAGCGTTTATCAACTCTCTCGAGGTCTTACTCTCTCAATTTGGCTCTGTTTTGCGAATTTCTTGGGTTATTGAACATAAATTCGTAACTATTCATAAAAATATGTAAAAATTTTGAGATATTGATCACTCCTAATAAATAAATGAAGATATTACTGAAAATTAAAGCAAAAATTGTATTTATCCACAATGGTGGCGGTATTTTCTTAATTGATAACTCTTGGTGGTCTTCTTCTGCAATTTTTCTACATTAAAAAGTTATAAATTGCCACAATAAATCTGAGTTTCTGTAACAAAATCAATTAAAGTGATGTCACACTAATACGATCCACACTTTGTCACCATCTATTTATACTAGAAAAGATATGAGTTACAGAAACTCAGTACAGATTTCTTAATTAAACACACATTTTTGTGAGAATCTTGTTGCTTCCCAATATAATTTTTTTATGCATTTTCAATTGTAAATTTAAGGTTCTGACTGTGTTTTTTGTTATTTTATGTTTTAGCCCTTGATAACTATGACCAAGGTGTGATGGAAATATATTAGGCAGCAACAAAATTACAAGAAAAATGTGTTTTAATTACCAACTAAGCCGTAAAAAAGTAACTAAATTAATAAAAAAAAGGCGTCAACGACATCTTTAAAAACGATTAAATTAGTATTTTCTTGTCATTTGGCAAATAATGCACAGTTGTGTATTGAAGAGTAATCCGCATAACACTTTGAAGATTAGTAAAAATCTTGTTTGTTCAAAAATGACTAAATGGCAACCCTGCCAAAATGTAAACAAACTATATATATATGTAAATATGTGTGAGTAAAACAGCTGATTGCTCCGTTGCCCCACTGGCTCAAAAAATCCTAAAAATTGCATACGGGCGTTTGCGTCAGCGGGCGGACCACACGTTCTTGACTAACTGGGCTATTACGAAGTTTAAACGGATATATGTATGTATGTATGATCGTAGAATTTTGCGTTGCAGTAGCCGCAAAAAAGTTATGATTAAGAAATAAGAAATGCAAAATTGTGAGGCTCAATTAAGGGGAGGCAATTGAGCTGAGGCGGTGAATACTAAATGAACTTAAATATGTAAAATTTGAAACACAAAATTAAATGAGAAAAAACAAAATTTGGAAGCCTTTTCTAGCCAAAAGCGGTTCGTGTATTGCAATTAAGCAATATATATATATGTGTGTAGATATACATACCTATACTAGACTGGGTTGAAGAAAAAATTGTAGAAGTCCGCCCCAACATTTGAACGTGACGTTGAGTTGGTTTCGGGAAAACATTTAATTTTTCACCTGCATATATATATATACATATGTAGTAAGTGATGGAAAATTAATTATGGCTAAATTGAGTCAAGCAACATACTTTATTTATGTACATACACTAAAGTGATCCTCAAAATTCAAATTAGGTATTTTCTTCGGTCTCACCACCTAGATCGGTAACAGCATATTTAAGGATATCAAATATAAATTTGGGCCCTGATCGGAAACGGTTAAGCGGTGTTGTAGAGGTGTCCCATATGGTTATCTGATATTTGAGCCGCTTAACCGTTTCCGATCGGAACGAAAATTTATATGCGCTATTTTTAAGCACATCACTATCGATTGTGAGTATTAGATTAAAAAAATTAAAATAAAAGTTTTAAGACTTCATATGCTAATCTGAACTTTGACCCCTGTGCGATACTCTTTATCAATTTCCGATCGGGACAAAAAATTTTATGTGACATCTTTGACTGTGCTGTTACCGAGATGAAGTGGGTGAGACTAAAGAAAATCGCAAATTTGATTTTTTAAGTACATACCACCCTAATGTGAATTACACGGCTCACATTTTATGCACCATCACTTAATTCGCAAACTTGTTTTGATTTCGTGATGTTTGTTTTTGTTTGTTTCCATACAAAAATGCCCAGCGCACAGAAATTTGCGTAAAATAAATATTTTTCCACACATGCATTGTGCCGATATCGCCAATTGAACAATTGTAAAAACGCCTAATTGACACTTGCGTCAAAAATGAGATTTGGAAACCCTAAGCCCCAGACATAGATGGCAACACTTACAAAATATAAAAGCATTATTTCAGTAACTAGTTCTTAAAATAACGGTTAATGAAATACCAAATATAACAACTTCTCTGTGGCAAAGCAAGCACATCTTTTCGTGTTCCTGTAAAATTTTGGTTTTGCTAAATAGGCGTTTTTCCAATTGTTCGATGGGCGGTTTTGCAAAAGCATTGACTATATGTACATATATAAATATATATATATATTTTTTGGTGACAGGTAACAAGGTCAACGGAAATAATGTCAATTGACCTTATTTCCCACCCGGTTGGGAAATAAGGTCAATTGACATTATTGCGTTTTTGGAAAACGCAATAAGGTCAACGAAAATTTGGAAATAAAATAATTGACCTTGTTTCCCAATCCAAATGGAAATAATGTCAATTATGCTTAAAACTTGTTCATTCATGAAAATATTTGCTGAGTTCTTCTGCAAACCCGTTATGACTGACGAAAATCTTATTGCGGATTGTGATGCAAGTATGTCAGACGCAAGCGGGGAGGAAGACAATAATGAAGTCATCCATTTCAGCCAGACAAATGCCATTTTAAATTGTATCCTCTGTACCGAAACCCCTCGCGATACGGTATTATTTCCATGCAGCCATTTTAAGCTTTGTGCCGAATGCTATTCAAAAATTGCGCAAAATGCCGCTCGTGTAAAGTGCCCTGTTCTCTGCCCCTACTGCAGACAAGTTGTTGCCAACACCGCAAAAATATTTCAATAAATTATATAATAATGTAAAGTATGTTAAATATCTAGTTATACAAAAATTTAAATAAATATGTATATAAAAACTATGTCTACTTGCCTTGTCCTGCGGCATGGCAAAAAAGTAGGAAAATGAAAATTTGGAATTAAAAATCGCGCGATTTTTTATTCCAAATTTTCGCCTGCGGCGCATTTCTTTTCTCATAAAAAGCAGTTTAGGAAAACGAAAATTTGGAATTAAAAATCGCGCGATTTTTCATTCCAAATTTTCGCCTGCGGCGCATTTATTTTCTCATAAAAAGCAGTTTAGGAAAATGAAAATTTGGAATTAAAAATCGCGCGATTTTTTATTCCAAATTTTCGCCTGCGGCGCTTTTCGTTTCTCATAAAAAGCAGTTTAGAAAAATTAAAATTTGGAATTAAAATTCGCCTGCGGCGCTTAGCTTTTCTAATAACAGCAGCGACGCGAACCGACACGGACCGATGCGAAGCTAAATGCTCGAAAACGCAATAAAGTCAATTGACTTTATTGCGTTTTCCAAAAACGCAAGAATGTCAATTGACTTTATTGCGTTTTCCAAAAACGCAAGAATGTCAATTGAACTTATTTCCCAACCGGGTGGGAAATAAGGTCAATTGACCTTATTTCCATTGACCTTGTTACCTGTCACCATATTTTTTATATTCATGTTTGTGGTTACTTGCTTTGTTTTGTTTTTAACTTTGTTTTTTTTTTGTCTTTTATTTATTATCCCCCTTTTTATGTACAATTTTTAACGAGTTTTTTAAGAGTATGCAAGAATACTTCAGATATTTCTTTTTCAACTTGCCATTTGTATGCGCATATTGTATGTTTTGTACATGTTGTCTCTTTATTTGTTTCAGGTACTTATACAGAAAAAAAGCTACAATGTAGATATCTTAATATCCGGGTCTAGTTATTTTTAGCATGTGATAAAGTTATATTATATTGAATTATTCTCTTTAATTAATCATGTTGGTTTTGTTTTGCTTTTGGTTCATGGTTCACATACTAAGTACAATAGTACTCAAACTCAGTCAAATTGCAAATGATAATAGGCTTATTAAAACTTTATTAGTTTATTAAAACTTTTGATCTGCGTTAAAAACAAACATCATCAGTAAATTTATTGCTCGTCATTATTTCGTTTGTTAAATTAAAAAAAAAAATAATATGCGGAAATTTATTTTTTAAACATTTTGTATTTTAAACGTACATAATTACAAACAAATTTATAATTTTGCTGTTTTATAGTTGTCCATCTTTTGATTTCATCTGCGGCTATATATGTATGTAGTTGAGCAATCATGAGATCGTTCACCACGGAAATGTATGCCGAACAAACGCCAAGTAGATAAAGGAAGAAGTAAGAACTATTATAGAAGCTTCCAAGGTCTAGAGGACCTTACCGTCTATACACCTTGCCAACTTGTTTCGCGGGAAAGAAGCACAGAAACCACTCTGGGTGGGACACTGCAGGGTCGTGCATTGCTCGGTAACACCCTATAAAGGGAAGAGCTTAACAACTTTTGTTTTAAGCGGAAAGATTTTCGAAAACTTTATCTAGCCTAATAAATATACACTAGTATCGCCGGTGCTCGAAAGTCGACCATGCAATTTATTTTTTCAACTTTGTATTGGTACAAAAATTTATTCCTTTTCGCGGAGATAAGCAACACTTTCCAAATTCCAGTTGTACCGCAACATTGATTTGCCCTTTTTTATCACGGTACGACGCGAAATCATGGTCAAAATCAAGGCAGATCTAGGAAGGTAGGCCCGGTGGCGAATTCAGAAATTTCCCATGTATTTTGTTATTGTAATTGGTAGAGTGTAATGTCAAAATGATATTTCGCCGTGGTTAAAATCTGAATTCGCTTGCGGCTCGTCCATTCCTATTGGCCATGATGTGAATTCGCTTTGATTTTGACATTACACTCTACCTTTGTAAATAAAAAAAGAAGTTTTTCAATTCGCCGCCGAGCCTACCTGTTAGATATGCCTTGGTCAAAATTAAAATTACTCAGTGTGCTCTCCCGCACTCTCTCTCATTTTTCGCTTTAATGGAAAAGCAATAGGAGATATTTGGCCGCTTTGATTTTGATCTGAGCGTAAACTGGACCAATGCATATAAAATAGAGAGAGCGGTTTTAAATTAAAGCGACTCTTCAACTGTGCTTACGATATTTGTAAACACGTTTACGATATCTATTTCTCTTAACTGAAAATTTTATTTATTAATTATAAACAAATTAAAAAATTTATATAAAAAATTATATGCCTATGCACTGCTCCTGACTCATAAGAAACCAATCAATATGAATTTTATGTGGATATGAGTATGTTAAATGTGCTAACCAGCCTGGCAATTGTTTGTATGGGAAAAATGTTAGCCTATTAATATATAGATATATATATATATGAATATTTATAAGTGTATACTATATAATACATATATACATATAGTGCATGGGTACCTACATGCATATGTGCAACTCTTTAAAATTTTTAATACATTTCCAACACTCAAAAGTTACTCAAGTTGCACTTAATCATTATTGCACGCATCAGACATTGAAAGCGAAATTTAATGCAAATATACATATACGGGAAGATGTCTGTTTTCTGCCCAATTTAAAACAGCCACCGAGAAAAGAAATGTTCAAGTGTGAAACAACCAAATAAGATAGCAGCTTTTTTTTGGCTATGCAGTTGACTTTATACAGGTATTTCATGATCAATAGAATTTTTCTTCGAAATATTGTGAACTATTGGTTGCATAAGAACTTCTTCTTGATTGGCGCTTAACCGTCTAGACGATTCTGGCCGAGTCCAACAGAGCGCGCCAATTGCTTCTGTTTCGTGCAGCATGGCGCCACTTGGGAACACCTAGGGAGGCAGCATCGCTGTCCACCTGATTTTCCTAACGCAGTGGAGGTCTCCCTTTTCTTTTGCGTTCAGCAGGTTTCGATAGAAATGCATAAGAACTATAGGTTATAAATATCGAAGTTGGACGGTTTTCAATGATATTATTTCTTTAAATATATGTACTTATAGTGAAAATATGCCAAAAATTCCATTGGGGTACATAATTCAGTAACGTAGCAACATAAGCACCAAAATACATAACTATATGTGTAGCATAGATTGTAGGATATAGTATGTTCCATGCATGTTCATGAAAGGTATAAATATATTTCTATACATACATTTTTGTATATACATATGGGTGAATCCGTAGAAAGGTAAACCGTGACGAAAAAATTAAATGTTAAACATCAATGGGAATTCTCAACATATGTATGTTTGAGAAATTCGGTATGTGGTTATATTTTTATGACTAGCTGAACATTTGTCGAAATCGGCTAAATCGGGCCACCATAACATATAGCTGCCATACAACCGATTGTTCAGATTATACATTCTTGGGTATAACTTCTCCATTTAAACAGCTACCATAAAACTTTGCAGTATTTGTACAAATATTTACCCAATTAATGTGACCGAAAATTGTCGAGATCGAACCACTGTAACTTATAGCTGCCATACAATCGATTTTTCAGATATAGTCTTTTTGGGGTACAGCTTACTCATTTAATCTACTATAACGTTTCTAAATAATCTTCATCCACATAGCCTCCCGAATTAACAATGGAAATTAGTAAATAAATCGTTATTCATTAATTTTGTAATATTGAACCAAGGTTCGCAGAGTTTTGCACTTTTCTAATAGCACCTAAAAATTACTTCCATATTTTTCCCGTTCGTTATCGCTCTTTAAATGCCAAAATCTCAGAAACTTCAAATCGGTAGTAGTTATTTAAAAGTATGCATACTCTATTGCGCTTTGAAGGCGTACGAACGTCACGTTCGCCGTTCTGGAATCGCCCATATGTATATACATATGTTATGCACATGCCAGACCTGTAAAATACTCAGTATATACTCGTACTAAGTACCAAATAAGTATAAGTACCACAGTACTGTAGTACTTGTACTTCGAATTTCTAAGTACAAGTAAAAGTACTTATCAATGTACATGCAAGTACTTTTTTGACAAACTATTTCAGATTGTTTCAAACAAAAAAATATCACCTCAGTTGATTTTGATTTAAAAATTTTATTTCAATCAAAACATTTAAAAAAGCAGAACAAAAACACAGATATGTGTACGTACTTAAAAAGTACTTATCAATAGAGTACTTGTACTTATACTGGAAGTTTGAAGTACTGGGGTACTTGTACTGGTACTTGCACTTTACAGGTCTGGCACATGCATGTACAATTATGCGTCTTTCACGTTCTTGCACAGAGAAATGTAGTGACGCTTATTAATTATTTTGCATGTCTATACGTTTGATTGTATCTATGTAGGTACATATTTAAGTACACATGTCGACACTGTTTGGAAAAGTGCATGCTTCGTTTGTCTTATGAACATATAATATTATACGTATTAACTTAATTATAGGTATAATAATATAATGCATATATATACGTACTATACATTTGCAATAGCAAAGCTATAACTAAGAATAATAATAAAATAACTTAAATTGAATTTCTTGCAAAATAATGGCTTGCGAATAATGGTGAAAAGTTATGTATTACATATCGTCGGTCTTTTTCTTGTATGGATATTTGTATGTATATTATTTTATTTATATATTTCTATATCCACTACTATCTCGGGAACGGCTGAACCGATTTGGATGAAATTCGTTTTACAGATATTATGCCTAATTTTAAGATATTCTATCCACGTGCTGCCCCTGGGAATGTTTTTCCAATGCTGCCACCTTTTTGGAACTAAAAAAAATTAGATGTGCTAATATGGGCATCAAATGAATGGTATTTTACGACCATTTTTTCAATTAAAATATTGCTCAGTGGCATTTCTACATAACCTAATTTTATTAATTCCTTTGTAAACCATCGCGAAAACGGTTTGACTGAGTTGAATGAAATTTGAAATTTTATACACCCATTTTTGGGCCATTTACTTGATTAGATATTTGTATATTTATATATGGTGAACTAGAATACTTTCTAAGGCGAAGAATCACGTCTGACCTCGACCACCCTGGTTCTAGTTATTTATGGAAATAAGAGAATGCCCCACTTGCATGTAAAATAATGTAAACTAGCGAGTAAAAATACCTACTTATTTAGAAAAAATA
Organism: Urophora cardui; assembly: GCA_960531455.1. Taxonomy (NCBI): domain Eukaryota; kingdom Metazoa; phylum Arthropoda; class Insecta; order Diptera; family Tephritidae; genus Urophora; species Urophora cardui. Next base: position 144,577,097 of record OY482671.1, on the reverse strand, counting down.
ACAATAGTGTTATCTGTTCTTGTGACGCCCTTAAACGGCATCTGCTAATGTAATTTGTTTTTGGAGGGTTTTCTGACATTCACTGATTGTGAGTCGCTGGTTCAAATTCACGTTCGATGTGCAGTTTTATATTGTAGACTAGAAACGCCGACAGATGTTGCTCTGTCCAACCATTGATTTATCGGAATAATGTAAAATTTTTATATTTCCATTTACCTCTCCTTCTCCCTGCTCATTTACCTCTCCCCTTTCTCTTATTCCCAAACACTCGTTCCATTGCTCCGTCATATTTAACACAGGAAATAATCCACCTATTTACCAAATTTCCAAGAAACTTACATATTATAAAAACCAATTGTCCCAATAGATCGGTCCCTGGTCTGCCGGAAATCGAACTTGGAAACTTTAGAATGGAAGACGAATACACTACTCACTATATTACCATTACCAAATCACTTGTATTTGTCATACAAACCCTGTTTTAAATATTATCGTAAGAGACATTTATTCAAACAAACTCATAAAAAATTGAGAGCGAAATTATCGTAAGGGACAAAATTATGATTTTTTCGCAAACTGCATATTTTTTCAAGAAAAAAATTATCAGGTTCAGTATATTAATTAATTACCTAATCGTGTTCGTGCGTGTTCAATTTCGTTTCAAAATACCAATAAAAAGTAGTAAAAAAACGAAAAAAATGCTCCCCTGTAAAATTTGCTTTTGTCCCTTACGATAAAGTCGCACAAAGGGGTCGATATTATAATTAAATTATATATAAATTTACCTCAAATAATTCTTGATCCATGATTTTTTATTTTGTTTTCTACTTTCTCAAATCACAAGTGATTTGTTAATATTTCTTCTTCTTTTTACTTCTTTTCAAGCGCAGCCAAGTTTAATTGCGATCCGATTTGTTTCAGTAAAAATTTATCTAGACCCAGACCCTCATCGCACTCATCCTGACAAATTTTTATTAATTATAATTATATGTAGGTACTTTATTTCAATTACTTATTATTATTATTTTTATCAGGGCTTATGTTTTAACAAACTTTTGTAGTTTTTCTATCAAAGCTTTTTATTTATTAACATTTTTCACATTTTTCATTGCATTACTTCAAATATTACATATGTATGTACATATGTACATAGTACATTTCAATTATAAAACTCAACTTACCGTAAAAGTCGTTTTTTCTAGTATGTAGTATCTACATATGTACAGAGCAGCTGATTGATTGTTTGCTTGTCGTAAATGTGAGTGTAACGAGTGTATATGTATGTAAATGCTAGCCGAAAACGTAACTTAATCGCCGATTTATACTTTTCTCGTGTTGTTTTGTAATTGTTTTATTTTTTGTTTTTTTTTTTTTTAACGCTGGAAAATATTACTTGCGGATTAGTGGAATATTTCGCAGAACTTTTTATTTATTTAATACGACTTACATATGTGTTTATTTAAAGAATTGTTTTTTTTTTTTAATTATAATGCTTAAATTTTATTAAACATGCATATATAATACAAAGTATTTTTTTTTTAATTAAACGCACAAATATGTGCTTATATGTACGTATTTATGTATATATGTTTTCAATAACTTTTAAATTTAAATGAATTTTTTCCGCGTATGTTTTTTATTTATCTTCAGGCCAATTTTTTTCAGCTTCAGTTTACTTCCTTCGAACAAACGACAAAGTGTTGACGGGGGCGAATAATTTACATTTCCGTTTGTTGTTATTAAATTCAAATACGTTGAAAACCAGTTTTTGGTAAAAATTTTTACACGTTTTTCCTGCTGCGTTATATTATTTTTATTTCTGTAACCGAAATTCGTTATTAAACGACGGAATGTCTTATTGTCACCAGCCTTCGTCGTTGGGGCCGTTGCTGTTGTTGTCGTCGTCGTCGTCCCCGTAATTATTGCAATTGTTGTTTGTGTTTTTTTTTTGTTAACAAAAAGCTTTAAGCTCAGTTATGAAAACGATCGATTGTTTTTTTTTTAATGCATTAAAAGCGAATTGCAAAATTAAAAAAAAATGCTTTGAAACACTAAAATTTGTTTTAGCAAAATTTACTATTTGGTATTTCTTCGGAAATATTAGCAATATTTTTTTTTAATTTATCAATGGGTGTATGGAATTACAAATTTTGTTGATAACTAGGTGTTGGAATCTTTGTAGCTCAATATTTAATTAATTATTTACAAGTACTAGATACTGTGTATAACCGTATCTTAATACACCAAGGAGCGAAACACGACCGACTCGATAACACGCCAAAACGGTATTAAAATCTCAAATCTGTTTTAACTTCGCAGATAGTTTTATGGTAAAAAAGCCCATATCCACTACTAGCTGAACGATCGTTACACGCTTCGCGGCCCACCAGAGATAATCTGGCGGCAGCGCGGCAGAGGCTGCGACAGCGGCAGGTGCAGCGACGGTGACAGCGGCGCCGGCAGTTCTTGGTTGTGCCGCAGCTGGCGCTGACGATGATGATGTTCTGCATGAATTGAGATGATGCAGCACTTTTTAGCCGGATTTATTTTTTAAGCCGAACAGTTATTGACTTATTAAGTTAAGTGTGACAACAACAATAACAACAGCAACAACGATGTAGACGAAGGCAAGAGCATCGCTGATGTACTAGTTAATGATCAATTCACGGGCACGTTGAGACTACGGCAAACAAATTTTAATGAAGTAAAGCAAACCCAGATATTGTTTGACGCTAACACAAGGTTTACTTAAATGATAATAAATAACAAAAAAAAAAGAAAATGAAACAAATCGCGAAAAACGAACACAAGCCAATACACCCGCTCTCACACTCACAAATTTATTGGGCCGTAGTCATAGTCGATTTAAAACAGTGTTTTACCACACTTAGAATGATGCTAGCATAAACGTCATTTTATCTCTGTCATAGTCGACTTAAAATCAGTTTTATCACTAAAACAGCGTTCTAACTTTAAAATGAGGTGAATGTCATTTTAAAAACTTAAAATATTGTTCTAAGCTGGGAATTCGTCATGAAAACTATGAAAATAGAAAGAGAGTACGTGAATTCAATAAAAAAAAAAATAAATGAAACATATAAAGAAGACATTTTATTAAATATGTTTGGAAATGGCAGAATTTTTCAAGATTTTGCCATTATTGACTATGCTATGCCGGAACGGAGTACAAAGGTATGTATATAGAAACCGATGTGATCCGTTGCAAATGGAGGAAGAGGAATGTTATTCGAGATATTGCTTTGATAAAGCCACAGTGGAATATCATATAGATATTTTAGAGCCTGTCAGTAATAGGGGACTTTCACCCGGATTGTAAGTTCTGACTACATTACGATTTTTAGAGCGAAATGCTCATCGGGTGGCACTCAATGCTTTCCCGCAGACAAGCTTTTTCTCCCGGGATCCACTTTGATTCAGGAGCTCGTTTTGTTCCCTAAAATCACAAGCTATTTTGATTTTCATACATATATGAAGTTTGTAGTTTTATCTTCAGTAGTTTTATCTTCCACAATAAATTTTTATCTCAAAGTTTAATTCACTTTTAGCTGCTCCATATTTTATACATATGATTAAAATAAAATTTGCAAAAGTCAAAATAGCGAAGAGATATGTATGTATGTACATACATTTGTAGATACCTTACTTTTTTGAGTAATACTTGTAGTTGACACAGGGTGAACTTTTAAAACACTCGAAATTTCTTAAAATTACAGAGCGATTCTTATTATTTTATATGGGTAACCCTGTTACGTTTCATTTTAGCAAAAACATTGTTCTATACACACCACTAGTCTATAACACACCACTATTTTAAACGTCGCTCTAAATTTAATACCGATTTTAACTAAAACCGATTTTAGTGAACGACTATGACTACGGCCCATTGAATTTTAATTTTTGGCGTGATCACCCAAAAGTAAATACAAACAGCGCTGAATCAATGCCCGCATACAAATCTTATTCGTTAAGCTCGTTTGTTGGTTTTTCTTTTTGCTTTTAAATTTCGGTTTTGGGATGGTGCGAAGGTGCTACTAATTTACGCTTTGCCGACGACTCAGCGAAACTTTAATGCGATGCATGACAACGATAAGAACGAAGATGTTAATGATGATCAAACACGAAATTCATATAGCACACTTAGTTAGGCCACAAGCCCGTTTTCTGCTAATTTTTTTTTTTTTTTTTTTTTTGAATTATTGCCTACACTTTTTTACTTCTTGTTAAAAATTAACGATTGAGTAGGTATAAGTACTAAGTAGGTACATACGATATTTCAGGTGCGCGGCTATCACTATCTATTTTGGATATTGCCTCGACTGCGAATGAGAACACTCAGTTATAGAATGATGTTGGCTCAAAACCGGACACAACGTTATATTTAACCATTACGCTCTGATCGAGCCAAACGCGAACGAATGAATGTGCGCATATTTACGCTCATTTCGGCTTTCAGCTTCATGATCTAGCATGTATGTACTATAATAAGTCCAACACACATACACGGGTCATACGCTGAGACAGCGACAACGTCAACGATCGATGTTGGCTAACAACAGTAACAGCGTTAACACACCGTTCAAGCTGGATCCTGTTCGCCTAGCGGTGCTAACAAAATAATAATACATACGTTGACAAGTAAAATGCTGCTGCACGTGATGAGGTGCCGACGTCGCGACGAGACAAAAACGACACGACGAAGCACAACGAAGCGCCGCGACGCGTCGCTGCCTGCTTGTGGGTGAACGCTGTGCCTCAAGGGCGTTACGGGCAGGTGTATATTGAGAGAGCTAGAGATAGAAAGGGAAAAATGTGTTAAGAGCATAAAGAGAAGACATGCCTAAAACTGGCTTGATGTTGGCGATTGTTGGTCAAGAGAGAAATTCGGAGCCAAGTTAAAGCTTCTAATCCGGCTCAATCAACTACACCTGAGATAAGTATGTGGAATATTATTTGTGTGGGTGCGTGTGTTTGTATGTGAAATGGAAGCTTACTGATATGGCAACGTCTGTCTCGACAACGACAACGACAAGTTGAGCTCGAAAAACTGTGTACGGTTTGCAGCCAATCATATTGGCCGGCTCCACTGCTGCCACAACTTCTTATATGACACTTCTTTAGCTGTCGCAGTATGTGTACAGGTGGCTGTATGAGCGCGAAGATATTAAATTTTGTGAAAAAAATAAGAACGTACGTATGTATGTACATACATGTATACATATAAGGCATGACATTTCGTGGATCAGGAATTGCAAAAAAGAAAGTTTATGAGACTAAGACCTCTGAAGCACTTATGTACATATGTACATATATCCCGCAAAAACTTCATCTTTAGTGATCGCTTGTAGAATGTATGTATTTATTTTTATTTTATTTATATGCTTGCTGAGTCTGGCAGACGGAAAGAGAGCGAGATATTTGTTTGCTCAGAGAAAACAACCGAAACCACACCTGTGTCCATTTTGGACCAGTCTGTGTAGATCGAGATTGTTTCCTTCTTCCGCACGCGATCTCATCTCCATTCCCTTTTTGGGGGTAACCTCACCTTAAAGTTCCTGCTAAAGTCCAGTGTGGTTGGGCGGTATTCTGATGTTTTCTGTATTCCGGGAAGCATGTTTAGGATATTACCGTGACCATATTGCCAGTCAGTCCACCGACCGACTCACGGAGTTGTATTACCGACCTCGTTGCAGTTTCACGAATGTGAAGGTCTCATATACATAACTGTAATTGTACTGCGCGTATAAATGGAGAGACTTAGGGCTGCACATAATATTTTAGCTCTTACAGTTCTCGGCGGAATAATTTGAATAGAACTGGATCGGTTTGGATTATCTCTTGTTGCTTTTTGTTTTCATTTACGAATTGTATCACTTGAGTCAACCAATTAAACCAACTTTGTAGTAGATTGCCTGTGTGAAAGTTCCAAATAAGCACACAGAAAAAATAAGGCACAATCGAAGGAAATTTATTGATGTCGTAGAATTAAAAAAATACATATCGCACGTTTTATGCAATAGGGATTTAACTCAAAAAAATTTTTTTTTGGGAAAACGCAAATAAACTTTTATAATTTCAAATAGTTTCCTTCTACGGCTAACTACAAAATCACTTTTATTACCGCCATTTTTATCTTTTTGAGTATTTTATAAGACAAGACTCAAAGGCACGACCCAGTTATTGAAATACAGTGAAACCTCCCTTGGGCGGACACTCACCGTCGGGCAAATTTTGTCCGCTCAAGGGAGGTGTCCGCTTAAGGGAGTGGAAATTTTTTGGATTTTAAAGGATTTATTTATTCATATTTCACTGAAAAAACAAGGATTCTTATGTCTTCAAAATTTCACTTAAATACATATGCATATGTATGTATATACATAAAGTATTAACATACATATTACATTTCAATTAGTCACGTTGCTGAGAACTAGAAATGTTGGGATACCTCTTAAATTATTTAAAAAATTGCGAAATTGTCGATTGACTAGGGGTTTATTGCTTCTTTAAAATAAAATTGTTTTGCAGATGGCTTTTAAATTTCTGCAACAATTCAAATGCACTAAGGTCTTCCGTGCAAAATCTTTTCAAATTTGAAACTGCAGTCAAAGCCATTTCGTTCGAGGAGATTGCATTACCTACATTCAGCGGCAATACTTTCAGTATCGGTACTATCATCTCCAATGGTTTCGACGTTTTCGTCAGTTAGAACATCTAACTGGAAATATATGCTCTCGGTGAATGTATTTTTATCTATTCCGATAAAATCATGCGGACATTTATTTTAGTCGGTGATTCCCCTTTCTTCGTAGCGATTTTTAGCTAACGAACATTCCGCGAACTTTTTTTGTATTGCTATACATACCTACTTATATTTTGTCCGCTTAAGAGGAGTTCGTGTCCGCCTAACAGAGGTTTTTATGTGATTCGTTATGAAAAAAAATCAAAGTGTCCGTTGAAGAGAGGTTCGTGTCCGCTTAATAGAAGTTTTTTGTTCAATTCAATAGTAAATAACTGTCCGCGTCCGGCCAAGAGAATGTCCGCCTAAGAGAGGGAAATTTGTTCTAAAAAATGAACCTAAACCTTGGTGCATGAAAAAATGTCCGCTCAAGGGAGGTGTCCGTTAGGAGAGGTTTCTCTGTAAATGGCAAAATCCCAGAAATCGAAAATCTCGAGTTAAATCCCTATTGCATAAAACGGGCGATATGTAGACATATATACAAACTAAAATATGTAAGTGGCACATTCACCTCTGTAACAAAGCAGATTCAACGATGAAATTATTTTGTTGATTGGAAGATCAGCTCCGCAGAATAAGGTGGTGGATTTATTACGATATTAAATTATCAGCTTCAGTTTAGTGGAAAATGATGATGAAATTATTCTTATGATCTAATATAATATTCGCAACAGGATGGTGAAATCAGATGAACAGCAAAAGTTGAATAATAAAATTTTCAATTTAAAATTCGTTTATTTTTTAAACAATTCAGTTTCAGAGTTGAAAAATTTGTTTTTTCCTTTAAATACTTTTTGAAGTAGAATTTTTTGCAGTCAAAATACTTCCTTTGATTCTCTTCAAAAAATATTTATAACAATTAGAAAAATTAAAGTATTTTATAAGAAATTGGGAAACAACAATTTAAACCAAAAACAAAACTTATAAATATCTGATAGTTATTAACTTACATATACATATGTAGGTATAGCTGCCATCGGCGGGTAAAAATTTGTAGGTTTGTTCATAAGTACAAATATAATAAACAGACATAAATGAGATTGAAGAATAAAGAGTGTTATTAAACTTCATTAACACGTCGTAAAGTGCTAATGCTTCTCACTTACAATTCACCTTGTACAATATGTGTAGATTTCTGTAATTTTTCACACCTGCACATTTTGCATAAATGCTTATATGTGCCTACATACATAGGTTTTAACATTAAAAAAATCGTAGCGCTGTGAAGTTATCATCTATTTTTGAAACATTGTCATTATGTAGTTAGTAGAAACTTAAAAATTGAAACACTCTTCAACTTAGCATTAACTAGCCGAATTTTCACATTATTTGATGTCAGTTTTACTTGATCACATTGAAGGCAATGTTCTATGAGCTATTCCGTAGGTTCCTTTTCAAGAATTTGCCATATAAAACATTCCATATACGAAAAAAAAAACAATACAAGAAATCATCCAGATGGCAACGCCCTCTAAAGTCTAAACAATGAGGTTCTGAGGTTATATGAGTGCTACTTACTCCTTCCTAGTTCTACTGGGTATAGGTACATATGTACATACATATATATATACGCTAATAAAGCTAGTGGCGTCAAAACTCCCTAATCTTTATCTAGTACTGCAACCATGAATTTTATAAACTAGATAACTGTGTAATGCCAAGGTGCTAGGCTCAAGATAAAAAAAAAAAACAAAAAAAACAACAAAACATAAATCATAAAACACAAGGTTTTCTTTCAATGGTTGATATCTATGTGTTATACTATTTACTTCTAAGAAAAAAGTGTAATTTTTCGTTACAAGACAATACTTTTTTTAAACATGTGTATGTATTTACATATGTATTTTTGTATGTAAACACCTCAAGCTTCAAGCTAATTTCAATATAATGAAATTTATGCCAGCTGCCTTTTCATTGTTGCAAAAATCGTGTATGTATGTCACAGGAATTTATTTGCATTTAGTATTGAATTCTGTCGAAAATGTGTCAATTGTAATATCGTTAAGGTTGTAATGGAAAGTTTGTTTGTTAAATTATTTAAAATGAAATAAATTTGCATCTAGAGACGCTCATTATATATAGTACAGGGGATCAAAGTCCAATGTAATTCTCTAATGAGTTTCTAATAAAAAAATTCATTTATTTCACATACAGTGAGATTTGGCTTTTTCTCGAATTAGTTTTCGGCCAAATTCTAGTGTAGTTTTTTTACACTCGCTTTCGATTAGAAAATATTTAGAGAATAATACGGGTTATCTATTTTAGTCTTCACAAATCCCTAACGTTAGCGGCTGTGTTTGCTGCGTTTATGAATTATTGCACTTTATAAAACATATTGCAGAATTTCATGCTTACAAATCTTGAAAATTTAATCGTATTTTCACAGACTGAGCTGTTTTGAGACACCTTGTTTTATTCAATGTCACGCAGCGTGAAATTTTTGTTCTATGCATGTTATCTTTTTGACCGAGAAGTAGATTACAAACGTGAAAAATGTAGAAAAAAACAAAATCATAATAAATCTAATCATCATTGCAAATAAGACAAATCTCCTTCCATAAACTGTTTTTGTCAAAACTGGATAAGTAGCAAGCTTGCTTGCTAAATAAATATGTATGTATGTCCGAGTATCTACGTATGCTGCCATAAATTCCAATCACAAAGACGAATAAGCATTTTTTCAAATTTATATCCCATTTTAAACAACATAACAAAAACTGAGGATAAAGTGACGAATAAAAGATAATAGAAACAAGTAAGGAAGCCTAAGTTCGAGTGGAATCGAACATTAGATACTCAGCTGTATGCTTTCATTGTTTGTTTGCGTTTGATGGAAACACGGTGTACTTTATATAAACCAAGTGCTGCATAAAGTGGGCGTAGCCACGCCCATTTTCAAAATTTTGATCAGTCATCCAACTAAGCATATGAATATTATTCTTTGTGCAAAATTTCATTCCTTTATGACATCTAGTTACAAAGATGTCACGTTACAAATTCCCAAAGGGTGTTCCAGAAATATCTTTGTTAAAAAGTAGGCGTGGTCATAAACCGATTTCAATAAATTTTTTCGTGTCTATTAACACAAGTCATAAAAGTGTATAAACCAAGTTTCGTCATAATATCTCAATTATTTGTCGAGTTATAGGCTAAGAAATCTCGTATATTCCTTTGTCTAAAAAGAGGCGGTGCCACGCCCATTTTCCAAAATTTGTCTATTTTTTGTTTCCGGTCTATTGTGGAACTCTTGCCACAAAATTTCAATGAATTATCTTTATGTGTGATGTTGATTTAATGTAATTCGTTTTATGTTTTACCCAATAAACAGACTCCCTGAAGAAGATGCGTTAGCATCGAAACGCGTAGGAGGAAAAGAAAAACCAGAGGTTTTGACTTCAATGAAACGGCCGAAAAGCTCCAAAAAATCAAGAATTATCTTTATATTTGACAAAGATATCGCTTAAAATGTTTTTATTAGGCCACTTTATAATACCCATATATAAAAGTGGGCGTGGCCGTCAACCGATTTTGACAATTTTTCGTCCAAACATTTGCCTAAATAAGTAAATCACGCGTACCAAATTTCATCGATATATCTTCAACAGTTTCTGAGTTATGACTCATAAAGCTTTCAATATTTGCTCCTTAATAAGTGGGCGTGGCACCGCCCATTTTCCAAAATTCCATCAAATTTCTTCTTAGGGGCCTGAGCTCAACACGTGGGTAAAATTTCATCACTCTAGCTATATTAGTGGCTGAGATACCAAATTTCCGATTTTTTTTATATAGGAAAAGTGGGCGTGGTCTTGGTCCGATTTCGCCCATTTTCAATACCAACCGTCCCAGTGTCGATACCAACTTGCATTTCAAATTTCATCAAAATATCTCAATTTTTGCGCGAGTTAGAGTGTTTACAGACGGACGGACAGACGGACGGACGGACGGACAGACGGACGGACGGACGGACAGACAGACGGACGGACGGACATGGCTCAATCGATTTCTCTTTTCACCCTGATCATTTTGATATATATAAGTCTATATCTATCTCGATTATTTCATTCTGTTACAATCCACCGTTATGTGATTAAAACTATAATACTCTGTGTACTAGTACAGCTGAGTATAAAAATCTTAATACCCTTGATGTGCACGATCGCGTAAACAACTGATCAGATAATACGTAGTACCTAAGTGATCATAACTATACCGGCAGCTACAGAGATTAGAAAAGCAAATAGATGAAGTTATGATTTGCGATGTGTTGACATTTATAAATACTATGTACCACATAAAATATTTAAGAATATAGTTATGTTAAATAGCAAGTAATATGTACATACTTATCTGTGTTCATATGGAACAGTAGCTTAAGTGTACTTAAGGAAAAAATGAGTTAGTTTCCAAAAAGTTGAAATAATGCATCTTAGAGAGAAGATTCTGCTGTGTTAGGTTAAACTCTTTGTCGGGCTTTCAACCAGCTTCAGTCTGAATGATTTTTATACTCAGCTGTACTAGTACACAGAGTATTATAGTTTTAATCACATAACGGTGGATTGTAACAGAATGAAATAATCGAGACAGATATAGACTTATATATATCAAAATGATCAGGGTGAAAAGAGAAATCGATTGAGCCATGTCCGTCCGTCCGTCTGTCTGTCCGTCCGTCCGTCCGTCCGTCCGTCTGTCCGTCCGTCTGTCCGTCTGTAAATACTCTAACTCGCGCAAAAATTTAGATATTTTGATGAAATTTGAAATGCAAGTTGGTATCGAGACTGGGACGGTTGGTATTGAAAATGGGCGAAATCGGACCATGACCACGCCCACTTTTCCTATATAGAAAAAATCGGAAATTTGGTATCTCAGTCACTAATATAGCTGGAGCGATGAAATTTTACCCACGTGTTGAACTCACGCCCCTAGGAAGAAATTTGATGAAATTTTGGAAAATGGGCGGTGCCACGCCCACTTATTAAGGGTCAAACATTGAAAGTTTTATATGTCATAACTCAGAAACCGTTGAAGATATAGCGATGAAATTTGGTATGCCTGATGTACTTATTTAGACAAATGTTTTGACGGAAAATTGTGAAAATCGGTTGACGGCCACGCCCACTTTTATATATGGGAACTATAAAGGGGCCTAATAAAAACATTTTAAGCGATATTTCTGTCAAATATAAAGATATATCATTAAAATTTTATGGCAGGAGTCTAACTACGGACATAAAACAAAAATCACAAAAATTTTGGAAAATGGGCGTGGCACCGCCTCTTTTTAGAAGCTGGAATATACGAGATTTCTGAGCCCATAACTCGACAAATAATTGATATATAATGATGAAACTTGGTGTGTACACTTTTATTACTTGTGGTAATACATGTTGAAAATTTTAGCCAAATCGGTTGACGACCACGCCCACTTTTATATATGGGTATTATAAAGTGGCCTAATAAAAACATTTTAAGCGATATCTTTGTCAAATATAAAGATAATTCATTGAAATTTTGTGGCATGAGTTCTACAATAGATCGGAAACAAAAAATAGAAAATTTTCGGAAAATGGGCGTGGCACCGCCTCTTTTCAGACAAAGGAATCAACGAGATTTCGGAGCCCATAACTCGACAAATAATTGAGATATTATGACGAAACTTGGTTTATACACTTTTATAACTTGTGTTAATAGACACGCAAAAATTTATTGAAATCGGTTTATGACCACGCCTACTTTTTAACAAAGATATTTCTGGAACACCCTTTGGGAATTTGTAACGTGGCATCTTTGTAACTAGAAGTCATAAAGGAATGAAATTTTGTACAAAGAATAATATTCATATGCTTAGTTGGATGGCTGATAGAAATTTTGAAAATGGGCGTGGCTGCGCCCACTTTATGCGGCACTCGATTCATATAAAATACACCGTGTTTCCATCAAACGCAAACAAACAATGAAAGCATACAGCTGAGTATCTAATGTTCGATTCCACTCGAACTTAGGCTTCCTTACTTGTTCTTAATAATCCTGTGCGGGGAACTGCTAAAAAATTACACAAACTCACGAGTATCTTGAAAATTTGCCTTTCGACATAAGCTACTGGTCGATATGAAAGGGTTATTTTGACCCCTTTTTATACAGTTAGAAAATATAATATAGTCAGGAAATAGTATTTTTAAGGTCGCAAGAGGACCAAAATGTTATAGAAAATTATTCGCCATAAAATTTCGCAAGGGGTCTTCTCAGAAAAAATCTTTATAAAATGAACCTAAAGACCACAGGAAGCGATAAACTTATATTCCTCTGAATGTTAAAAGTGTTTTATTTCCAGTTCTACTGAAGCGATCGAAATACTTCTTTTGCAAAGATTTACGTTTTTGATGATGTTTAACATGCTGGCAAAAAAGTTACACTAAGGTGGTATAAACTAAGTACTGGGTGGAAGTGACCCCAATGGCGCACACAGCGTTAATACAATTATAAAGTAGAAACCCTGCTCTCAATCCAAAGAGATTGGAATATCAAACTTAGAGATTGGACCATAAATACCGAAGATATGAAAAAATGAATTTTAGCCATATCTAGCGGCGCCCAAACAAAAGATACAAAATTTTTCCAGGAATGTTTTCGAAAAAGAAATCATGTGGGGGACGTACGTTGGACTTTTTTTTTGGTCCATATAAGGCAGGACGGACTAATGTAAATTATTGCGAAGAGAAGGAAAAGCACAAGGAAAAGGAGCCAAAACAATCGTTTATGATAGCTGGAAATAAGCTTGACAGAGATGCTGACATCTCGTATATATGCACATAGATTTAATAAAAATTTAAGTTAAGTAAAAATATGCACATACATACGTATGTATGCATATGCAAATACCGAGCATCAACTGCGAATGCGAAAACACTAAAACATCTCCTACTTCGAGGGAGTCCTAAACTTTTTGGTTGCTTGGAGTCCTAAACTGCAGATTTAGAACTTTGCTAGATAAAATGGAATAGTATTATTTACTAAGCGTATAACTTTGTTTGCCTTATTAGCATTAGTTCAAGGTAGTGAAATTCAAATAAATTAGCCCACTTACACATGTGCGTACTACGTAACTCAGACCTTCATAAGGCAGTTCGAGGAAAATGAAAGGTATCTTTAACATTAGGGCAAAACTCGTATGTGTTATAGCTATACTGGAAACCTCTTTCGGAATTTTCCACAAAGTTTTTAACTGAATTTTATACTACGTACTGCGATAAGAATTTGTACTATACATATTTCTATACAAAAGAAGAAATATACCTTATGTCTAACAAAAGTATCATTCGTTGTATACTTTTCTGAAACACGTGTAAACAAAAAAAAACAAGTAAAAGCGTGACTGTCTTCGGCCGTACCGAAGATTTCATACCTTTCATGAGTGGGGAAATGAAAAGTTACCTATGTATGTACATAGCCGGATTAAGTTTAATTTATAATTTTAATTTTGTGGGTTATTTATGGAAAGATTTATTAGAAAAAATGGTGTCTTGGCTATTTAAATGGAGGAGTTATACACCAAAATGTCCATATCTGAACAATCGGTTGTATGGGATCTATATGTTATAATGGTCCGATCTTGACAATTTTCGGTAACCCCATTTGAGCCCATATGGGTACAAATACTTCAAAATTTCAGGCCGTTAGCTGTTAAAATGGAGGAGTTATACACCAAAATGTCCATATCTGAACAATCGGTTGTAGGGGAGCTATAGGTTATAGTGGTCCGATCTTAACAATTTTCGGTAATCCCGTTTGGGCCCATATGGGTACAAATACTTCAAAATTTCACGCCGTTAGCTGTTAAAATGGAGGAGTTAAGTATACACCAAAATGTCCATATCTGAACAATCGGTTGTAGGGGAGCTATATGTTATAGTGGTCCGATCTTGACAATTTTCGGTAACCCTGTTTGGGCCCATATGGGTACAAATACTAAAAATTTCAGGCCGTTAGGTGTTAAAATGGAGGAGTTATACACCAAAATGTCCATATCTGAACAATCGGTTGTAGGGGAGCTATAGGTTATAGTGGTCCGATCTTAACAATTTTCGGTAACCCTGTTTGGGCCCATATGGGTACAAATACTTCAAAATTTCACGCCGTTAGCTGTTAAAATGGAGGAGTTATACACCAAAATGTCCATATCTGAACAATCGGTTGTAGGGGAGCTATATGTTATAGTGGTCCGATCTTGGCAATTTTCGGTAACCCTGTTTGGGCCCATATGGGTACAAATACTCCAAAATTGCACGCCGTTAGCTGTTAAAATGGAGGAGTTATACACCAAAATGTGTATATCTGAACAATCGGTTGTAGGGCAGCTATAGGTTATAGTAGTCCGATCTTAACAATTTTCGGCAATCCCGTTTGGGTCCATATGGGTACAAATACTTCAAAATTTCAGGCCGTTAGCTGTTAAAATGGAGGAGTTATACACCAAAATGTGTATATCTGAATAATCGGATGTTGTGGAACTATATGTTATAGTGGTCCGATCTTGACAATTTTCGGTAACCTTGTTTGGGCCAAAATGGGAACGTCTACTTCAAAGTTTCATGTCCTTAGCTGTTTAAATGGGGAAGTTATGCACAAATTACATCCAAAATTTCATGTATATCTGAATAATCGGTTGTTTTCTATATGTTATGGTGGTCCAATTCGGCCGGTTCCGACAAATGATCAGCTGCATATAACAACATACCTGTATTCCGAATTTCATTCAGATATCTCAAAAACTGAGGGACTAGTTTGCGTTCACACAGACGGGCGGACGGACAGACGGACAGACGGACATGGCTTAATCGACTCAGCTCGTGATTCTGATCATATCGGTATATATTTTGGTGGGTCCCCCACGCTTCCTTCTGGTACTTTCGACAAAAATTTTTTGGCACTAAGTTATAATACCATTTCATTCTCATGAAAGGTATAAAAAAAAACAGTTTTCATTTAAACGCAAACAGTTCATTGTATATTTTTTTAACAATATTTATCTACATATCGACGCTTCCAAACAAAACTGTACTAAGTCTGAAAACTGTGTTTTGCAGGAGAATCTCTCAAAGTTTAAACTCGATATGAAACTTCGGATTATTGCTAAGTATATTTTCACTTATAACTTCTGTTTGGATTAAACGATCAACACCAAAACTCGACAATATCAAAGTCAGGGTACGCTTTATATAAAACCGTAAGAAAAAATAAAAATTTGCTACGTGGTTTTTCATGGCAAGCTCTCAAAGTTTTTATTCTGTAAAAATCTCGAGTTGTATAATTTGTACACTTTTGCTTATAACTTTTGATTGGATTGTCCGATTGATACCAAAATTAGACAGCATCTAAATTAAGAACCACTCTAATTGAAAACGCCAAAAACGGGAAAATGTACTAAGTCGACTTAGTACAGTACTGTTTGGAGGCGTCGATATTGTTCTTAATGTTATTTTTTTTGTGATTTAATCAAATGAGCGTAAATACGTATGTATGTATTTTCAAGAAAAAACCACAATTGTTTTGCGTTTTACAGGTTAAGGTTCTGTTATAATTATGGTGAAAATCCGCTCTGCTTTTAGCAAAACAGTTCTGTTTTTAAGGCGCTTGTTCTGCGTATTTTATTTTTCCTATGGAAAGTAACTAATTGTTCCCATATACAATTTTTTAATTAAGCAAACTTCGGTGGATTTACTATAGTTTTTTCTCCGTCTGTAGGTACCGTTGGAATGTGTTATTTTACTTTTCGTGTAGGGGTCAGTGGTACGGAAATCTAACTTCCACTCGAAAATTGCATTCATAACTTTACCACTAATTTCAATATTTAGTGGTGTGATATATGTACATACCTACTTGTTGTGCTGTCAATGACCGTGCCATTGTTCACTGTTCTGAAAAACTCTTGATAAATGCATAAATTATTATAAGTACTGCTATACACATATACCTATGTACGTACATAATTGTTTCCTATGTACATATCGCTGCTCTTAAAAAACTCAATAATTGGTTTTTTACTAATTAGAAAAATTTGTTTGGCTCGGACCGTGGTTTGAACCCGAGACCTCTGGCATAGCAGGCGAGCACTCTACCCACTGCACCACAGCGGCCACAAATTTTTCTAATTAGTAAAAAACCAATTATTGAGTTTTTTAAGAGCAGCGGTCACCTCTCGGCAGTGGGCGGCATACCCTCCGAGAGTATTTCTGCCATGAAAAAGCTTCTCACAAAAAATGCATTCGCCGTTCGGAGCCGGCATAAAACTGTAGGTCCACCCAATTAGTAGGAAAAACAAAAAGGAGCACACCTCGAATTGGGAGAGAAGTTCGGCCATAAAACTCGTCAGAGTTATGATAGCGCCATTGTATTATTATTATATATATTATATTATGTACATATCGACGGCTGAGAATAAGATCGCCCTATTTCAAAAATTGTTTCAAAAACGCCCTATTTGAAAAAATGTTTCAATAACGTCCTATTTCAGATTTTGCTTCAAAAACGCCCTATTTCAGAGAAAATTCCATATATATTTCTCTGAAATGGGGCGTTTTTGGATAATTGTCTGAAATAGGACGTTCTTGAAACAAATTCTGAACGTTATTCAAACAATTTTTGGAATAGGGCGTTTTTGAAACAATTTTTGAAATAGGGCGATCTTATTCTCAGCCGTCAATATATTCTAGAAACTTCCAGACATATAGACCTTTGTATAAATGAAGCTATTAGCGTGTTAAAAAGGTTAGTAGAATTAATATTAGCGTAAATAGATATTATTAGGTTGTCTAATTTTTTTCTTTCTTCCAATTCAATTCAATTTATTCAACCTATTTCACATGGCTGCATTTTAAGACAATGTCTTTTATAATACTTTTTGGTTGTTTGTTTTTCCGACAGGGTAGGAATATGATGTATTGTGGAACGATCCGTCATCCCTTGTCAAGTTTGGTTTGGAGACAAAAGAGAAAAAAGACACTGAAGATGGCGCATATTAGCCGAAACCGGTTTGTCTCCAAACCAAACTTGACAAGGGATGACGGAGGATCGTTCCACAATACATCTTTTATAATACTTCAACTGCATAATTCTATTTTTACAACAAATCTTATCCTAAAAATAAAGTTGGCATATATTTGAACAAGGAAAATTGTTATTAACAAATAAAGACTAAGCAAGTTAAAACTTAAACTATAATAACTATTAAAAATAACAACAGAAAGTTAAATTGAACGTACGATAAAAACAAGAAAAATTTCTTTGATACCTCCATATATTTTTTTCTGAGTGTAGGTAAGAAAGCCCTCTCTTGCAGTTGCTCTTGTCAGGTTGATCATCAAAAAACACGCAGAAAGTCTTGACGTGTGTTGTTAGAACGCTGGATGAACCCACAATGCTTAAGTTCATTTTATAAACATTACACTGAAAAAACAACTTACTCAGATTATGGAAAAGTGGGAATGATTCGGTGCTAAAGACATATTTTCATTGTTTTTATGTACAATTTTCTTCAAATCTAGAAATAAAAACAACGTTTTAAAGAAAATTGTATTCAAAACGATGAAAATATATGTCTCTGGCGCCGATTAATTCCCATTTTTCGATAATATGAGTTATTTTTTTTTAGTGTACAATATGTATGCATTTATGTAAATGGTAAATTTTATACCAAACAACTTATCTATCACATTATAGCTATTTAAGTTACATTTTATAGCACCAATGGCGAGCTGCAAATGTAACAGCCGCACCTAATGCAGCAAATCGAAATGTGTGTGCGCCTTAGTAGGTTTCAGTGATTGGCGTTAACACACTAGATACTAGATAGATATACATATGTATATGAATGTATGTAGATATATTTGTTAATTATTGTATAATGCATATAAATTACATGTTTTGTTGTTATGTATAATTTTTTTTTACAAATTAAACTTGTCCTATAACATCGCTATAACTGTTTGTCCGGTTATTTAGATTCTCACGTTTATGAACTAATCATAACTAGTTTAAATTGGTTTGTATCGGATAAGTTGCTACACTCAAAAAAAAAAATTCTCTCGATCAAAGACATAATTTTCCTTATTTTGAACACGCGTCCCAATACAAAATTTTCTTTCTTTTGTGTAAATTTTCTCAAAAATGTGGAAAAAACATAAAAAAACATTCAAACAAATTCGTTGCCATGGGGATTTGTATGGGAATTTAATTTCTCAAAATTAAAGAAATCAAGTCTTCAAAACAAGGAAAGTTGGGAATGGAATGGCGCTTAAAGAATTTTTCATTATTTTAATGTATGAATTTTTTCAAAACAAGTATATGAAACCATGGTAACACATGTAACAACAATATTTTATAAACCTTTTAACATGTTTTAAGGAAAATTTACTCAAAACAAAGAAAGTAGTGTTCAAAATAGGTAACCAATTTCTTTGACCCCTCCATATATTTTTTTTCTCTCAGTGTACTAAATATCTGTAAACATTATTCAACAGAGCGAAGGAGGGAATATACTCGTAAAAGAAAAGGTACGATAAATACATTGAAGAGATGACTAATCAAACTTTAAGTTGAGGATGATAATGAATGATCGAGGGCTTTGCACGTTTTAAAACTCTAACTCCCAAAAAAAAAATAAAACTGAGACCCTTTCGACTAGCATTATATTTAGCAAAGCACGTCTGGAAGACATTCTCTCATAATTAGTTGCGTTTTTTTCTGGCAACATATTTAGTTGTAGTTATTTTATGCTTACGACTATATTGAAGTGTCTATGGTACTTTCCTTTTTTGTTGTTTGCTTTTTGACAGGGTAAGATACTGAAGATGGCACATAGCCGAAACCGGTTTATAACCAAATCAAACTTGACAAGGGATGACAGAAATTCGTTCCACAATACATGTCTATGGTACCTCTAATCTAAGCTGTCTTATATCCAAATACATATGTAGCTAAATTATAGAAACTCAAGGGTGTGCCTAAAAAAATATATCGATACATTCACACATACATAAATTGCGCCTGATGAAGTGTCACTCGCCGGAGGCACGAACCAACGAATGAAAACAAATTAAATTCAAACAAATTGTATTGTACTTTTGTATTGAAACCGAATATGAGATCATGCCAAATTCTTGGTTAAGGGAATACACAATTTAACACAAAAATAAAAAAACCGTATGCTACATATACATATGTACATAAATATAAAACTCTTATACATACATATGTATGTACAAACCAGACCTGTTAAATTCCGATTAGGATTAGTAATCAATTAAATTGTTTTGTTTTTTAATTGGTAATCATTATTTTAATTCTTTTGCAGAAAAAAAGTAATTTTAATGATTACCATTAAAAAAAATCAAAAAAAAATCAAAAAAAATCAAAAAAAATCAAAAATAATCATAAAAAATCAAAAATAATCAAAAATAATCAAAATAATTTTTTTGATTGTTTTTGATTATTTTTGATTTTTTATGATTATTTTTGATTTTTTTTGATTTTTTATGATTTTTTTTTGATTTTTTTTCATTTTTCAATATTGTTGTAAAGAAATTTGGATATGCATGCACATAAGTATTCAGGTAGGCATGCATGTTTGGTCAGAGAGGCATAAAGTTTGTTTGTACAAATGTATGTGAACGCATATTAAAGTATGTAACCCTGCAGTAAATATGGGGACAGGTGTATCCAAGTCATTGTGCATTCTACAGCGACAACTGCACTAATTAAAATGTCGACAAATTTAGAAGTACAAAATTTGTATAGACCTTGGCTCGTTCGAAGTTTTTCGTACTAGATACGGATACAAACCCTTCTTCACCTGGGGAAGATTCATTTCTAGGTTCAGGATAAAGACAGGGAAGAGCGAATAAAGAATTCTGATTATGTCAGAGATTATCTTTACGTAAATCTATTTGCAACATAGCAAATCGTCTACTGCTTTATTATGTAGTAGGCATGCGAAGACGAATACAAATTCCCAAATAATCCTATTTGAGGAACAATGTCGGAACGTAAGTACGTAATATTTCTGCCTTTTAAAAGAATACAATAGGGCAATAACTAGGGCTGAAACGGTATGGCGTATGATAAACAATAAATACAACTTATATGAAATTAAGAATTTTTCCTTTTTTGAAAAAATTGATGAAGTGTGAAACAGACAAAGCAAATACAACTGGTGGAGCTAGAAGCCTTTTCCTAGATCTGGATATAAAAAATACGACGCAATTTAAACTTAGTCAAGTAAATATATTAATTCAAAATTATTTGTATATGTAAAGTACATATAGATATTTAATGTGCAAATTTCATGTTAACGCGTTGTACGACCAAATTGTAATGAATGCCTTGAATTGTTAGAGCAGCCAGCATAGCGAAGAACGAAGAAGTTTGCGTTGTGATGTTTGTCGTACGATGTGAGCAGCGGTGGTGTGATTTTGTGCCGTGCTAATGGAGGAAGAGGAATACACCGCAAAAACAGGTCAAAAAATCAAAGAAATGGGCTGCCGAGTGATGAGAAAAGACCCAACGGAAGAATACCAAATGACAATAAAGCGTGCAATAAAACAAGCGAAAAATATAAGAGACAGCAAAGTAGCCTACACTCTCACAGCAATGAATCCGTCTGCCCCATCACTGATCGCACGGCGAACTTTTTTTTGCGATACGCTCTAATGTACATACATACATACGTATATTTTAAAGTAAAACTCCAAGCACATTTGATTGACTAACATAGAGTACAATTATAACAAAGTTTTTATACCCTTCTTTTTATACTCATATGAAATGGTGTTATAACTTTGAGCGGAAATTCAGAAGGAGGCATGACAGATCCACCAAAATATAACCGCTATGATGAGGATCATGAGCTGAGGCGTTTAAGCCATGCCCATCAGTCCGTCTGTATAAACGCAAACTAATCCCTCATTTTTTGAGATATCTACTTGAAATTTGGTACTTGGGTGACTTCTTAAGAGAAATTGGACCACTATAACATATATGTCCCATACAACGGAATGTTCAGATATAGACATTTTGGACTATAACATCTCCATAAATAACACACATAATTCACCGTATAAATTAATGAAAATGAGACTATGTATCGCTTCTTTTCCTCATTCATGAATGTCATAAAGTCTCGATACAGTCGAAGACAGCCGCAATATTAGTTGCTTTTCATTGTATACCTAACTTCGAGAACTTCTGTATTAAAGCCCAATTTATGAGTTAGTACAACAGCGAATGTTACACTAAAATGTTTGATTTGCCCACTTTAAACAATTTTTCATAAAGATAAATTATTTGATATAAGCGTGCATCGTACCATGTACGGTCAATGACAAATTAACAATAATTCCAAGCTTGTAAGATATGTATAAATGTGTATGCCTCTCTGCACAAATATACGAGGAGGAAGCATATAGAGCCTTTATCCTGTTAGTGTGGGACTTTAACCGCACTACACCACCTACGCTCATCGTATCGAACCCCCCGGTACTACCATCAAGCTACCGTCGGAAGTCTGCCTTAAGAGGCTATATACATACCTGCATACGTACAAATGTGCATATTTCTTTAAACCATATTGATAAAAATTAAAAAAAATCAAAAAAAAAATCAAAAAAAAATCATAAAAAATCAAAAAAAAATCAAAAAAAAATCATAAATAATCAAAAATAATCAAAAACAATCAAAATAATTTTTTTTGATTATTTTTGATTATTTTTGATTTTTTATGATTATTTTTCTTTTTTTTGATTTTTTATGATTTTTTTTGATTTTTTTTAATGGTAATTGCAAAATAATCATTAAAATTTGAAAACAATGGGTAATCAATCATTAATTGGACAATTGAAAAAATAATCAATCAAGCCGGTAATCATTACGATTAATAATCATTATTTAACAGGTTTGGTACAAACATACTATGTATGTAGGTATATAGGTATGTAGGTACATTTATATCAACATTTCAGCGGAATTGTTTATTAATTCTGTTGTCATAAAAAATTTATGTAGCCAATAAATAAAAGTCATTGCCAGACAATTTGAACGTGCATGAGCAACAACCACATGGAAGTCATAGGACGACGACGAGACATACAAACAACTGCACTAAATGTTTGTTTATTGACTGATCTGTTACATAGACTTCTAATTATAAAGTTATTGGTACTATGTGCGAGTACATGGGTAAGATTTGGCTTTGTTGTTACATATTTTTGTTTGTTGTTTTTTGTTTTATTACCATTTCGTGTGGAATTCCATCAGCTGTACGCTCCCAAACAGGAGATGACGATGGCGAGTGGTGTGGCACAAGATTTTTTGCAATTTTCTTTTTAACTTTTTCAAAGCCTACTTAATGGCGAGTTGTTGTCAATTGTACTTTTGTAGACTTTTGTAGCACGAGTCGTGCATTGCGCGTGCGCGCCACGGTATTGTGGAAAATTGCTTAACAAATGGGTACGAGTATGTTAGTATGTATGTATATAATAAACTACGTTTAGCAAAAGCATGTTTGCTTTGTTTTAGTAGTCCAGTTGTTATTGGCTCGTTAGTTGGTCTTATCAATTGGCGATTGTTTATGGTTGTTCTGGCGATCTTGTCTAAAAATAAATTTTTTCTATCACTTATAGTACAACAAATATTAGTACACAGAGTAGGAACAAGTATGATACATACATACATACATACATACTTGATTTGCTGACCGGTTTGAAGTAAAAGTAAATTTAACTCCATTCATATCAATATCTACCTACATACATATGTATGCAGTAATGCCAGATAATCTCCGCTAAAATTCTCACAGAAATTGGAAAAAAATCCCTAATTTCCCACATTTTAAATAAAAAAATCCCACAAAATTCCCACCGAATTTAAATCATTTATTTCAGTAATATAAGAATATTTAAAAGGCAAATACAGTTTTTTTAATAGCTAAAAGTATCATTGTGCAAGTGGGTATGATTTTTGTTGATTTTAAAGTTGAAGCAATTGATATTTTTGGATTGAAAGGCAACTCTTACTTTACTTATACTATTTAACATATCATCAGATAGTTTGTTTCGCTTTTTACATCTAAAATCCGTTACAATTGAAAATATTCTTTCTGATTCAGCCTTTGAATGGGGAAGTTCCAAAACTTTTAGCTGTAATTTCTTGCAATTTTCAACACAAGTGTCTTAGCGTCTTGCCCTAGTGGGTGTGTAAGTACATTTCGGCTTTGGAACAATGCGTTAAATTCATTGAAAAAGTTAAGAACGTACTTCAAAAATCTAAAATAAGCCTTGTTTTGAATTCTTTCCAATTCTTCATATATAGTTTCTGCTGTTTTATGCTTATGAGGCTTTTAAGTGGCTCCCAATTCTCCAAAATTCTTTCGCTGATTAACAATACAGTACGAATGTGCACAATGAAAAATAAATTATGTACCTAACACGCTTTTATTAGTTTCACCTGTATGAATGTATGTATTTATGTAAACAATTTACGTATACGCAGTGTAGTTCACTGTATGTTTACTTGTACGCATGTTTGTAACCGACTCCTTTTTGCATTGCATAAGTTAACGCGAAAGCGTGTGTATTCATACACTGAATGGGAGTTTTTCAGTGTGAGATGTGCTCGTTTTAAGCAAACCTGTTAAATAATGATTATTAATCGTAATGATTACCGGTTTGATTGATTATTTTTTCAGGTATCTATTTAATGATTGATTACCCATTGTTTTCAAATTTTAATGATTTTTTTGCAATTACCATTAAAAAAAATCAAAAAAAATCATAAAAAATCAAAAAAAATGAAAAATAATCATAAAAAATCAAAAATAATCAAAAATAATCAAAAAAAATTATTTTGATTGTTTTTGATTATTTTTGATTATTTATGATTATTTTTGATTATTTTTGATTTTTTATGATTTTTTTTTGATTTTTTTTGATTTTTTTTAATTTTTATCAACATCGCTGTAAAGAAAGATGCACATTTGTACATATGCAGGTATGTATGAAGCCTTTTAAGGCATACTGAGGGCAATAACGCAACTATTACGGACTTAAAGCCTGGTGCTCAACCAACCTCACGACGGTAGCTTGATAGTACCGTGGGGGAGGTGGCGTTCGGTACGACGACAGCAGGTTAGTGCGGGTGAAGTCCCACACTGGCAGGGTAAATGCTTTAGATGCTTCCTCCTCGTGAAAAAAAAACAAAGCAAGTAAGAGCGCGGCTGTCTTCGGCCGTACCGAAGACTTCATAGCTTTCATGAATGGGGAAATGAAAAGTTAGCTATGTACATTGTACATAGCCTGATTTGGTTAAATTTCAATTCTGTGGGTTATTTATGGAAATATTGGAATTGTGTCTTAGCTATTTAAATTGAGTAGTTATACCCCAAAATGTCCATATCTGAACAATCGGTTGTATGGGAGCTATATGTTATAGTGGTCCGATCTTGACAATATTCGGTAACCTTGTTTTGGCCCATATGGGTACAAACACTTCAAAATTTTAGGCCGTTAACTGTTGAAATAGAG
The DNA here is from genome assembly GCA_960531455.1 of Urophora cardui. Taxonomy (NCBI): domain Eukaryota; kingdom Metazoa; phylum Arthropoda; class Insecta; order Diptera; family Tephritidae; genus Urophora; species Urophora cardui. The sequence continues at coordinate 144,551,774 of OY482671.1, read as the reverse complement.
GAGTTATACACCAAAATGTGTATATCTGAACAATCGGTTGTATGCGAGCTATATGTTATAGTGGTCCGATTTCTCTTAAAAAGCCACCCACGTACCAGATTTCAAGTAGATATCTCAAAACATGAGGGAGTAATTTGCGTTTATGCATACGCACATATGGACATTGCTCAACGACTCAGCTCATAGCCCTCATCATATCGAATATATTTTGGTTGGTCTACCGTATGCATAGACTTACTCTCTGTCCTCTTAATTATCCCGGCTTAGCTTAAAAAAGGTGGGTGAGCGCAGATGAGAGATTTGAGATGATAGCAATACTTTTATTGTGGCTTGCACCATATATACATGGTATACTTTACATACATATTATTATGCTTATAACTTCATGTTTCACTGCATTTTAAATTATATTTTTTGCACTCCCTACATTTATATGACAAAACCACATATGTATTTTCACTGCATATAATTATGTGCATTTTGAAAAAAGTGCCTAGCTTTTTTGGGGCCATACCCAGGCAATGGAATCATAGATTCTATTTACCATCGTGCTGTTTTCTAATGAAAATTTATTGCAATTTAAACATTTAGATACACCAATAAATAAAGAAATGTATATTTCTTGTATTAGCTAATTTTTATAATATTAAGGAATATATAACATTAATCTTTAGTAAAAACTGAGTGAATTATCTCGGATTAATCATATCTGGATAAACATTTCATTTCCTGTAAACAAATTCTCTAAGCATCGTGCATTCTGCTGATCGCGGAACAATGATACAAGCCCGCGATCTTCCTTTCCCTATAAAGTGAAGGACGTTGCTTCAAGAAATACCTCCAAGGCCACAGATGCGTTCACGACATACCCATTTTCCTCAAATAGGATATTAGGGAATTTGTATGCCGCTTCGCATGCCTACTACACAATAAAGCAGTAGACGATTTGCTATGCTGCAAATAGATCTGCGTAAAGATAATATCTGGCATAATCAGAATTATTTATTCGCTCTTCCCTGTCCTTTTCCTGGACCTAGAAATGAATCTTCCCCAGGTGTAGGAAGGGTTTGTATCCGTATCTAGTACCAAAAACTTCCAACGAGCCAAGGTCTATACAAATTTTGTACTCCTAAATTTGTCGACATTTTAATTAGTGCAGTTGTCGCTGTAGAATACACAATGACTTGGATACACATGTCCCCATATTTACTGCAGGGTTACGTACTTTAATATGCGTTCACATACATTTGTACAAACAAACTTTATGCCTCTCTGACCAAACATACATGCCTACCTGAATACTTATGTGCATGCGTATCCAAATTTCTTTACAACAATATTGAAAAAAATCAAACAAAATAAAAAAAATCAAAAAAAAATCATAAAAAATCAAAAAAAATCAAAAATAATCATAAAAAATCAAAAATAATCAAAAACAATCAAAAAAAATTATTTTGATTATTTTTGATTATTTTTGATTTTTTATGATTATTTTTGATTTTTTTTGATTTTTTTGATTTTTTTTTGATTTTTTTTAATGGTAATCATTAAAATTACTTTTTTTCAGCAAAAGAATTAAAATAATGATTACCAATTAAAAAACAAAACAATTTAATTGATTACTAATCCTAATCGGAATTTAACAGGTCTGGTTTTAAGTTATACTATAAATTATACATACATATCTGTGCCCGCAAATTAAAGTAGCCTAACTCAAAATATGGTGAACGGAGAAAACTCAATTTTTTGTCAAAATTCAAACCATTGGACCAATTCGGATTTTGAAAATGGGAAATAATGGATTTGTAGTGTTAGAGAAGGAATAGTTGTGAACCAGAAATCTTAAAGCAAGGTTAATTGCAAAAAATTGTCTTTTATAACTTAAGTACTTTTATTGGATGCAATTTTTACGAAAAGCAGAATTAACTCTAGTTAAGTTCTTTTATTGTGTTGAATTTTTACCAATAAGGTTTTTATTTCCATTTAACTCGAGTTAAGTATTTTTAAGCGTAGACCTACGTTCGGGTCGAAAACGACCCGAAACGACCATTTAAGTGGATATAGCTAACTAAGTAGTGGAATTAGAAGTCGTAGAGTTTTTGACTTTTAATTTTTGTTTGAAATGAATGAAATAAAATAAAAATCGTTTCGATAATCACTGTTGTTTGGGCCTGAAAAAAATAATCCATAATCCTATACCGCGGATCGTTTTCAACCCAAACAGAATTTGCGTTTTATTTTACCGAATACTGAAAAGGCATGGTACTAGGGAAATCACCACAAGAAGCTTGGTTTATCCGGAAAAGATTAATGAAGACTCCCAAGCGAGAGGTTCAAAGCTATAACAGCTGGAGCCGCCGAAAAAAGGGGCGCGGTAGCACTACTGTTTGATAGAAAACAGCTGGTATTTGTGTGTGGCCAGGACAGCAATCGCTATAAAAAACGACATGTTTAATATTGAATGGTAAACTATTTAAGTGTTTGAATAAGCACGATGCTATTCCATTGCCACCACAATTTGCAAGGGTCTCATGCCACATATAACACGTAGGTTGTCCGGAAACACAGTCATGTACAGTTAAATAAAAAGTGTATAAAGCGTTTATAAAAATATTCAGAAGATCGCAAAAAGGTGTAGGAAGGCATATGCTAATCAGCACTATCTAAACCCGTGTCCGACTGACTATCGTTAAAAAATGAGTCCTTAATTGAGTCGTCGCTACTATAATCCATATTCAGAAAGTCTTCTCCCTCCATGTTACCAAGATCCGTACCTTGTAAAAGGCTACACGATTAAAGTTTAATAACAATAATAACTAGCCGAAGGCCTGAGTTGCCAGTGCTATATAAAAAAATATCTGTTAGTTTCTAGCTTTTAAGCTTAACTATCAATATTAATAAATAAAAAAAATAACAATAATAATACACTGGCGATATTAAAACTCTAACGAGTTTTATTGCCAAGCTTCTCTCCCAATTCGAGGTGTGCTTCTTAACTATTGTTATTCCTACAATTTGTGTGGACCTACAGTTTTATGCGAGCTCCCAACGGCGAATGCTTTTTTGTGAGAAGCCTTTTCATGGCAGAAGTACATTCGGAGGGTATGCCGCCCACTACCGAGAGGTGACCGCTATTTATAAAAACCCAATAATTGGGGTTTAATCAATTAGAAAAATTTTTTGTGGTGTTTGTCTGGACTGGGTTAGAACCCGAGACCTCTGGTATAGCAGGCGAGCACTCTACGCACTGCACCTCAGCGGCCGCAATAAAGTTTAATTGATGAAAAAAGGTGTTTTATGTATACAGTATATAATAATTAATTGAATTTCTATAATATATATCCTTGAAAAATCTCTTATCTCAGTTTATCATATCCACTTGCTTCCAACAAAAAAACCTAACTGAAGATAATAACGCATGAAATGAGAAAAATATTCTAACAAAAAAACCTAACTCGAGATAGATTGTGTAAAAATAAAAAAAAAACCACTTAAAATAACCTATTTCCACTTAGGATATGAAAACAAAATTGACAAAAAAAATTATAATTCCTAACTGAAGTTAAGTTTTTTTAATAAACTGAAAACGCAAATAAATACGTCCATGAAGTACCCACATAACTCTAGTTAGGATGTTTTAATAAAACGATTTTTGATATAATACTAGACTTAAGAGATTAGCTAGAAGATAAGTTGTTTTAACTGGTGCAAAATGTTTCTATCTGTGTTAGGATAATTTTTATATCTTAATAACTTTTTAAATATTACTCCAATTTAAATGGGGATAAGACAGATCGATGGGTTTTCCTCCAAAGATTAACACTATAACAATAACTCAATTTCGCATTATCTCGAGTTAGGCTACTTTAATTTGCGGGCACAGATATGTATGTACCCTGCAGCGAAATCAACTAGTTGTAAACTAATTGACAACTAGTTGGCCATACAGCTCAACTAGTCAGCCATCTATCTTTTTTCCATATTAGCAACTGGTATTTTTAACACAGTGATGACCTAGGAAATGGCAATTGTCAGTATCCACACCAGAGTCATACCACTTGGCTGACTAGTCAGTATATACACCAGCATCATACCAATTTTCTGACTAGTCAGTGTAGATATCAGAACTATAAAAGTTGACTGACTAGTTTTACATGCTACTCCAATGAAAATAAAAATTGCAAAATAAAGTTTCTAATACATTTATGTAACAACAAACGTCGAAACCATTGAAGATGATAGTACCAATACTAACTACCGCTGAAAGTAGGTAATGCAATCTCCTCGAAAGAAATGGCTTTGACTGCAGTTTCAAATTTGAAAAGATTTTGAACGGAAGACTTTATTGCATTTGAATTGTTGCAGAAATTTGAAAGCCATCTGCAAAACAATTTTATTTTAAATAAGCAAAAAAATCCTCGTCAACCGACAATTTCACAGTTTTTTAAATAATTTAAAAGATATCCCAACATTTCTAGTTCTCAGCAACTTACTAATTGTAATTTCATATGGGTGTTTCCAGCGTTACGGACGTTCCATGCTGCGACATTATTTTCAGTATAAAACCTATAGTAGGCTTTGGATCAGAATATTTTTTTTTGTCATATGTAGCCTTTGTACTCCTCTATCCAAAGCTATCAAACTTTTTTTCTAGAGATGACACATTACCACTGTAGAAGGATTTAAAGTTGCCGTTCGGACGTTCCTCAAAAGTACCTCGTATTTGAGGTTACATCTGATTTCGTTAAAATTCTGCGAATTGGTTGATGCTACAAAAAATGATATATATACGACTAACAGAGGAATATACAAGGACTGTCACTAAATTAAAGTTATATTTCTGTAGACGTTTTTTGTTGGAGAAATATCGGTTTTAATTTTGTTCGGACGTTCCCGTTCGGACGTTCCAAATTTTTCTATGAAGGAAAACAAAACTTTTTCATAACAAAACAAGTGTTGAGCACATATTTTATTGCAATTAACTCATTAATTCAAAATTTACATCACTTGCACATTCTGAGTACTAAAACGGTACTTAATAATGTATAGTGGCGATTAATATAAAAAAACTGATGTAGGTACTAGCAAAATTTAATAAAAGTAAACAAAGGTATTTTAAATATCGCGTTGCTTAGATGTCGCTGTACGTCCGGCAGTAATATGATGTCAATTTTCGCATGAGAAACTGTGTAATGTTTGAAGGGCTGGTATTTGTTTTACTTTAAGCCATCGCATATAGGAAGAGTTTGAAGTTATATGCGGCCAAAAATATTTTATTGTCTACATCTATTCCAAATTGCTTGGAGCATTCTTACCTTCAAAGGGTTTTTTTTATGTTTTTCCTAAAAATCTTTTGTCTCTCTCTTTCTTTTTTTTTGAAATCCTTCCATTTCTGACCATCTTTCATGAGGTTTAACCTCCACCTCATAGCTCTTTGAGCGGAATTCATTGCTAGATAGCTTTATAAGGAACAAAACAAAAAAAATTATCCGAAGAAAAAAAGTGTATACGTTCGGACGTTCCAATGTTTAATATACTTACACTCGGGAATCCCTTTGATTTTGGGAAAAAAATTAACGCTGCCCAAAAGAGCACCCAAAACTGTGTTTTGTCAAAAAAAAATTTGAAAAATATCACAAAGGTAAGTATGTTTTTTTTTACTGCAAAGTATATTTTGCGTCCGAACGCTTGGAAAAAAGCACTACTTTAGAATACACTTTATACAAGATTTGAATTATTTTGTAAATGTATCTATGTTGATATTCCCAGGTCTCACCTTGGGCTAAGTACTCGTAAAGCCCATTTTTCTACCGGCGCTTTTGTTGCGAATTCGCGGATGTATTTCGGAAGTCATATACGCTTAGCTAAAAAAAAAATTGTATATGGTAGTCAGAAAGACGTAATTTTTGTAAGTAGCAGTGCTCCAATGTCCATAAAATGTTGTGGCATGATAAAGGAAATACGTACCAATATAATGGTATCAAAAAGTTTGGCCTAGGTTCATTTTTAAATTTTTCTCTTTGGTTGACCCATCTTCGGAAACACCCATATGTATGTTAATACTTTATGTATATACATACATACATATGTACATATGTATATGTACATATTTATGTATTTAAGTGAAATTTTGAAGACATAAGAATCCTGGTTTTTTTTTAGTGAAATATGAATAAATAAATCCTTTAAAATCCAAAAAATTTCTAAAATAGGAACCCACTCCCTTAAGCGGACACCTCTCTTGGGCGGACAAAATTTGCCCGACGGTGAGTGTCCGCCCAAGGGAGGTTTCACTGTATTTAGTTATTAGAATATGATATTTAAATTAAAGAATTCAGGCACATTAGATTGTGATCTTGCATATTAAATATTTAGGTAAATTAACATTAACATTGTGAATAAGTAACACGTTGACCATTCTAAGCTTTACATTTATATTGATGATTTTCTGACTTTATACAAACATATCGTATTTTTTTCAGAGAAAATTCCATATATACATATTTCTCTGAAATAGGACGTTTTTGAATAATTGTCTGAAATAGGACGTTATTGAAACAAATTCTGAAATAGGGCGTTTTTGAAGCAAAATCTGAAATAGGACGTTATTGAAACAATTTTTCAAATAGGGCGTTTTTGAAACAATTTTTGAAATTGGGCGATCTTATTCTCAGCCGTCGATATTAACATCTCAAACTATGTTATATTTGTGGCATTCACCTAATTTAGTGATCTAACAATTTGCAACCAACTAAATCTACAAGGGTTCGAATACTACAACAACAATAAAGAAGTTGCTTTACTTTTACTGCATACGTGTTTATTGCAACCTCCAGAAACCCCGGATACATTCGTTTTTAATTTAAAACCCTTTTTTTTGGCAAAACTTCTTGTTTCATAACTAATCTCAATTTGTCCCCTATGAATCTAGTTGGCCAACTCCCATAATTTATCTAGTCAGTTAACTGGTAGATTGGCTGACTAGTTTGGACTTTCGCTGCAGGGTAGGTATGTAAACAGTTCTGTAAACAAAAACTCCCTTTTTTATATGGACGACAACGAAATGTCCCTTTTATCCCTCTTTAAAAATTTTGCAGTTAAATATCCCTCAAAAAGGGAAATTTTCCTCAATCTGGCACCACTGTATGTATGAATAGTCCAATTTCAAAAGTGTCTATGTGAATTTTTTTTTCGATATTGAGTTTTTGATGGATTGTGTACCAGTATTTAAAGGTGTACAATGTCCATTAAAAATTTATTGCAAAATCCTTACGTATTCTGAAAAATGCATTAAATAAAGAAATACTCTTTCAAAAGTCTCTATGTTTCATTTATACACTTGCAAAAGCATATGTATGTTTGTATGTATGTACATACATTTAAAATAGGTCACTCATACGCCTTGGCACACATTGGTGTCACCTCTTATAAGGGGCGCTCAAAATTCTAAAACCATTTGATTTCGATCAGAATCGCTTTATCTATACTATCTGATCATTTAATTAGCCCGTAACTACAGAGATCTACTTAAAAGTATTGTAAGTATACATATATACATACATATAAACATACATAGGTACTTAACTTTTGTTTAATCAACAAAATATTAAGATACTAAAAATATAAATAAAAATAATATAAAAATAAAAAATGTCATTTTAGTAGAAATATAGAAATATAGACGCAAACTTTTTTTTTTCAAAGAAAGACGCATTAAAAATATTTTTCGAAAGAAAGACTATTTCTTTTGATAACGAAGGAAGACGCTTTATTTTTTTTTTTTACTACAAGGAAAGATGCATTTAAATATTTTTTAGGAAAGAAAGACGTATTCGATTTTTTTATACTCAGCTGTACTAGTACACAGAGTATTATAGTTTTGATTTCATAACGGTGGATTGTAACAGAACGAAATAATCGAGATAGATATAGACTTATATATATCAAAATGATCAGGGTGAAAAGAGAAATCGATTGAGCCATGTCCGTCCGTCCGTCCGTCCGTCAGTCCGTCCGTCCGTCCGTCCGTCCGTACGCACTCTAACTCGCGCAAAAATTGAGATATTTTGATGAAATTTGGAATGCAGGTTGGTATCGAGGCTGGCACGGTTGGTATTGAAAATGGGTGAAATCGGACCATGACCACGCCCACTTTTCCTATATAGAAAAAATCGTAAATTTGGTATCTCAGTCACTAATATAGCTGGAGTGATGAAATTTCACCCACGTATTGAGCTCAGGCTCATATGAAGAAATTTGATGAGATTTTGGAAAACGGGCGGTGCCACGCCCACTTATTAAGGGCCAAACATTGAAAGTTTTATATGTCATAACTCAGAAACCGTTGAAGATATATCGATGAAATTTGGTATGCGTGATTTGCTTACTTAGACAAATGTTTTGACGGAAAATTGTCAAAATCGGCTGACGGCCACGCCCACTTTTATATATGGGAACTATAAAGGGGCCTAATAAAAACATTTTAAGCGATATCTCTGTCAAATATACAGATAATTCATTGAAATTTTGTGCCAGGAGTCCAACTACGGACATAAAACAAAAAATACTAAAATTTTGGAAAATGGGCGGTGCCACGCCCACTTATTAAGGGGCAAATATTGAAAGTTTTATAGGCCATAACTCAGGAACCGTTAAAGATATATCGATGAAATTTGGTACGTGTGATATATTTACTTAGACAAATACGTGGACGAAAAATTACCAAAATCGGTTGACGACCACGCCCACTTTTATATATGGGTATTATAAAGTGACCCAGTAAAAACATTTTAAGCGATATCTCTGTCAAATATAAAGATATATCATTGAAATTTTATGGCAGGAGTCCAACTATGGACATAAAACAAAAAACACAAAAATTTTGGAAAATGGGCGTGGCACCGCCTCCTTTTAGACAAAGGAATCTACGAGATTTCGGAGCCCATAACTGGACAAACAATTGAGATATTATGACGAAACTTGGTTTATACACTTTTATAACTTGTGTTAATAGACAGGCAAAAATTTATTGAAATCAGTTTATGACCACGCCTACTTTTTAACAAAGATATTTCTGGAACACCCTTTGGGAATTTGTAACGTGACATCTTTGTAACTCATAAAGGGATGAAATTTTGCACAAAGAATAATATTCATAAGCTTAGTTGGATGCCTGATAAAAATTTAGAAAATGGGCGTGGCTACGCCCACTTTATGCAGCACTCGCTTTATATAAAGTACACCGTGTTTCCATCAAACGCAAACAAATTATGAAAGCATACAGCTGAGTATCTAATGTTCGATTCCACTTCAACTTAGGCTTTCTTACTTGTTTTATTTGTCAATATTAATGCTAATGCGTATCTGTTCGTCGACATGTTTTGTAAAGCGTCTTTTTTCCCCGACATAGTTTCAATGCGCCTTTTTTCGTCGACAAATTACTGGCATGTGTCTTTCTTCTTCCGGAGCGGCGATAAGAATAAGCCCCAGCCTCGGGTAAAAAAATAGACAAAAATTCAATAAACAAAATCAAGCGCAAACATATTTATAAAAATTTTTCAAAAAGAAAAATTTAAATACGACTATACATGTTTATACACATGCACGAAACCCAAAATAGCAACAGATAACAAAATCGGATACAGAAAAAACAAACAATATTTAAGCTTAATTTAATATAATATTACAAAAAATATATTAACCCAAAGAGTGTCTATGGCTTACGACCTCAATCAATAAGCATAAATATGTATGTATGTATGTAAGTAAATACTCTTAAATTCCAACCTAAGAGAGTCCATCGTGTTGATAGCACAGAAGTTCGCCAAAACCGGCTAACACCGGTTCAAACCAGAATCGCAAATGAATTCAATAAAAACAACAATGTTGAATTGAATAATGTTAAGACGCAAGCGAACACGTTAAGAAATGTAGAAACAAAACAAATAACGAAAAAATCGAAAAAAAAAACGAAAGCTGCTTTTAAATCCATTAGCTACAACAGTAATAACAACAAATATTATTACAACAACAAATACATATAATGAAAAAGCAGCACCACGAAGAAAAAGAGACAACAAAACCGTCGTCGGACGGTAATTTTAATCACCAGCAACAATTGTAGCACACGCCTTAAGCTCGTGTGCTGCTGATCTGTAATCCAGTGCTGATGCAGGCGGTTGTACAGTGGAAGCGAGTAATGACAAAAACGCTTAAATTAAATTGAAGTCTCAAGCTGCAAACACTTACCGACGTATATATGTCCGTAGCCCGTATTAGTTGACACTACCCTGCAATAAATGCGATTAATCCGGGACATGTAAATGGCAATAAACAAAATAAAACAGCAAAACAATTGTGAACAAACCAGCGTTGCCACTTAAAAATTTTAAAATTTACCAAAATACAAAATAAAAGTAACCAAAACCAGAAACAGGTAACCAACGTAAATTAATAATATAAGTATATGCTCCATTGACGTTAGAGCTGTTTATTTGAAAGCAAAACAATATACATATACAGTTAACAAAAACTAAAATATATCAATTGTTTTACATCTTTAAGCCTTAAACAGATCCAGCGTCGAGCGAAATATCACCCGGTCGTAGCGTTCTATCAACATTTAAAAACACGGCCAGATATGAGAATGAACAGAGCCAAAAAGCTGACGAAAATCGCCCGACGAAAATTCGCTAGAATAGATTTATTTCTAATGTTGTCGCTGGCTCCTGTCAAATAAATTATTTGGACTTAAAAGCTTTTTAGTGCTTAGCACGAAAATTATTTAATTTAATTTTTTATTATTCTGTATGTTATGGCGTTTTCTTTTCCCGAAATAATGTTGCCCTTTTTGATTTTCTTAGCCATTTTGTAAGTTTGTCTGGTCCTTTCACCAAATATTGACCTCTAACTAAGTAAGAGGGCACCCTGATCTAAAAATTCAGCCATTTTATAGAAAGTCAGGATACGTAATTCGATAATTGGGATATAGGAGGGCAACATTTTTTCGTAGAAAAGAAAACGCCATTAGTGTCTAGCACGAAATTATTATTTTTATACTCAGCTGTACTAGTACACAGAGTATTATAGTTTTAATCACATAACGGTGGATTGTAACAGAATGAAATAATCAAGATAGATATAGACTTATATATATCAAAATGATCAGGGTGAAAAGAGAAATCGATTGAGCCATGTCCGTCCGTCCGTCCGTCTGTAAACACTCTAACTCGCGCAAAAATTGAGATATTTTGATGAAATTTGAAATGCAAGTTGGTATCGAGACTGGGACGGTTGGTATTGAAAATGGGCGAAATCGGACCATGATCACGCCCACTTTTCCTATATAGAAAAAATCGTAAATTTGGTATCTCAGTCACTAATATAGCTGGAGTGATGAAATTTCACCCACGTATTGAGCTCAGGCTCTTATGAAGAAATTTGATGAAACTTTGGAAAATGGGCGGTGCCACACCCACTTATTAAGGGTCAAACATGTAAAGTTTTATATGTCATAACTCAGAAACCATTGAAGATATATCGATGAAATTTGGTATGCGTGATTTACTTACTTAGGCAAACATTTAAAATCGGTTGACGGCCACGCCCACTTTTATATATGTCTTTATAAAGTGGCCTAATAAAAACATTTTAAGATATATCTCTGTCAAATATAAAGATATATCACTGAAACTTTGTCGCATGACTCCAACTATGGACATAAAACAGAAACACAAAAATTTTGGAAAATGGGCGGTGCCACGCCCACTTATTAAGGGGCAAACATTTGAGTTTTATGAGTCATAACTCAGAAACCGTTGAAGATATATGTTTGGACTAAAAATTGCCAAAATCGGTTGACGACCACGCCCAATTTTATATATGGGTATTATAAAGTGGCCTAATAAAAACATTTTAAGCCATATCTCTGTCAAATATAAAGATATATAATTGAAATTTTATGGCAGGAGTCCAACTGCGGACATAAAACGAAAAACACAAAAATTTTGGAAAATGGGCGTGGCACCGCCTCTTTTAAGAAGCAGGAATATACGAGATTTCTGAGCCCATTACTCGACAAATAATAGAAAAATTTTGGAAAATGGGCGTGGCACCGCCTCTTTTTAGACAAAAGAATATACGAGATTTCTTAGCCTATAACTCGGCAAATAATTGAGATATTATGACGAAACTTGGTTTATACACTTTTATAACTTGTGTTAATAGACATGCAAAAATTTATTCAAATCGGTTTGTGACCACGCCTACTTTTTAACAAAGATATTTCTGGAACATCCTTTGGGAATTTGTAACGTGACATCTTTTGTAACTAGAAGTCATAAAGGAATGAAATGTTGCACAAAGAATAATATTCATATGCTTAGTTGGATGACTGATAAAAATGTTGAAAATGGGCGTGGCTACGCCCACTTTTTGCAGCACTCGCTTCATATAAAGTACACCATGTTTACATCAAACGCAAGCAAACAATGAAAGCATACAGCTGAGTATCTAATGTTCGATTCCACTCGAACTTAGGCTTCCTTACTTGTTTAATTATAGTTTTTATACTTTGGGATAAGCGGAAAAGTCCAATTAGCTCATACAGCGATAGTGGATGTCAGGGCCGTGCGCACGGGGGGTTTTGGGGGTTAAACCCCCCCCCATGACCAAATCTAAGTTGCAATGATTTTGCAAAAATTTTCAAAATACAGTTTATAAATTTTGCATTGAATTTTGACTCATAATTTTTGACAATATTAGTTACAATAATTTTACGGAAGAAGAATTGGTAAAAGTTGCAAAAAATAAGGTTGGCCAATACATAAGTTCGGCACTTTGAATTGCACTTGGAGCTTTCCGAAATTACAAAGTTGTGTAGCATATGTTCGTTTGGCATTTTTAAAAAAATTGTACTGATAACAAAAAATGTTCATTTTGTGAAAACAGTGAGCAGTTTCAATTAACAAGTACTGAAAACAGTACACGGAAAGAAATTTGTATACTTGAATCAAGAAAAATGCTTTCTTGAACTCAATTTAGAAAATTTTTAGGGAAATAAGAAAAATTGACTTAATTATTACTGGAAATAAGAAATTGAGTTTTCCAAAAATGAGACAATTATTTTTTTATTCAAGAACACTCACAAAATCTATAGAAAAAAAATGTTGAAAAAAAATGTTTAAATAAATAAGAACATCTTTTCTTAAATTTACTTAAATGAAGAAAATCTTTTTGCTAATATCAAGAAGAATTTAAGAAAATTGTGTTTCGATGAATTGGAACAACAAAATACAGCGGAAAAAAAATGTAAAATGAATAAGAAAACGTTTTCTTGAGCGAAGTAAAATTTTTCTTGCTGAATTTGCATTTCCAAAGTTACATGTATTTTTTTTTTCATTTTCCATCCGCTTTGCATTTTCTGAATATTTTTGCAATTCTCAGATTGTTAGTGAAGCATTTGGTATAAGGAGTTCACTATTTGCATCTTCATTTATCTTAAATAAAATGTTGTCATTTCAATAAACAAGTCCTAGGAAAATACTAGTTGACTAATTATGGTTTTCTAATCATGATTAGTTTTCATTTTCCTTATTTTTTACGTTTTTAATATTTTTAGAAAATATTTGCTTAATTTAATATTTAATATTTTCTTATGCCTCAGACACACATGTGGTATGAATATTAGAATATCAATATTATAATTTGGCTATGCTATGAAAATTTTCAATTAAACTACAATATGAGGGTGACACATATGTGGTATAGATCGAAATATCAGAGACATAACTGTTATAAGAAATATTCAAAAAAAATTGCATCATAACAATTAAAAAATTCAAAAATCTTTTTCTTTCATTTCTTAAGAGTTATTTCAAACCAAAAAAAAATATTTTTCAGTCGTAACTATTATGTTTGAAAAATATTTTTTTCTGTTGCTCATAACGATTATGTTCAGATTTTTATTTTTTCAATTGCCTCATAACTGTTATTCATGAGAAAAAATTTTTTCCGTTGCTCGTAACTTTTATTTTAAAATTTTTATTTTTTCCGTTGCCTCATAACTTCTACATTTCAAATTTTTTAATTTTTTCGTTATATTGTGAGTATTATTTTGCAGAATATGTTTCATTTTTTGGTTATAGGACTTTATTTTTTGGTGAATAATATGAGATACATGGCCGCTGTGGTGCAGTGGGTAGAGTGCTCGCCTGCTGTGTCAGAGGTCTCGGGTTCAAACCACGGTCCGAGCCAAACACCAAAACAATTTTTCAATTAGTAAAAATCCAATTATTGGGTTTTTTAAGAGCAGCGGTCACCTCTCGGCAGTGGGCGGCATACCCTCCGAGAGTATTTCTGCCATGAAAAAGCTTCTCACAAAAAATGCATTCGCCGTTCGGAGCCGGCATAAAACTGTAGGTCCACCCAATTAGTAGGAAAAACAAAAAGGAGCACACCTCGAATTGGGAGAGAAGCTCGGCCATAAAACTCGTCAGAGTTATAATAGCGCCATTGTATATATATATAATATGAGATACATATGTACGTGAATGTACGATTAGATGGCTTAGTGTGGTAAGAATTTGTTGTCCATGCTAAAGGTCTTCGGTTTTGATTTTTAAAAACAGCGTTTACTCCTCGCAAGTGATTTTTAGATAAGCGTTCGTGTAAATCATATATGGTACACAGAAAAGTCCACCTACTTTCCTTCCCCTTCTGTAGAAGTCCTTAAAATCCTTATAACTCGGAGTCTATTTTCGTAAATCAATGATATTTGGAATATGGGCCACTAAATCGAGCTTAGACAAAAAAGTGGGCGTTGTCACCCATCCTTCTTAGCCCATCTGGCTTTTTAGCTAAGGAAAGTGAAAAAAGATTGAGATAGGGATAGGGATAGTTAAAGATTGAAGGGGAGAGAGAGGAAATAGGAAAGGGAAAGAGAGAGAAAGAGGGAGAACTGAAGCTTGGTGGAAGATGGAAGATCATAAATTAATTCGATTTTAATTTAGGTTTCGAATGGATTTCGCTTGGATTTTTATTTTGGTGTATTGCCAATTTTACTTTAAATATTTTATAATTTAAAAACAATATATTGAATTTTCTTCCGCGGAAGACTTCGCGGGTATGGATTAGTCAATAAATATAATAGAACGTTATATGTATGTACATTAGAGTGCGTTTAATTTGTATGAAAAAATTCAAAGTTCATAAAAGTATTGATTTTGGGTATTAGATAATTTACAAAAATATTTTGGTTTTCTTAACCTTCATAGATTTTTCACCACTATGCACCGCGCCTTAACCGCCACCAATCTGGACCAAAATTTATCCGTGATTTCTTTAACCATGTTGAGGGGGCGATATAGTAAAATATCGTTAATTTGAATTTTAAACGCACTCTAATGTACATACATATCGAAGATTCCGGACAATATCGTGCTAAGCCTGAATACCAAAATGATTTGTTTCCTTATTGCTATCGATTCTTATCACGAGATCGATTATTTTATTTTCGAAAAATCGTTTGCTCGGAAAAAAATCCTACCGATTTCTAATCAGCATTTTTTAGTTTTAGTTAGGATATATTTACAGCTAGTACCAATTGAAACATTCTAGCTTCGGGTTTGGGAATAAAATAAATATACTGTATTACATAGCACCATCCAATTGCATACACTAGTTACCGAAAGATGAAGTCCTATGAGCAAAAAAGGAACCAAGTCCACAAAATAATACTTACAATACAACGTAAAAATCAAAAATCTGAAATAAAAATTAGCTATAAGCAACAGAAAAAATTTATTTTCATGAATAACTGTTATGAGGCAACGGAAAAAATAAAAATTTCAAAATAAACGTTATGAGCAATGGAAAAAATTTTTTCTCATGAATAACAGTTATGAGGCAATTGAAAAAATAAAAATCTGAATATTATCGTTATGAGCAACAGAAAAATTTTTCTTTCCCATAATAACTTTTAAATGTAAGGGAAAAATTTTTTCATTGAAATGTGCCCACACTAAAAATAAAATTTCGTAAAATAACTACGAAACACTTTCGTAGTCTAGAGATTCGTAATATGTACGAAAGTTTCGTATATATTACGAAAGCATTTTTCTCAACAAAATCTAATTTTACGAATCTTTCGTAAATATAACGAAAGGGCTTTCGTAAACCATTTTCTAATATTTTTTTCGTATATATTACGAAATATTTCGTAAATATTACGAAACACTTTCGTAAATTTTCTTAAAATTATCTTTACGAATAATTTCGTATATTGTACGAAAGTTTTCGTAACATTATCAAAGGATTAAAAGATTTACGAAATACTTTCGTAATATATACGAAATACTTTCGTACAATAATATTTTACTGTAAAAGTCTTCTTTCATTGTAAAGTGTTGAGTCGGTGCAATAATATCAAAAATTATTTTAAGTAGTAAGTGCGTAATGAAATAATGCGTAAAAGAATAATGAATTGTATATAAAAAGACAATATTGATATACAAAATAAACTGTGATATTTTCCAACTTAATTAAACTTAAAGGTGAGTACATTAGTTGCATTTACTTTTTCCTTTTTCGGTCTTATGTATTTTCCTAAATAAATACTCAATAAAATAATATAAAGAGATATTTCTACACTCAGAGAAAAAATTTTAAAAACATATGAAAATGTACTTAAAATTGGCAAAAACGTATTTAAAAGTGATGTAGATACGACCAATTTTATTTTAAAAATGTTCATTGTAAAATTGTAAAATCAAGAAAAAACATTTTAATTTAAAAATATTTATTTTTAATTCAAGCCCTATGAGATTTTGAACTTGAAACTTGCGCTTTTATTCCCTTCATTTTAATTTTCAATTTAAAAATTATTCTATTTAATCCAAAATACATTTTTATTTCAAAAGTTTCATTTTAAATTTACAAATTTTAATTTTTAAAATAAAAACGATCTGGTTTAAAACGTGCATTATAAAAATAAATTTTTTTTTCTCCGAGTGTAGCTGCTTGAATTTTAAGGTTTTAAGTAGTTTCCCTTTATCTTTATCTTTATCTTTATCTTTATCTTTATCTTTATCTTTATCTTTATCTTTATCTTTATCTTTATCTTTATCTTTATCTTTATCTTTATCTTTATCTTTATATTTATCTTTATCTTTATCTTTATCTTTATCTTTATCTTTATCTTTATCTTTATCTTTATCTTTATCTTTATCTTTATCTTTATCTTTATCTTTATCTTTATCTTTATCTTTATCTTTATCTTTATCTTTATCTTTATCTTTATCTTTATCTTTATCTTTATCTTTATCTTTATCTTTATCTTTATCTTTATCTTTATCTTTATCTTTATCTTTATCTTTATCTTTATCTTTATCTTTATCTTTATCTTTATCTTTATCTTTATCTTTATCTTTATCTTTATCTTAGTCTTAATCTTAGTCTTAATTTTTAATTTTTATTTTTCTTTGTTTTTTTTCATTTTCTTTTTTTTTTCTTTTTCATTTTCTTTTTTCTTTTTCTTTTTCTTTTCCTTTTTCTGTTTCTTTTTTTTCTTACTTTTTCACAGGGGTATCTGTTTAAATGGATCGGAATGTCGTCCACATTTGCAAATTGCGATTTCCAAAGTTTCCTATGTTTGTAAGAACACGTATAGGCAATTAGTACCTCTTATTTTATTAGTTACTAAAATTAATATTAATATAAATGTAAAATATTAAAATAAATAAAAAACTTTTAAATGAATTGAATAAATTAATTTCAGTAGATATTTAAAACTAAAATGAAATTATCTAAACTTATTTCTAATGCATATATAAAACATCTTTCTCTTAGCATTATTTTATTGATATACATATTTTGAAAAAGTTTTCAAATTTCGTTGAAATATACATCATATGTACATAAATATATGTATGTAATAATTAAGGTATTTTTAACTTTAAGCTAAAAAATAATTTGGTCAATTGTACAACAATTTGACAGCTCTAAGAGCCTTCGTAAATGTACGAAAGCGGTTTCGTAATATTTACGAAATCTTTCGTTGCTCAAAAGTACGAAAGTATTTCGTAAATAGTACGAAAGCCTTTGTAAATACTACGAAAGTATTTCGTAAATACTACGAAAGTATTTCGTAAATACTACGAAAGTATTTCGTAAATAATACGAAAGTATTTCGTAAATACTACGAAAGTCTTTCGTAAATAGTACGAAACCTTTCGTAAATACTACGAAAGCATATCGTAAATAGTACGAAAGCCTTCGTAAATATACGAAAGTATTTCGTAAATACTACGAAAGTATTTCGTAAATAGTACGAAATAGCTTTCGTACTATTTACGAAACCATTCGTTGCTCAATTTTACGAAAGAATTTCGTAATATGTACGAAAGATTTCGTAATATTTACGAAATATTATTTTGAGTGCAACGTTTTTGATTTCAAAAAATTCAATAAGAGTTATTTTTCGTCTCCGCGAAATATTATTACTATACTACGATGTGTGTCTCTCGCATTACTTACTTAAGCTCGTATAAGAAAAGTTTTACTTGCAACAAAAAAATAATTTCTTAATTTATTTCAAAAAACAAGAAAAAAACACTTACCCTAAGTAAAATATTTCTTATTTATTTAAAATCCAATTTTACTTGAAGCAAGAAAATGTTTTCTTATTTATTTAAAATCCAATTTTACTTGAAGCAAGACAATTTTTACTTATTTATTTAAAATCCAATTTTCTTGGATTTTCTTGATATTAAGAAATTATTTTCTAAGTTCAAAATCAAGTCTAATTTTTCTTGTCTCGGCATTGATTCTAGTAAAAAATTCTTTCCGTGTACTATTCAAGACCTGGTTAACTAGGTTTTGATGAATCATAATGAGTTTCAGAAAAGTTAGAGAACATTTAAATTTATGGTGTATGGGTCTGGATATCTGTTTCAGCAAATATGTTTATCTTAGCGAAAAATGTATGCGAATGCAAACCAAAATTAAACCCCCCCCCCAAGGCTAATTCCTGCGCACGGCCCTGGTGGATGTGATAGCTATTTCGAAGAAAAATCACTTTCTTCATCAGAAGACATCTTTTCGGCAGCACACCAGGTATTGAACATACGCTCCAGCCATCAGTAGTCGAATATTAGCGAAACGCTAAGCACCGCGGCTACCCATGGTCCTGTTGAGCTGTTGGATTTTTCCCTTATATATGCCATTGTTCTATTCAATCTAACCTTTCTTAGTGTACGATTTTCGTACATACACTCAAAAAAAATTTCTCTCGATCAAAGACATAATTTTCCTTATTTTGAACACGCGTCCCAATACAAAGATTTCTTTGTTTTGTGTAAATTTTCTCAAAAATGTGGAAAAAACATAAAAAAAACTTTCAAACAAATTCGTTACCATGGGGATTTGTATGGGAATTTAATTTCTCAAAATTAAAGAAATCAAGTCTTCAAAACAAGGAAAGTTGGGAATGGAATGGCGCTTAAAGAATTTTTCATTATTTTAATGTATGAATTTTTTCAAACAAGTATATGAAACCATGGTAACGCATGTAACAACAATATTTTATAAACGGTTTAACATGTTTTAAGGAAAATTTACTCAAAACAAAGAAAGTAGTGTTCAAAATAGGTAAACAATTTCTTTGACCCCTCCATATATTTTTTTCTCTCAGTGTAGGCTATGAAAGTGTAATTTTTTATTGTTGAGGGTAAATGGAAAAATTTGAACAACTATTACCAGCGAAGGTTGAGTATAGCTATTTCACGAAAAACCATTTTCGATCATTGGCACCCTTTTCGGAAGTGGATACTCATCACGGGGATCGAACCCGTGATAAATTCCATCTTTAGCCGCAATGTGCGAACGCTTTTACACGCTCGACCACTGAGACTGTGTGAAAGCTGTTGAATTTTTCCCACTTTTGCCTTATTAATTTTCGTGAAACAGCTATACACTCAACATTCGCTGGAAATAGTGGTTGAATTTTTTCCATTTACCCCCAACAATAAATTAATTGGAATTTGATAAAAAAAAAAAAATACAACAAAACAATTTGGATAACAAATATTTTATAGTTTAAAAAATTAAAATCGTATTCCTAACAAGTAAGGAAGCCTAAGTTCGAGTGGAATCGAACATTATATACTCAGCTGTATGCTTTCATTGTTTGTTTGCGTTTGATGGAAACACGGTGTAGGTACTTTATATAAAACGAGTGCTGCATAAAGTGGGCGTGGCCACGCCCATTTTCTAAATTTTTATCAGTCATCCAACTAAGCATATGAATATTATTCTTTGTGCAAAATTTAATTCCTTTATGACTTCCAGTTACAAAGATGTCACGTTACAAATTCCCAAAGGGTGTTCCAGAAATATCTTTCTTAAAAAGTAGGCGTGGTCATAAACCGATTTCAATAAATTTTTGCGTGTCTATTAACACAAGTTATAAAAGTGTATAAACCAAGTTTCGTCATAATATCTCAATTATTTGCCGAGTTATAGGCTAAGAAATCTCGTATATTCTTTTGTCTAAAAAGAGGCGGTGCCACGCCCATTTTCCAAAATTTTTGTGTTTTTCGTTTTATGTCCACAGGTGGACTCCTGCCGTAAAATCTCAATGATATATCTTTATATTTGACAAAGATATCGCTTAAAATGTTTTATTAGGTCACTTTATAATATTCATGTATAAAAGTGGACGTGGTCGTCAACCGATTTCGCTAAAATTTTAAATATGTATTACCCCAAGTAATAAGAGTGCACAAACCAAGTTTCGTCATTATATATAAATTAGTTGTCGAGTTATGGGCTCAGAAATCTCGTATATTCCTGCTTCTAAAAAGAGGCGGTGCCACGCCCATTTTCCAAAATTTTTGTGTTTTTCGTTTTATGTCCACAGGTGGACTCCTGCCATAAAATCTCAATGATATATCTTTATATTTGACAAAGATATCGCTTAAAATGTTTTTATTAGGTCACTTTATAATACCCATATATAAAAGTGGGCGTGGTCGTCAACCGATTTTGGCAATTTTTCGTCCAAACATTTGCCTAGGTAAGTACATCACGCCTACCAAATTTCATCGATATATCTTCAACGGTTTCTGAGTTATGACTCATAAAACTTTCAATGTTTGCCCCTTAATAAGTGGGCGTGGCACCGCCCATTTTCCAAAATTTCACCATATTTCTTCATAAGGGCCTGAGCTCAATACGTGTGTGAAATTTTATCACTCTAGCTCTATCAGTGACTGAGATACAAAATTTCCGATTTTTACTATATAGGGGAGGTGGGCGTGGTCATGGTCATATTTCGCCCATTTTCAATACCATCCGTTCCTGTCTTGATACCAACTTACATTTCAAATTTCATCAAAATATCTCAATTTTTGCGCGAGTTATCGTGCTCACAGACGGACAGGCGGACAGACGGACAGACGGACGGACATGGCTCAATCGATTTCTCTTTTCACCCTGATCATTTTGATATATATAAGTCTATATCTATCTCGATTATTTCATTCTGTTACAATCCACCGTTAGGAAATCAAAACTATAATACTCTGTGTACTAGTACAGCTGAGTATAAAAATAGAATGTAACCATGGTGTACTGAATACATACATGGACCTTGAAGGTAACCAAAATCGGCCGAAAGTAACCACGTAACCATACGAAAAAATTGTAACCAATTTGGGTAAGAGTGACCAAAGTGGCAACGCTGGAACAAACTAACCAAGTAAATACTTACAACAAAATTGTTGCTCTATAAATGTCGCCGTAAACACAATGTGGGCGAAAATATAAGCAACAGGTTGCAAGTTACAACAAAGAAAAAGAAAACAAAAATAAGCAATAAACGACAACAGAATAAAAACAATATATACATACATATGTATGTATGTATATATGTAGATCCACGTCTGCTATGACGGCAAAAATGGAATACAAGAAGTATGTACATATGTATGTATGTATGTATATATGTACATATATGCATGTACGTACATAAGAACAAAAACTTGTAGTAATTTTTTTTTGTGTACATACATACGAGTCATGACAGGTGCTAAACTATTTTTGTTAAGGAAATTGACATAATCAGCGAAGCAAAGGTCCATTATGTACCTTGAATTAAGCTCTATGACGCATTTATCTTAACCTGTACAAGCTTTTTATGTTTGTTTACTCTCTGGAGAAATGTCTCATTAAAATTTTCGTGAAACATTTTAATCCTCTAAGTGCTGCTAAAAACGGATGAAAAAGTGCCATTTACATACGTGGCAGTTAGAGGGTTAAGATCTGCTTACAACCAAAAAATTCTTCATGAAGTTCTATTTGAGAAGTCTGAAGGCATAAATCTCATTTGAAATCCTTTTACCCATGATATGATATTTATAAATATGTATATTCATTGGACCTTCGGTAAAAATGTTAAAAGGAAAAAATTCCTTATGACCTAGTGGATACTGTATTCGTATTGCTACAGAATATGTATCTCTTTCTTCAGCTCTCCAATTCTCGACTAATATTCTATAGACGTACAATTCAAAATCTTCACGCGTTCGTCAAATTTTCTCGCTTGTCAAAAAAGTGCTTGAATGTTGATATAAAAAAGGATTAGGATGCATCACATAATGATACTTTTGAAAATTATCTGTATACATACATATATTTTATTTCATTAACTTTTTGGTAAATATGTACTGCATTTCTATGTATTATTCTTAACAAACCAACCAACCAATGAAAGTTCTATAAATGCTTATCATCATTAATTATACTCTTATGGGTGTTTAATTAATTATTGCAAGCAAAAGCAAGAGAAAAAATGAAATGAAACTGGCGAAACAGGCGCCAAACCAAGTCATAAAAATGTTAACAAGGAAATTAACCCGAGTTGTTGTTGCGTTGCCCCTACGCTGCGAACGCCGTGACTTGTTGGCTTCTTGAAACAAAAATAAAAATAAAAAAGTAAAAGTAAAATAATTAAGAAACGCGCAGTATTTGACCGATTTTGGCGTATGTACGAGTAGGTATGTCTCATTTAAAAAATTTAATTGCTTTAAAGGAATACTGACATGCAATGGAGTGCTTTTGGGTTTACATACACTGAATAAACAACTTACTCAGATTATGGAAAAGTAGGAAAGATTCGACGCTAAAGACATATTTTCATTGTTTTGATGTACAATTTTTTTTTCAAATTAAGGAATAAAAACCACGTGAGTAATTTTTTTTAGTGTATATACATACATATGTAGATACATTTGTATGTACATATGTGTATATTTATGTCTAGAATCTAGACTCTAGATCATAGACGCTCATGCCTATGCCCTTGAATCACATTTGTTTTTGTTTTCCCCCCAGACATAGGCACATATACAAATTCGCCCTTTGAATATAAAAATAAAATTTTCTTCCCCTGCCATATGCCCTCAGGTATAAAAAATTTCAAATGAATGCGATTAAGTTTCATATGGGAAGGGCGAAGCTACGTTAGCTTCGTCCTTCCCATATGAAGCTACGTTGGCGTCGCCCTTCCCATATGAAATTGAAAATTACACTAACAAATTGAAAATGAAATTTTTTTGAAAAAATTGAATTCTTGAATTGAAAAGCGACGTAACTCAAAACCCAAATAAATATAAAATAAATGCAAGAAATGCAAGAAAACCTTTTCTTTACAAAGAAGCTTTGAAGTAAAACCTTGGGTAAGGAAGAAGACTTTTGCTGCGAGGAGATTAACATTTAGCAGTCCCTAAATACGTTATTCATGGATTGAAAAAATTTTGAGTTGTGCAATTTTTTGATTTAGGGTGTGATTTGTAGGCAAACGAAAAAACTGAAAAAATTTCTAGTTAATATTGAAAAATATGTGGCAAAAGTGTATTTCAAATTATTTGAAGGAAAATAAAAGTAGATTTTAATAAGAAAAATAGGAATTAGAGCTTTTTTTGCTGAAATATTATTGCGAGTCACAGTATATGTTAATTAATTATAGGTACGTATATAAATTAATAATTAAGGTAAGTTACATATATGGCAGAAATAAAATATGACAAGTATCCACTCATAAGAAATGAAATTTTAATATACTTATTCATGTTCGGAAGCACTCATATTTGCGAAAAAGCCTTTTCTAGCCTTAAGTTAATCAAAACAAACCAAAGAAGCCTGATTCGACAATAAATATTGACAATTTATTAAACAGACTTGAATAAACTTATCACCTATTGTTATTATGTAATATGTAGATACATTTTGTTTATATGTACGAGTTCATATCTTAATTTAATATAAATAAAATATGTTGTAAATATTGTACATATGAATGTATTTATGTTGTATGTAAAATTTTCCAATCGTACAATAAAAATTTACTTTAGTTTGTAACTTTTTTTTAAATCTAACACAAATATTTTCTGAGTGCACTAATAAATTTTTGTAGATGTATTGGAGTTTCCCCATTCAATACGAGAGCGTTGGGCACCCTTGCTCTAGATACTAGAAATATGAAGTGGGCAACAAAATTTCTTTTACCCACGGCGCACAATGGGTGATTGCGGCCAAAAATAAATTCAAAATTAAAATATGAGTAAAACCATTTTTTTAAATAGAGATCGAAAGGTATATCAATTTGTAATAAAAAAGCTTATATAAAAATTTTTGAGTCTATGTGTATTCATTTAGCCGTACAGGGTGGCCAAAGTTGAGCAAAAAATAGGTTCTTTTATTTCTCAATGAACACACCTCATACAAAATGCACTATCTCATTTAATTGTTAACATACGAACTCGAGTAATACATCATTACATAGATAATGATTTTCTCTTTCAGAAATTATAGCCGCGGCTATCTTTTTCGACAATTTTAGGGTTTTCTGCCTCTGATTTGAGGGAGCTAGTATTTACCTAGCTTGTACCGAAACAGGTCGGTGAGTGACATTGATATCAACATTGAAAAATGTTATCGAAAATGTTAATGCTCTTAACCACAGATATATAAACACATATGTACATACATACATATCTACAAACATATGAATGTATAAATTCTCCACCATTTCGCACAGAAATTTGTATCAACGACAAAAGCAAAACAGTTGACTGACGCAAATTAATTTTCAGCTGTGCCAATAAATAGAATATTGACGTATTGAGAATACGAAATTGTGTACAATTTGTATGAAATTTCTAACCAAAAAAAAAACGTATGCTTTTTAATTTTTTGCTTAAGTTTGCCTACACAAGTGTACCTACATACACATGAAGTGTTCAAACAAAAAAGCTAAAAATAACACAAACAAGGAGGTGGATCAACAAAAAAAAGAAGGTTTCTAACAAGTTTTCGTCTCTGTTTAAATAATATTAACAAGTCCATCATTACCAGCTCTATTTAGGAGCCAGCTCTTATACCGGTCGATAAAAAAGTGTTGCTGGTATGCTAAACTTAGTATATAGGATGTATGTACATATGTACATACATAGGTCAGCTATTGCTGTGCCTTTTAAGCTAAAATTTAGCCTATTTTATTTAATCGACGTAAATAGGGCATTTAAAAAAATAATTTTGATACGAGTATTTATGACTTACATATATACATATATCCAAAAAGTTAATTTTTAACAATTATTTTCTGAATTTTATTTTTTCTCAGAAAATAAGTTATATTTTGATTTTTAGTTTTCGATCAGAAAATAAAAGTTAGTTTTTGAGTTTTATTTTTTCGACCAGAAAATAAAAATAATTTTTTTAGTTTTATTTTTCGATCAGAAAATAAAAATTATTTTTTGAGTTTTATTTATCGATCAGAAAATAAAAGTGATTTTCTGAGTTTTATTTTTTGGATTCAACTCGTACTACATACATATGTATATCCCTATTCTGGTTAAAATTAGCTCTGATAATTAAGGAGTTCTTTTTCATGTATAAATTAAAGCTTAAACGGGTGTTATTTTGCAAGTTGTTTATAAAAGAATATGACTACAAAAATATTCATCACGTACCTATCAGGAAATACTATATCCAGTTGTAGGTGCATAGATTGTAAACAGTTAGAACTATACCATTGACATACATATGTATATTCATACATACATAATTGAAAGTAAACATAAGTTATAAAAGAAAGAAACAATAACAAAACAGATGCTCAACACTAACCGTAAAAAAAGCAAATTAACATATGGGCAGTCACTCACTTGCATTGTCTATTTATTATTGACACTCAATTAAACTTATACACAATAATAATTATCGTTACAAAAGATAAATTTGCAACTTGAATTTGTCAGAAGTAAGGAATGCTAATACTAATTAATTGCGATAATAAAAGAAAATGAGCGAAAAAATTTCAATAATTAAAAAAATTGCATATTTTATTACACTACTGTATAATACCAAGTAACATGTTGATTACAATTGCATTAAAAGCTAAGTATGCACATTAGACCTCTGCACAATACCATTTGCCTCTTCTATATTTTCGAATACTCTATGCACTGTACAATTAGTCACAGCACAATTTCAATGCAGATACGAATATAACCCATACTTTTCATTTGGAATACAAATACTATTTCTATTTGCTCTGTTGGAGCGATTAGTGTACACTATTCGCCACGATAGAATAGAACATAATAATAACCATCTTATGAAGTATTCACAAAACCTTGTTGCTTCTTTGGTTTGTTTGTTTATTTAATGTGCATATGGCATTAAGGTGGACCAAACAATAAAAGCCCAACAAACATATGTTCCATTTTTTAATGATAAGAAATGTTTTTCTTGTTCATTAAGGACTTTGAAAAAAATTATGTATCATCACTGATATAAAAGGAGAAAGAAATTTGGAGGCATTTGCACGACCTCTAAATTTTAATATATTAAGGAAAAATTTTAGGTATAGATTTCCGTATTATATTCCAAATCGAGTTGCTCCGCGAATTTCTGGAGAAGTTTATTTCCTTCATAAAACCACCTTAATGCGCCAAATAAGTTTCCTAACTAATGCCGAAAAAATCAAAAGAATCCAAGTATTGGTTACCGAGTTATTTTAAAATATATAAAACAGTTGGAAATATGTAGATCGTAAAAAGCTCTGGTTCGAAATTTATTTTAGACACATGGTTTCTTGGCCAAAAAAGCTTGAAATTACCCAAATTTTTATAATTGCGATGTGTCCCTGTTAATTTTTTTTGGCCCCTACCAATCGACCCGCCCTAGTGTGTATGCATATGCACATACACACACTCACACTAGCAGCGCAATTTTGCTGAACACAACGTCTGGATGTGTGTTTATGAAAATATGTATGTACATACATATATTTCGATTATATTCGAAGTATTCGCAAGTAGCGTACACTATTTGCAGAACCTTTTTAAGGTCATGTAATTGTCGCTACGAATAAGTAATTGTATTGGTTCTGTTTATGGTTGTGCTCTACTTGCGTTTATTCTAAAACGACAGAAACAAGTAGGTACTGTAATTGGACGGCCGCGAATATTTTGTTGGCCGTTTCGAATCCATTCGTGCAGCCTTCTAATGCACATCTATTAAGTAATTGTGCTAATAAAACTGTAACATTGTTGTTTAATAAATAAATATGAATGTTAACTCGAGACACGCAAGTTGGTAGTTAAGGAGTTATTTTTGCCGCGATTAAAGTAGTTATGTTGTTAATATTTTATCCCTTTCGCCACATATGGCTGATAAATTATTATAATTAATCACAATGATTACGGTTTGATTGATTTTTTTTTTTCAAGTATCCATTTAGCGATTGGTTAGAAATTGTTTTCATATTTTAATGATTACTTTCCAATTACCATTAAAAACAATAAAAAAGATTATACTTATTTACAATTTAATATGTATACAAAAACTATTGTATAAACAATCTTTACGACTCTCTGACCAACTATACATACAAACATACATACCTGTATTCGTACATACCCAATAAACACAACGGATTCGCCTCGAATTCGAGACGAGTTCGCTTCTCTGATTATATTATCGCGGCGATAGTTCGCGACAATAGATCGGCGAATCCGAATTCCCAGGCGAGTCACCCCTCATTAGCGATTCGAGCATTTTTATATTCTCGGATCGTTGGCGATTCGCTTTTCAGTCGCTTGAGTAGAGTTTTAAATGGTAAATTAAAGTCCAACAGGGAGTTTCTTCGTGTAAAGCAAGATTTAATAAAATTAATAAATGCTATTGCGATAATTGACTTTTCTCGAGTCCATCTCGAACTCGATACAAGTCCGAAAAATTACATTCACCTCCTTGAATTCATCTCGAATTCGCCACGATATCATCCTCGCTTTTGTGTTTATTGGGTATTGATAAAAATCAATAAAAAACGAAAAAAAATTAAAAAAAAATTCAAAAAAAGTAATCATAAAATGTCATAAATAATCAAAAACAATGAAAGATTTTTTTTTCAATAGGTAATCGTAAATAATTATGATTGCTTTTTGATTGTTTTTAATGGTAATCAATTCAAATTTGATTTTTCCTGCAAATGAATTAAAATAATAATTACACTCAAAACAAACTTCTCTCGATCAAGAACATATTTTTCTTTATTTTGAATACGCGTTCCAATACAAAATTTTCTTTGTTTTGAGCAAATTTTGCCAAAAATGGAAGTGGAAAAAACATTTAAGCAAATTCGCTGCCATGATTATTTGTATGGAAATTCAACTTTAAATTCAAAATTAAACAAATCAAATTCTCAAAACAAAGACGAGTTGGAAATTGAATGGCGCTTAAGAAATTTTTCATTATCTTGATGAATGAATTTCTTAAAACGAAGTATATGTATGAAATCATGACAAGGCATGTAAATAACTTTATTTTATAATCCCTTTCACGCGTTTTAGGGAAAATTTACGCAAAACAAAGCAAATAGTGTTCAATATAGGGAAGCAATTTTTTTAATCCGTCCATATCATTTTTTTTCTCAGTGTACCAATTTACCCAGTACCCAGTATACTTATCGACACCCATCGATAGCAGCAGAGGAAGAAGGAAGCCTCTTCTGTATTGGAAAGGTCTGGTAGAGAATGACTTGACATCCCTTGGTGTTTCTAATTGGTACCAGTCATCATGAAGAAGAAACGTCCGGTATGTTTTGTTGAACTCGACCAAAATCGTTTAGACCAGCCATCGGCACGCCATACCACCCTGCGCCCTGCAATATAGTCTCTCTCTCACAATTTCGCTGACCATTGCTTCAGACGGTTAAACTGCAATTATGAAGAAGTTATTTTCGCTTATGCCTCCTAATTTACTAATTGGAATTTAATTAGTATGCGGTTGGCAAAATCATTTGTCGATGTTATACTCTTAAGCGTGAATTACAAATGTTCATATAAAGAACAAAGGCATTTAGTGACTTTTTGAAAAAAAAAAATTGCAATAAAAATATTTGAGTACCTGTACCTGAAATTCAACGTATGTATTTATGTGTGTATCTACATATGTATTTATATATGTATGCACATATAAGAATTATTAAATATTGCCTGAAGAATTCTTACAGCACAATACAATGAAGTATTAAAATATAGGCTCCGAAAAACTGCATGCATATGTATTTATTAAAAAACAAAGCATTTTCCCACGGTCGGCTTAGAATACTTACAATTATGAAAATATACGACTATTTCCTGTGACAATTAACGTTTTAAAATGCTCATTACATACCAACATCTTTGTGACACGAAATGTACTGAAATACAACCAATGAACTTATAGATATCTATAAATACATACATATGTATATATGTATGTATGTATGTAGGTATGTATGTATGTAGGTATGTATGTAAACTGAAACTTTCAATTAAATTTCAAATAAAATCGCTGAACGTGTGAAATTGATGTGTGCATGTATTTACTAGATGTACATATGTAGTAGGTATATCGTGTTTATCGTATATAGTACGATATACTATTAGAATGCAATAAATGTACATATCGCAACCTAAATCATAAAGTGACACAACTCAAAAATTTTCGAAATCGTGTTTCTTTCATAAATCAGCGATTGCCAAAAATCTTTTCCATCAGTCTTTTTTAACTGAAAAATAACTAATATATGGTCGTGGCCTTTTCCCATATCCATATATGCCGATAAAACAGAAACAAGTTTTTTGGCTCTCCTGAAAATTTTTGAATTTTGAGTTGGGTCACTTTATGATTTAGGGTGCGATATGTACGTAAGTGCATGTTATTTAATAATATGTACATATGTATGTATATATAATACTGCGTGCATGGGAGTGTGCCACATTTATTTTTTTATGGTATCTAATACAGAATCTTTTATCTAATCCAGCTTCATTACGTCGCGTCTCGTCGCCAATTAGGGCCGTTTACTCAACCTCTGATTAACGCTAACCACTGTTAAAGTCCGGTTAAACATCATTATCGACTTCATCAAACCATACATTTAACATGTAGTTGATAATGCAGTCCATAGTTTAACCGGGTCTTTATCTTCTGATTAACGCTAACCACGGTTAAAGTTCGGTTAAACATCATTATCGACTTGATCAAACCACGTATTCAACATATGGTCGATAATGCAGTCCATAACTTAACCGGACCTTTGTCCTCCGGTTAGCGTTAATCAGAGGTTGAGTAAACGGCCCTTAGACTTCTTCATCAGGAAGCGAAATTGCACTATGAATAACCCAAATACCTATTAATTTTGGCGGCTTATTTTACTGTATGGTTGCTATATAAGTACATATCGACGCTTCCAAACAAAACTGTACTAAGTCTGAAAACTGTGTTTTGCAGGAGAAGCTCTCAAAGTTTAAACTCCATATGAAACTTCGATTGTATGCTAAGTATATTTTCACTTGTAACTTCTGTTTGGATTGAACGATCAACACCAAAACTCGACAATATTAAAGTCAGGGTACGCTTTATTTATTTTTTAATTTAAAAATTGTGACTCATTAGTGACGCCGCTGAAATTACTTTTCAATAAATCTTTATTTTCTGGAGATTTCATTAGTGAGTGGAAGAAGACTTCGATAACACCCATATTTAAAAGTGGTAGTATGAATAATATCTCTAACTACAGACCGATTTCCAAACTATCATCTGTTGCCAAATTATTTGAAATAATAGTTAATGAAAAGCTTTATTTCTCGATAAAAAATATGATTTGTGGCAATCAGCATGGCTTTGTACCAGGTAGATCGACGCTAACTAATCTCTCTGTATTTACGGAGGATTGTTATGACGCTTTTCGCAAGGGTGTACAGGTTGATACCGTTTACACGGATTTCTCTAAAGCCTTTGATAAGATTTCTCACAGTATTTTATTAACCAAGCTAGCCTGCTTTGGATTTCATGCAAATACCCTGAAATGGCTCAAATCATATTTGAGTAACAGGACTTGCTCTGTCGTCATTGATGGCATTCGATCTAGGACTTTTATTGCTAAGTCGGGTGTACCTCAGGGTAGTATACTAGGCCCACTACTGTTCATTCTTTTTATCAATGATATTTCGTCATGCTTCTCTACATCTAAATATCTGCTTTATGCAGATGACCTAAAATTATACTCAGAGATCAGATGTCCGAATGATGCTTTGGCTATTCAGTCTGATCTTAATAACCTATTTGCCTGGTGTGCTAGAAATCGTCTATTTCTGAACATTAATAAATGTCATATAGCAACATACACCAAATTGCACAATCCGATCAAAACCTCATATCATATTGCTAACTCCGTGCTCAGTTCGGTAGATGAAATAAAAGATCTGGGGGTGTTTTTCGACACTAAATTCACCTTCATCACCCATATTAACTACACTATCACTAACTCACTTGCCACACTTGCCTTTATCAGAAGGAATGCAACTAGCTTTACTGATCCATATACAATGAAAACTCTATTTTCTACCTTCGTGCGGTCTAAACTAGAGTATGCGTCGTTCATTTGGAGACCATATCATGCTATTCATATCAACAGATTAGAGAGAGTTCAACGTATCTTCATTCGTTATGCTCTATTTTCATTAAATTTTTCTCATCCAATTCCGTCATATGAGTCTCGATGCCGGCTGATAAACCTAATATCACTTAAAGATCGAAGAACTGTTCTGGCTCTGAGTTTCATATCAGATATTGCTACTGGTAGGGCTGATTGCCCTTCACTCTTAGAGAGGTTATACTTTAATGTGCCGAGTAGGTCCCTACGTCGGAACGAACTTTTTTATGTAGGCCTTAATAAAACGGCATACAGTGCTAATGCTCCTATTAACAGGTCACTTTCTGAGTTTAACAATTTTGCAAACTCTTTAAACCTTGACCTGGCTGATACTAAGTCTACTCTTAAAGACAGGCTAAATAAATATTTTATTTGTAATTTAAGTAACAACATTAGATAATATCGATTTATTTTTATTGCTATTTATATAATTCAATAGTAAGAATCCCGAGGATCTCATTATAATTAAGTGTTAAATGGTTGCAGATTTGTGTAGTCTGTAAGAATTATACATTCATTGACTTCAGAAATTGAAATAAATAAATAAATAAATATAAAACCGCAAGAATAAATAAAAATTTTGCTACGTGGTTTTTCATGGCAAGCTCTCAAAGTTTTTATTCTGTAAAAATCTCGAGTTGTATTATATGTACACTTTTGCTCATAACTTTTGATTGGATTGTCCGATTGATACCAAAATTAGACAGCATCTAAATTAAGGCATGCTCTACCTGAAAACGCCAAAAACGGGAAAATGTACTAAGTCGACTTAGTACAGTATTGTTTGGAAGCGTCGATATCGTCGTACCATACGAAAACTAGCATACGTTTTTTTGTGACTGACGAAAAGTAACAAGTTCGACTTGTGGCTGAAGAAAACTATCAATTTCGTTTAAACAACAACTATTTTAATGTAAAAACAGTATATAATTATTGATACTTTTCGTCAGCCAAGAGTCGAACTTATTACTTTTCGTACAGAATTTCTTTATTTATAGCTTTTGCCAGAAATTTTAAATATGCTAGTTTTCGTATGGTACGACGATATGTACATAAGTATCTATGTACACCCAATAAACTCCACGTATTCGGCTCGAATTCGAGAAGAGTTCGCTTCTCTGATTATATTATCGCGACGATAGATCGGCAAATCCAAATTCCCAGGCCAGTCACCACTCACTAGCGATTCGCGCATTTTTTTTATTCTCATTTTAGAAAATCTTCTTCTGCGAAAACGCCTCTTATTCGTCCCGATATCATCATAACTTTTGAGTTCCTTGAGTAGAGTTTTGAATGGTAAATTGAAGCCCAATATGAAATTTTTTTTCGTGAAAACCAAGATCTAGTAAAATAAAAAAAAATGCTATTGCGAGAATTGATTTTTCTCGAATCCATCTCGAACTCGACACGAGTCGGAAAAATTACATACACCTTCGCGAATCCATCTCGAATTCGGTACGATATCATCATCGCTTTTGTGTTTATTGGGCACACATACATACCTACATATGTATATTTTAGAGAAAGTTAAAGCAGATGATCCATTGGCATGTTAGGACACCGCCACATCCCGTGATATTACCAATGGCAGTACATTGTTAAGTACATACATACATATGTAGATCGTGTGTTTGCATATTATACAATTATGTATGTAAGCATGTATATTTATTTAAAATAATACCTATGCCCTTCACATTGTTTTAAAAATATTGCATGCGTACCTACGTGCCTGCCTGTGAATTTTCAATTTTAATACTCTAGAGTCTAGACCTGATTGTTTTCGTCAATTATTATTTTATTTAAGTGATGAACTGGTTTTAATTGGTATAGTACATATGTATGTATATATTTATACATATGTATGTACCTATATGTGGGTTACGCCCAATTTGCAAACCTTCGGCATACATAATGAAGGCTATTGATACTACACACGAAAGTTCATGGCACCTTCAGCTACTGTTCAGTTTGAAGGGAAACCCCCCAAAGAAAATTAAGTCAATAAATAAATTATCTCCTTATACTGTGTGTTTTATCTAAGATAATTTTTTTATAGAAGCTCGTTTAGTTTGACAATAACGTCATCCGTATATAACACTTAAAAACAAAAAAAAACAACTCCGTTTCCACAGTTGACCGGAGCCCAAAGTAATCGGAATCAAAAATTGTATACTTGCGTATGTACTTGTTATAATATATCGCCCGTTTTATGCAATAGGGATTTAACTCGAAATTTTCGATTTCTTGGATTTTGCCACATATTTCAATAACTGGTTAGTGCCTTTGAGTCTAGTCTTATAAAATACTCAAAAAGATAAAAATGGCGGAAATAGAAGAGATTTTGTAGTTAGCCGTAGAAGGAAACTATTTGAAATTATAAAACTTTATTTGCGTTTTCCCAAAAAAAATTTTTTTTTGAGTTAAATCCCTATTGCATAAAACGTGCGATATGTACGTGCAATTTTAAACTTCATATGTACATATATCAACAATTTTTCGTGTTCCTTTTTTAACATCTTTGTATGTAGGTCAACTGGGCAAAACTTGAAAAAAAAAATCTTTAGTGTAACTTCAGCTTCAGATTGCAGCGTTGCAAAAAGTACATTTAAGACACATCCAAATATGTATGTATCAGAGATCAGCATGCGATACATTTTTATACTCAGCTGTACTAGTACACAGAGTATTATAGTTTTGATTTCCTAACGGTGGATTGTAACAGAATGAAATAATCGAGATAGATATAGACTTATATATATAAAAATGATCAGGGTGAAAAGAGAAATCGATTGAGCCATGTCCGTCCGTCTGTCCGTCCGTCCGTCTGTGAGCACGATAACTCGCGCAAAAATTGAAATATTTTGATGAAATTTGGAATGCAAGTTGGTATCAAGACGAGAACGGATGGTATTGAAAATGGGCGAAATCGGACCATGACCACGCCCACCTACCCTATATAGTAAAAATCCGAAATTTTGTATCTCAGTAACTAATAGAGCTGGAGTGATGAAATTTTACCCACGTATTGAGCTCAGGCCCTTATGAAGAAATATGGTGAAATTTTGGAAAATGGGCGGTGCCACGCCCACTTATTAAGGGGCAAACATTGAAAGTTTTATGAGTCATAACTCAGAAACCGTTGAAGATATATCGATGAAATTTGGTAGGCGTGATATACTTACTTAGGCAAATGTTTGGACGAAAAATTTCCAAAATCGTTTGACGACCACGCCCACTTTTATATATGGGTATTATAAAGTGGCCTAATAAAAACATTTTAAGCGATATCTCTGTCAAATATAAAGATATATCATTGAAATTTTATAGCAGGAGTCCAACTATGGACATAAAACAAAAACCACAAAAATTTTGGAAAATGGGCGTGGAACCGCCTCCTTTTAGAAGCAGGAATATACGAGATTTCTTAGCCCATAGCTCGACAAATAATTGAGATATTATGACGAAACTTGGTGTGTACACTTTTATCACTTGTGGTAATAGACACGCAAAAATTTATTGAAATCGATTTATGACCACGCCTACTTTTTAACAAAGATATTTCTGAAACACCCTTTGGGAATTTTTAACGTGAAATCTTTGTAACTAGAACTCGTAAAGGAATGAAATTTTGCACAAATAATAATATTCATATACTTAGTTGGATAACTGATAAAAATTTTGGAAAATGGGCGTGGCTACGCCCACTTTATGCAGCACTCACTTTATATAAAGTACAACGTGTTTCCATTAAACGCAAACAAACAATAAAAGCATACAGCTGAGTATCTAATGTTCGATTCCACTCGAACTTAGGCTTCCTTACTTGTTTGTGATTTAGAGTATACTCATAAAAAATGCGGTGGGAGTATGACCGCAACTGCAAAATATGCGATCATAATAAACACCGTACCGCATTTTCTTGATCAATTCCGGTATGCGGTAGTATGGATATCACAACACCGCAAACACCGCATATCGTAAACAACGTATACCGTAAACACCGCATATCGCAAACACCGCATACCGCAAACACCGCATTTTCCAAATAGATATATTTACAATGTTGCCAGTGCGATTTCTTGTTTGTAATTTTTACCGTCTTATGGATTTCTGATGAAAAATACTACTGATTACAAATTGATTTTAACCAAAGAATATCTATACAGGAAAACTCTCAGGATTGGTTTTTTTTAATTTTTTTATTGAAAGGGCCACTTAAAATTTAAATTTTGTTTACATTCAAAATAATTTGACTAATGAATTTCAAGGTAAAAATATGTACATGAAATAGTTTTTTCCTAAAATCCTTGAATCACATTTATGGCTTCTAATACACATAAGTTTTGTTTACACATGTTTGTTTGCCTGTGACATAATTCTTTATTTTCCAACGAGGCATTCATTCAATTTTCACAATCGACAAAATTGGCTACGATACATTGATTGAAACCGAAGTTTTTGTCATTTTATTGGAGCAACAACAATACACATGTTTATTTTTATACATTTTATTATGCGCCCGTCGGAATGAATACTTTTCCGTCAATCTAACAAATCGCTTAACTGAGAAACATAGTTGAATTAGATTTTTTTTACGGCAAAGCGAAGTACTGAATGTGTCGATTGTCATTTAATTATATTTAATTCAACTATGTTGTCAATTAAACGGATTGCTACTTTGACGGAAAAGTATTCATTCTGACGGCACTATTAGTCTTATTGGATTCCAAAAAAGAAATTTTTTGATTATTTCATTATTGAAAAATATTTTATTATTCAAAAAACTGCCACAAAAAACAAAGGCGCACAAAAATAAAAAAAAATACTTGAGAATAAATTTGCTGTATATCTTATAATTAGTAAGACATATCTATGTATTTATGTACAAACAAAAATGAATTTTCAATTGCCTATACCTTTGCAGTGTGTGAAAAATTTCCGGCAACACTGAATAGCATACAAATAAACAAATGCGGTGTTTGCGGTATGCGGTGTAAACAACACTAAATACCGCAATATCATTTAGGTTTTCAATCAATGCGGTGACGGTGAATTTTTTTTCTGGGTACTGATTTTTTGAGCCACTCAGAAAATAAGTATTTTTGCGGTGCTTTAGAAAATGCGGTGCACCGCTGCTGATCTCTGGTATGTATGTAAATATTTATACGTATCGTATACTTCCTTTTTTATAGCTGATCACGTGTTAAAATAAAAGGGTGAAACAATCAGTATCTTCCAATGATTGCCTTATTAGCGATATTGATTGCCGCTGGCCATATGTATTAAGTACATGCCTCATATGCGATCGCAATGACAACAATGACCCATTGTGTGTATGCATTTTCCGGAGATGCCTTAGTCATCTGAGATTGTATGCTTTCCAAAAAAGGAGTTTTAAAGGTCGAAGTACAAACGTTTAGCCTAAAAAGGCAGGATGGATCTCCAGTGATCTCTTCGAGATTTCAACGGATATGAAGGTTCTGTTTTACTGGAGAATAGACCTAGTTCTCTATTTGAATAACAACCTTTTGCACGTCCATTATCGAAGGTTAGACCTGAGAAGAGATAATCGTTATCGTCTTGTTAACCAAACCATATGTATATGTACATAAGTATTTCAGTTCTGTACACTCAAAAAAAAATTTCTCTCGATCAAAGACATAATTTTCCATATTTTGAACACGCGTCCCAATACAAAATTTTCTTCAAACTAGCAACAAATTTTCTATCAGATGTCGAAGGCAGGCAATAGCTCAGCGGTTAGAACTGTAGTTATTGTACTGCAAGGTGCGCAAGTTCGAGTCTTGGTAGAAGCAAAAGTAACCTGATGAGTCTTAGAGGGATCTAAGGTGAAACAGCTGTAGTTACATCCATGCTTAAAAAGTTTTTTTCTAGTTTCTAAAAAATAAAAAATAAAATTTTCTTTGGTTTGTGTAAATTTTCTCAAAAATGTGGAAAAAACATAAAAAAACATTCAAACAAATTCGTTGCCATGGGGATTTGTATGGGAATTTAATTTCTCAAAATTAAAGAAATCAAGTCTTCAAAACAAGGAAAGTTGGGAATGGAATGGCGCTTAAAGAATTTTTCATTATTTTAATGTATGAATTTTTTCAAAACAAGTATATGAAACCATGGTAACGCATGTAACAACAATATTTTATAAACCTTTTAACATGTTTTAAGGAAAATTTACTCAAAACAAAGAAAGCAGTGTTCAAAATAGGTAAACGATTTCTTTGACCCCTCCATATATTTTTTTTCTCTCAGTGTATGTGTGTAATAATCCTTTTACAATCATTTACACCTTCTTTATTTTATTTTAATTTATTTTATTTTATTTTATTTTATTTTATTTTATTTTATTATTAAAAAATAAAAATACACTGAGAAAAAAGCACAAATCGTTTTCCAACCAACTTCTTGCTTAATTTTTTATTGGTTGAGTTATTCATTTGAAAAGGAAAAAAAGTAATAATATTATATATTATGTACCATTTCAT
This sequence comes from Urophora cardui, assembly GCA_960531455.1. NCBI lineage: Eukaryota > Metazoa > Arthropoda > Insecta > Diptera > Tephritidae > Urophora > Urophora cardui. The sequence goes on along the minus strand of OY482671.1, from coordinate 144,513,224 downwards.
TGTACCATTATCTGCTTGCCTCCTTACCACCCTCACAATTAAACAGAGCATGTTTGTTGTTTAATAGTAACAACGAAATGGTTTCAAATAACATTTTGTTACATTGACAAAGATCATGATTGATATAACAAAAGAAAATTTTCGAATATATGTAGGTATCAACAAAGTAATGGTAATATTAAATAAAATTCACATTGATTTAATTTCCATTGTGAAATTAGTATATAATAAATATTAACAAATATTTTGTTGTTATTTTTTTCAGTGTAATAAGTTCTTACGCTTTAAAACAAGTTATTGTTCATCCGCAAAGGAAGCACATTTCGATGTATAATGTATGTATATTTCTACCTATGTATATGAGTACCTGTTTGTAACGAATACAATCTAAAGAATACCAATCCAAAAAGAATCTGATGATGAAGATTTGGTTAACTTCTTCCAAATACCCACAACACACACACACACAAAAATTTCACAAATTTTGGTATCCACCTATCTATTTATACTGTTTTTTGTGCAAATAAAGAAGTCATGTGCGTTATTAAGACCAACATTTCTGGTTCTGACTATATCCCAAACTTTTCATTTGACATAAACATAGTTTATTTAACCATAAGGTAAAACTTTCTTTTTAAAGAGTCATACACCGTTGTGGACGCTACAATTTTCAGAATATATTTTTATGTCAAAAAAGCGAATTTTCGCGAAATTCTTTTATCGTTATCTAATCACAGAGCAAATCGCTGCTTAGGTATATATAACATTTAATATAAGTGCTACCGGTTTTTCTGTAATTAAAAAAAAAAAACTAACTTTTACGTTGCGGACGTTACACCTAATTACAAAGATAGGCTATTTTGTAATATACAAGAATAAAAAAATTTAAAAATTAACAACAAAATCACTTTTCTGTGGTTAGGGTGAGCGTAAAGAAAAATAAAAATAAATAGGGAAATATTTGGCTTTGAAAAGAGGGCATGAGAATTCACATAAAGCAATCAAGTAGAATAGTAATATTTGCTCTTTTGCAAGAGATTAAATAGTAAGCTTAACAACTAAATTGTACAATTAAAGCAGCTTTAAATTTTCGTGCTTGCTTGACTTTTTCTGGGAAATAACCTTATGTAAGTAAAATATGAAAAATTAGACACCTATTTTCCGTAGAATAGGTACTATTTACTAACGATTTCCTTGTGCTTTTAATTAAACCAAAAATTAATTTGAATACGTTCTAGTTATATATGTACATTTATTAAAAAACTAGTACGTTCCTTCGAATTTATGCGAGTTTATTATTTCGATATTCTACGCAGTTGAATGAACTCACGCCAGTGAATTGGCAAATAAAACTTGCTTGTCCAAACTGTCAACAACTCCACTTCAAAAGTATTCGTTTTGCCTCAAGCTGAATTCTCATTAGCATCGCTTCAAAACGGCCGCGATGTCACTTATGTATGTATGTATCAGCAGCAACATATTGAATCTTGCTATGCCGGATTGTTGTCGATGTCAAGCAACTTTTGCATGTGCAGCCCTGAAATTAAATCAAAACAACCAAATCGTTTTAAATCCTTAACAAAAGGTGGTATTATTTATCAATGTTTTTGTTTTTTTCGCAAACTATTTATCTTTGTTACCTGCGATATAATATAATCGTATGTATGTACGTACGCAAGTTCCATGAATTAAAATTAAAATATCTACATATGTATATTAGACCGTATCGCAAAAATTAAAGTTCGCCATACGCCCCCGCATATGATGTCTTTTTGGAAAACATTTGCGGAAAAGTTTTTTAATTTTTTTGGACGCCGCTAGATGTCGTTAAAATTTATTTTTCTCATATCTTCGTTATTTATAGTCCTATCTCTAAGTTTAATACACCAATGTTTTTGGCTTGAAAGGGCGGCTTATACTATGGAATATTATTAGCCCTATGTGCGCCATTGGGGTCACTACCACCCAGTACTTAGCTTATACCACCCTAGTGTACCTTTTTTTTGTTCTTTTAGGTTAATTTTTCAGAAAAATTCGCTGAGGAGACCCCTAATAAAATTTTATGCCAAATAATTTTCTAGAACATTTTAACCTTCTAGCGATCTTAAAAATACTATTTTTCCTGATTCTCAAAAAATAGGGGTCAAAATAACCCTTTATTGTCGGTGCTAGAGGGTTAACATGTTCTAGAAAATATTCGCCATAAAATTTCAGTAGGAGTCTCTTCAGAAAAAATCTTTGTAAAATGAATCTAAAAGACCACAGGAAGCGAAAAACTTATATTCCTCGGAATGTTGAACGCGTATTATTTTGTGTTTTACTGAAGCGATCGAAATACTCCTTTTGCAAAAGATTAATGAGTTTAGACTACGTTTAACATGCAGCTATAAAAAATTGCATTAGGGTGGTATAAACTAAGTACTGGGTGGTAGTGACCCCAATAGCGCACATAGGGTTAATAATATTCCATAGTATAAGGCGTCCTTTCAAGCCAAAGGCAGTGGTGTATTAAACTTAGAGATCGGACTATAAATACCGAAGATATGAGAAAAATAAATTTTAGCGACATCTAGCGGTGTCCAAAAAGAAAATAAAAAACTTTTCCGGAAATATTTTCCAAAAAGACATCATATGCGGAGGCGTACGGCGAACTTTATTCTTACGTCCCTATAAGGCGAGACGGCCTAATGTACATATTTTATAAGTCACTAATTCAATATTTAGCTTTTATTGCTTAAGCAAACTTTCAATATCGATTTAGAGTTCAATGGTATTTGCATGCATATGTACATACTACCTATACCGCAAACATATTGGCATTTTTTTAGCAAATGAACTTTAACCTAACAAGCTGCCTTCTGCAATGAATCTCGAACAATATAAAATATATTTCAAAAATTTAGCGAAATACCAGTTTCAATTTAAAGAAGATTTAAACAATCTGCAAAATTCGGTCATTCTGCAGGCATTCACAAATTGTAAAATAAATATGTACATACATATGTATGTATTGGTATGCAGTTCATACCCAGCAGTATTTGAGGTAAGGAGGTGCATATTCAATAGAATATTCAGTATGAAAAATAACCTGAAACTGAGTTCAAAATTCATTGCTGAAAAAATAACTGAACACGAAGTGAAGCCATCAGGTGTATTGAAGTATATGCTATGGAAGTTCTCCCTTCGTATTCAGGCCTTTTTTCATACAGAAACTCTCCCTTCTCTTTCTGCAGTTTTTAGGTAGTTGATTTTCGACGCCACCTTTATATAAAAACGAAAGGGAAAGTTCAGATTTTAGAACTACATCTCTACTGAATATTCAGTAGGAAATATGTGCTGTTTTCCAGCTGATAAATACTGCTGGGTAGAACTTTGACTAGAAGATAAACAAATACAAATAATAGTATTCGATTAATCAAACACATATCCATTTATGAATGACTCGAAATATATTTGCAAATTACTATGCAGAAAGTCCAAAAATGTCATACTATAAAGTTTATAGTATAATATAGTATAAACTATAAACTATGCGCTACGAAAACTTGACATTATATATGTACATACACATGTATGTATGTATGTACCATTGAAAAAAAATTAAAAAAAGCAAAAGTTGATATTATTCCAACGATTCCACTGCGTATGCAGACAAGGTGAACTACAACTTAAAATTCTTAACTGGTTTCTAAATACACTAGTTACCCGAATTCGAACGAACGCCATCACTATTTCGGTAGAAAAAACTAAATATGTACATATATGTATGGGCATGGTTAAAAAGCATTCTTATAAGAATGAAATATAGTTAGTATGTATGTATGTAGGTATAGTTACGTATCAACATTCGTCTGATTGTTTATCGCAAATTAGCGCGTCACTGCCATTGTCAACCGTCAATCGGCCTTTGACGTAGCGATTTTTAATCCTCATTTATCTTTATGATTACTCTTTAAATTTATTATGGTTTACCATATTTGCATTTAATTTCTAACCACATTTTTATTGCACTAATTATGTACTTATGTATGTACATATGTATGTAGTACCTACATACATATTTACTTCTTTATTTTAAAATTTCCTTCCGTTTCTTTATACCCAGTGGCATATTTAGTTGCGCCGTGTAGCGGTTATTTGCTAAAACCATGTTTTCCAGAGATATTATTAGCTCCCATTATGGTTATTTACTTTTCCAATCGTCATTTAGCTTCGAATCACATCATGCCGAATCACTGCGTTCAATTCTATACAAACTTTTGAAAGCGAATCCTCTAAAATTCTAAATCGAACTGGTTTCTAACTCTCTAAATAATCCCATAAGCCACGCTTGAATCAATGGCGTCTCTAAATTTTCATCGGAAATACGTACGTACATCGAGAGCTGCTAATCTGAATAACGATTTACCGTATAGGCCGATCAATTCACGAACTAATTAACAACTTGTTTGGAGAGTCAATTATCTACTTCTCGTGTAGACATGGCAAATTGATAAAAGGATCTCTACATTTAAAATGTTGATAAAAAAAGTACGTTTAGTGCGTTTTTTTTATTTAACATTTTACAGATAGTTTCGCTTATAAGTAGTATACTGCTCACAATTTAGTGTTAGGTCCCACTCGAATATATGTACATATGTATGTAAAACGATTTACGTAAAACAATATCATAAGTATGTATGGACACCATAGCATATGCATCCTGCAGGGAACATTGAGTTCCCTAGTGAGCAAAATTTCTAGTTCCGAACTAGCGAAAAGGTGTCAAAAGGGAAGTAGATCAATTCTAGTTAGACCCTCACCAGTTCAAAAGGAGTGAATTAAGTGACCATTATAAGACACAATAAGGTTGTTCTCTCTGTCTAATATTTTTGCCGAGATATCATGATATCTTGAGAAATTTGACACACAGAGAGAGCACACCTTTAAGAAGATAAAATTCGAACTGACTTCATTGTGAACTAGCATGTTAGTCATATTCTTTCCACTCTTTATACGGCTATTGTCGCTTTGCTTTGCTTGCTTCAATTTCGAATTAATTAATATTTTATCCGAATAAAATAAAATACTTAAAAAAAAGAACTAGAAACATAAATTCAAACTCGCTTCTCATAGAAGACTATTGTGAATATAATAAAATGGTTGCATTTCCCGTGATATTTTTCTCATGATGTCAAATATCACGGGTTGAGGTGTGAGAAATTTGCCGAAGCTTCAAATTTGACAACACGAGTATTTTGTTGTTGTGCTCTGCAAATATATCACACTAACGTCATTCAATTGCCGTCGGCTACGAAATATACATTTTGTAGCTGATCGGAGACGGTTAAGGTCGCACGGGGACCCATATGGTTATATGAAATTTGACCCCTTTGCGACACCCCTTAACAGTCTGCGAACGGGACGAAAATTTATATGCGGTATCATTGAGTACAAGACACACAATTGTTAGCATTAGATATACAAAAAATTAAAATAAATTTTTTTATTTTTTTTTTATTGTTTGTTTTAAATATTTAATACCTTTCGTAGGCCTTTTAGCTAGGCAACCAATATGCGATGATCTGTCAGTTACCACTGTCCATTGATAAATAACAGATGAGCGAATATATTTCTGTGGTCACAAGCAAAAACCGCTTAAGTCGACTTAGGAAGATTTCGAGTTATATATACCAAGTTATTCTCCTTTTAAAACTCTATATTTCTGTAAAACCCCCATGCTTATAACTTAATTCAATAAAAAGATATAAATAAAAACATTTAGGCTTAACTTACAATAGAGGTATATTAAACTTGCTATAACAGCCAAAGTAGATGTATATACTTAATCAAATTTCTTCATGACATTTTGTTTTATTTACAAAATTTGATCGTAACATTGTGGATGGCTAACTGATTTTGCGTCCATAGTTTTTAATCGACTTTTATGATTTGTTAAGAAACGCCTTCGAATATAAAAATCAATTTATCTCGAAATCATATTTTTCGACTTAAGCGATTATTGCAAATTGCCACAGATTTGTTCTGCCAATAGTTTGACAAGCTGTTCAAACAAACAAAAAAGAGGTACAAACCCTTTTGCTGCGATAAAAATCTCCTTGAAAGTTCATTTGCTTAAATGGATTCTATAAAATTAAAAAAAAAATAAAAATTGGTACATTCAATGGATCAATGCCGAAAAACTGCGTAATAAGATTATAATAATTTGCACACGATGTAGACAAGTAATCAATAGAAGTGCAAAATCTAGCATATCAATGCAACATTTTAAATAACAAAATATTAACTTAAAGAAAACATCGACACAAAAATGTACGCCTAAATAATAATGATCCAATTCGATGAACGTTTTCCCAAACCATAAAAAAAACATAATTTCTGCACAGGAGCTACACACATATTAACATATGTAAATAAATATTCAATTAGTTAGTCTAAGCGAAATCCTTAAAACTGTCAAATGCACTCTTTTTAACACAAAGTGTTTGCATTAAAAAAAAAGAAGAGCAAATTAGCAATTGATTTTTATTTGCATGTGATAAACAAGTAGCTGCTTATTTGTGAAAATTATTTGCGAACTTTCAAAAAAAAAAAAAAAACAGAAAAACGTTAAATATTTAATATTGGATAATATTTTATATTCAAAATATTTTCGCAAATAAATGCGAAATTTCATAGTGGAAATGTACCAAAGAAATCGCCGGTAATGTAGCACCTTTAAGCGCGAATATAATTAATTGCAAACAATGGCAAGCGAAAACTTAAAGCATTTAAACGTGTGGTTGCTAATTAGAAAAGTCCACATTTCTAAATACTGACAGATATGTATACATATGTACATAAATACATACATACATACATACATACATATGTATCTACATAATTATATGTACATACATACATATGAATTTAAAATAGTCGGGGTAGTTAGTGATTTTCAAGGTAATATTGTAAACTATTGTTATCATTTATTGCATTTACTATTTTACAAAACTAGTAGAAAAAAACATAACATTGGTCAATAATGATAGACACTAGAAAAAAGTATAGTTGTTAACACGTAATTAACCACGTACATATACATATTTACTAGTAGTAACCACAGACACACCACATACCCGTAGTTACATTGTATGTACTATGTGCATATTTCTATGTAATAATTTAATACGCATATGTACATTTTGTTTATTCCAGTTACGCATATTTTAGTTTTCTCACACTTTTACATTTCACCTCATTAGTATCTACGTATTTACTTAAGTCGGTATGAACAAAAGGCAACATGGCGTATGAGTGTTATTTTACAAGATTTCTATTCATGATGAGATCACTCATACGCCATGTGGATGGTAATAAAACCGAAGCCACCGTGTGACTTCTTAATGAGTAAAAACAAAAAACAAAAGCAAGAGGTATAAAATATATATTCATATTTATCAGTTGTATCATGTTTATTTATGTCAAAGTTTTTGCGACTAAAAAGCTAATTTACCTTTAATTGTTATCTCCTATTCATACTCATAACATGTACAATGTACCTACTTACATACATATCGGGCCATAACCGCCAAATTGACGTAAGAAACATATCAAACTTTTTGGAGGAGAACGATTTCTTTTGTAAATAAATATCTATTTAATAAGCTACAAATTCCAATTTCTGTTCATACAACAATTTTGACATTCAGACAACGCATCAAGAAAGTTTGATGATAAATTTATACATGCATACATATGTATGTATGTATATACATAATCTTAAAAAACATAGTATGTACTATGTAATATATGATAAAAAAGTAATTTAAAAAAAAAAAACATTTATTCACGCCTCATCACAACGAAAAAGCTGCAGAGAAAGTCGTGAGTTTTTTTTTACAGAACACGTGAATGCTTCGAAGCAACAATGAATTATTGGTAGCGTTACGGAAAAATTTCTGCACTTTGTATAAGTTGTCAACACTTTATTAAACCTGTCAAAATATGTGCATAAATAATTGATAAATAATAATTTCATTAATTTGATTAAAATTACGAGAATTTTTGCAGTCAAATAAGCCAATCGAATTTTGGCAGTGTAGCTAACGTCGGTCAAATAAGTGAAGCTAGAAGTAATTAAAAGTCATTCTTAACCGACTCCTTGCACAAGTCTATAAAATTAACATCTCTAAAAGTTATGCGACGGGGGAGGGGGTTTTCTCTACGTTTTGGCAATCTGCGATACGCGGAAGACATAATTCAATATTCAAAGGTCCAGTATGCATATGGTCTATTCTTTTGGAAAATAGCGCCCATAAATGTATAAGAAGAAAAAATTAAAATTTCTGGAGTCTAGGGATATGTACGCCCATGGCCTACAATTTATGGGTTTTCTGTGGGGGTCGATTCCATATAGCGTCTGCCTATATTTTTGGTCTGGTGGTACTTACTCACTTAACCCTGATTATATCTGCGTAATTAAGTATAACTACACTGTGGAACAAATTTAGGTCAACAAAAGTTAACTCGGTTCTGAAAGTTGGGGGTGAAAATAGAGGCTAAATTAGAAGACCCGTATCGCGGCGTTTGCTTAGGTTAGTTCGAATTTGTTTTTAATCGACCTTTGAACTTTGCAGGCAAATGCCGATTTTCAGCATATTGTTTGTATGGTTTTTTTGCTATAACTCGTCGACTAATTGAGATTTTAAATTTCCTATACAAGGGGTCTATAACATTTTTCTCTACCTCTTATAGTTTCTGAAATATTGATGATTCAATTTGAATTTTTTCGATTTTTCAAAGAAAAAATTGACTTTGTCAGGCAATATCTTTAAAACCAAAATTTTCACCTTCGGTTTTACTCCCTTGCGTGAAGCTATATTCTATTAGCAAAAAAATAAGCTATCAACGAAGAAAATCCATGGTAAAATGGAAAAGTTATAGGCGATCATGTAAATACAGCCAAGTCGCGCAATGCCTCTGCAGTAGCAGCACATTGGCAGCGCAGTAGATACAAGCCCATTTACGGGTATAACATGCATAAAATATACCCGTGCAGATGCATTGCCCGACTTGACTGTATTTACATGATCGCCTATAACTTTTCCATTTTACCATGGATTTTCTTCGTTGATAGCTTATTTTTTTGCTAATAGAATGTAGCTTCACGCAAGGGAGTAAAACCGAAGGTGAAAATTTTGGTTTTAAAGATATTGCCTGACAAAGTCAATTTTTTCTTTAAAAAATCGAAAAAATTCAAATTGAATTATCAATATTTCAGAAACTATAAGAGGTAGAGAAAAATGTTATAGACCCCTTGTATAGGAAATTTAATTTTCTTTCGTTTGCTGTCACTCCAACAAAAAAATCTCAATTAGTCGACGAGTTATAGCAAAAAAACCATACAAACAATATGCTGAAAATCGGCATTTGCCTGCAAAGTTCAAAGGTCGATTAAAAACAAATTCGAACTAACCTAAGCAAACGCCGCGATACAGGTCTTCTAATTTAGCCTCTATTTTCACCCCCAACTTTCAGAACCGAGTTAACTTTTGTTGACCTGAATTTGTTCCACAGTGCTATTATATCGATGTGCTAGTGCCCAAACCGGATAAGTAATATTTTGAAAAATGTTCAGGAGAGCAAATTTTGTGTTTAAATAGCACTAACTTGTTATCTATCAAATTTTTTTCAGTTACAACGATTACGAATAGTTAATTGGAGTATGTAGAATCCAAATGTGCTAAAATTATATTGATGGTTTCAGTACCTATACTATTTTTTTAGTGATTAAAATTTGTTGGGCACTTAGCCCGTTTGGCGCCAACTTTTTTTAATTTAAAATATTTTTGTTAGAGCTCTTCTATGAAAAATTTATTCAATTTATTTCTGTTAATACATATTTTATTATCATTTAAAACACTAACATAGTTATTAAATTCAAATAGTACATTTTTATGGGTTATTTAAATAGGATACGAGCATAAATTTTTATTTTGTGGCACTTGGAATTTTTGTGCACAAGAAAAATTATGTTTATAGAAAATTTGAATTTCTAAGCGCGCTTATCCGGTTTGTGCACAACAAATATTTCATTTTCAAAGCACTTGACTGATTATGCCATCGCATATCGCCGCCATTATTGATAATTTCCTTACAAAAATTACACACGAGGTAGGTACAGTGTTGATGATTCCAAAAATGCAATTAATATTATGTTCAGATTGACTTCATTTAACGTGTTAAATGGCCTACAACCTGATAAATGGGCAAACCCAGTTCTTGAACGTGATAAATTGCACGGAAATTGTTGTTGGAATTGAAACTAGGTAAATAATTTAACACGTTCAAAACCCAGTTTCGCGCAGTGTTGCATTAGCAAAAATGTCGTTACTTACAGGGGACATACCCAAGTTTTTAAACGAACAGGTCGAAAATTGGCAAGTGTCAAAAAAAAAACCAAGTGTAGAAACAAACGCCGTTGTTCGCAAATAATTTAAAAATGGAAAACGTGAAAAGAAAAAAATTTAAGTGGTCCACCTCATTCGAGAGTGCTATAATACAGGTATGGGCGATTACATTTCGAAATCTTGCTTTTAATTGACCAAAAGCATTTTCTACCACTCTTCGACACTCTCGCAGGCGCTTAATTATAGCATTTGAGTATATCTCCTCCAATATTTTAAAAAGGTCTGCTAAGAAAATTATTATTTTAAAAATTACGAAAAAGTTTCCGTGCCGAACCATTTCTAAAGTTTGTTTACGGTTTTGAAATGAAAACAACCAGCTGTCAAAAGTAAATATTTTTTTTTTGTGGTGAAATATCTATTCATTTCATGATCTTGTTTAATGTCGAAATTATCTGAACTTCATTCATGTTGCGGTATAAGTATGTAGTATGAAAAATTTTAAAGCAGATATGATATAAAAAATAAAAAGTGCAGCACTGGCAACACTCTCCAGGAATGTGCCAGGCGAAGTTATTGCTGGGGGGTACAATAAAAAACTCTTTAAAGCGATAATGGACCTCCCCAAAAGCAAAATGAGAATAGTGACTGGATTTCTAACAGGTCACTGCAGACTCAAAAGCCATATGGCCGATTTTCTGGGAAAGTAAACCAAGTAGTTTTTTTTTTTTTGTCAAATATTGCAAGCACTGGGGACTTGCGGGGTTCATGACATATTATAGTAGCTGTTGAAAACAGTGGCATTCAATTTTAGTAGTTTTAAATTAAACTTTTCGCTCTTTTTATAAAACGTTGTGATTAAAAAAAAATATGGTCGGAAGTAGTTCAGTAAACAAAAAGTTAAATATAACATGTTTGTTGCGACTAAATTTAGCCGTTCAAGTTTTATCTATTAGAAAATTAGTTATAATATCATAACACGTAAAGTTTTTAAAAAAGTTATGTTCCAACTAGGAGTTATGTGAAAAGTAAATGTGCCGCAAAAATCTTATGTAACGTTAGCAGTGCAAAACCAAAAAAGTTTTTTTAAGACATGTTAAAATACGTTTTAATTTAATTTGTTTATATATTTTCTTAATACTATACGTATATCTCACGTTCCAATTAAAAAAAGCTAAACTTCCAAAGATTTGAAGACATTGTTAGCTTAAATAATATGTAACGTTAGCAGTGATTTTTTATCTATATAATACATATAATAAAATTGTAACAGGTCGATGTCTGTACATTGCAGATATTCAAGAAAAACTGATAGGAGAGGTCATTATTGGACCAGCGGAACCCAAATCTACAATTTTTAGAAGTCTATCTGTCTGTCTGTCCGTCTGTATGATTGTGCGCGCATCACGCAAAAACTACTGAATAGAACTGCATGAAACTTTCACCATTCTATCACTTAACGCCTAACTTAAAATTCAGGGCAACTTTCATTTGGATATCTCATCCAGTTCCCGAGTTATTGACCACAATGTGGGAAAAATGTGGCCAAAATGTGTTTTTTTACCATAACGCCCGCGTCACACAAAAACGACTGCATAGAAATGAATGAAACTTTCAATAATCATTTTCTGGATGAAAAAATGAGAGCTATTGGAAAATGGGCGTGGCACAACCCATACAAACTTAATCTTTCATGCTGAATATCTCTGGAAGTATTTTCCGGAGGATATCAAAAGTTTGAGAGATAGGGATAGGGATAGGGAGATATCTCCGAAACCAATGGAGGTATTGAATTTATTAGAATTACTTATTGCAGCACTCATCAGCACCTTTTATTTGATACCCATATTGTACTAACAAATTTTGGATCACCCTTGGTCCACATATGGTCGATAACTCCAAAACTAGTTGAGCTATAGAAATAAGGGATATCTTAAATCTTAAAGTAGACATCTATAATAATAATAATAATACAATGGCGCTATTATAACTCTGACTAGTTTCATTCAATTCCATCATTCCAATTTTTAGTGACCCGCGCACAAACATAAGGACAGACAGACAGTCAGACCGACAGAAATTTTAAAAACAGTTCATTTGGATTCCTCTGGCTCCTTTTTTATTTTCTGTTTATCTGCAATGTACAGAGATCAACGGTTACAATTTTATTATATGTAGAGATACTCAGTTTTCGCACGTGTAACGTTAGCAGTGCTTTGTGTAACGTAGGCAGTGCCTTATTTTATGTTAAATTACGTTAAAAAATCCTAAAGATTTTGGTAAAGCGGTATGCCATGACCTTGTGACATCCTTGCTATATAACATGAAGTAAAATTGGGATGATTGTCTCAGCAAGTTCGCAGAAATGAAACCAAACATGATCTGTATCTTGATCTCACTTCCAAATGATGTAACGTTAGCAGTGCGTTTCACGCGCTTATAACTTTTACGGTATGGTAGCCATCAGACTAATTTTACTCTTAAAATGAAGGTATAGGTCTACCTGATAGCATAAGTAACAGAACCTTGGACGTTTATAACATTTTTGTTATTATTTCGTATAAACTAAATAAAAACTCCATGCGAATGCAACGTTAGCAGTCAGAAAATTGACCATATGCACAAACTTGGCATTTACTCGAGCAGTTTGTGCCGTTTCTGTGATATGGAGGACGAGACTGCCGCGCACATTCTTCTCGAATAGCCATATCTAGAAGGAGACAGAGGACACTCCGGCAGTGTCAGATCGAGCGCAGATACATACATACCAAACCCGAGACCAGGCGAATTACTCAAATTTGTGTATGAGATTGGCTTAGGGGAGGTATTATAATCAGTTGGAGGGCACAATAGACCCATAGGTCGTAGTGTATATAAACCTACATACACCTATGTATCTACATATGTTAATATCTATGTAATTTCGAAATTATCTGAACTTCATTCAAAATTTTAAAGCAGATATGATATAAAAAAAAAATAAAACGTCTGCTAAATATCTATGCATTTTAGCGCAGAATCAACAAGGTTTATAGGCTTGACAGACGGCAGCGATAAAACCCGATTACCACAACAATTAATTCGATTCAAATTTTACCCTGACAGACGGCAAGTATTGCTGAAGGAAGGTAGGCGCAGCGGCGAATTAAAAATTTTTTTTTATTTCCAAAGGTAGATTGTAATGTCAAAATCAAAGCGAATTCATATCATGGTCAATAGGAATAGTTAATTCTCAAGTTAACTCCGAATTAGCTAGATATTCCGGATTATCGCCGCCGTCTGTCAATGCTATTAGAGTTCATTTTCATAAATTTGATTAGGTCGCTATAGCATAGTGTGTAGGTGTTCACCGCTTAACATTCAAGAGCGTTTTCCTAATTCAAGCCATTGAAGAAAAAAGAACTGTTATTGTCATAAGCTAATTAAGCTGTACAACGCAAATTTTCATTGCAGACTTAGGGCCGGTTTCACCATCTCCGATTAAGCACTTAACCAGAGATTTTTGCCCGGTTAAGCAATTTATTTGACAGCTCGCCATACGATTGACGTCAACTAACCAGCGATTAAATTAACCGGAGGTGGTGAAACCGGCCCTTAGTGTTATATTTTTACCAGTCTATTATTATTAATATTAAGGTTGTTCTCTCTGTGTGATTTTGGCCTGGCAAATTTGCCGAGATGACATAAGTGTGATAAATTTGCCGAGCACAACAACAAAATACACGTCTTGTCAAATTTGGAGCTTCGGCAAATTTCTCATACCCCAACCCGTGATATGTGATATCATGAGAAAAATATCACGGGAAATGCAACCATGTTATTACATTCACAATGGTCTTCTATGAGAAGTGACTTTGAATTTATGTTTCTAGTTCTTTTTTTTTAAGTATTTTATTTTATTCAGATAAAAAATTAATAAATTCGAAATTGAAGCAAGCAAAGCAAAGCGACAACAGTTGTATAAAGAGTGGAAAGAATATGACTAACATGGTAGTTCACAATGAAGTCAGTTAGAATTTTATTTTCTTAAAGTTGCGCTCTCTCTGTGTGGCAAATTTCTCAAGATATCATGATATCTCGGCAAAAATATTAGACACAGAGAACAACCTTATTATGTTAATAGTAGGCAATAGACATGTTCCCTCTATAAAAAGCTTATTTATATCTATAAGCAAACAAAGCTCGCTTATTTAACAAAGCGACTTGGCGCAAAGCATGATCAAGCATTAATTCAAATTGTTAAATAAAATATTAATTGTTTATCATTTCGTCTCTTGTTGGCTTTTATCTTATTTTTTATTTTGCAATTATAATTTCCTATTCGTTAAGAACAAAAGCTAGAATTATGCAATAGTCAGCCTGTCCATCCATCAGCATTATGCAACTATGATAGTTTAGGTTTGGGTTCGGTGGAATGCAATAATAATGTTTTGTTACAAAACCCAATCCTATTACAAGATTCAAACTTTTAGCGGAAGTTTAGGAAACGGTCCCTAATTTAAATTCTTTGTATTGGATTTTTTTTATCAATTATTTTACCTCTATATACTAATAACAGAAGCTTTATAAGCTTAATCAGATATATTTTTACAATTAGTAATTATTAAAGCGTACAGTTATAATAAATTAATAAATATCAAGTTTAAGTCGATCAATTCAATTTAAGTTTAAACGATTTCGGAGGATTTAAGAGATATTAGAAAAATTAAATGTCATATAAATATGACACGTAAGTAGGTTATAGGCTTGTAAACAGTAAGCGAGCACTCAGCCCACTGGGCAATAGCGAATACAGCGTGTATAATGTATCTTCAGGGCCGAATCGAAATAAGGTTGTTTCCTGGTTTCGAAGTATGCAAAAAGCCCAATGGAAATTTAGTTTTAGTTTGAAAATAAAGTTGATAAATTTAAATTAAAGCGTAATTCCACGCCTCAGTTTGAAATTATGAAGAGAAGCAAAAATATGCATCTTAATTTAAAAATAAATCTGACTTAGGAAAAAAATTAGCATTTAAAATGATTTCCGAAATGCTTTCACGCGGTTAGGCTTAGTTTTATTTTCAAAAAGTCTTTGAAGGAACACTTATCTCATTTAAAAATGCAGAAGCAGAATATAAAAATTAATTTAAATATTCATAAGTCTAATTAAATATGTACACACAATCTATGTATGTATGAATGTTTGCGTGCATATATTTACTATATGGTTAAATAACTGCTATTCTAAATTAAGTACATATGTACATACATACTACATATACATATGCATGTACATATGTTGTATTTCTTATCTTATTTTCTTCTCAGGCATCGCAAATCATGTAAGACTCAACGGTTGACATTTTCGTGCATGCGATTTTGCTACTGTGACTTGCGACAATAGCAGGCAAGATAAGCAACTACAAATAGAACTTAATTCAAAATATATAAAGTAGGTAATATGTAAGAAGTAGGTACATAAGTATTATAAAGGCAGAAAGAAATAAGTAGTACTACAAAGGTACTTTTCAAGTAGAAATCTTTATGAGTTAATTAAGTATGTATACACCAAAACTGTCTTAACATGAATCCTAAGTGCAAACACGGCAGGAATTTTTGTTGCCTTCAAAATTTTACAAATATTTAGGACACTAATAGGCCAGATAAATAATATGCACTTGACTTATCTTATCTGATAGACGGGAATTAATAATGAGTCATGATGTGGAAAGAAACTTACACATTATATACATATGTAAGGGCCTGCAAATTAAGTGCATTTTACGTAAAAGGACCTAAATTTTGGCCTAATTTCGTTTTAGTCAAGAAAAGTGTACCTACTAGTTCAATCTTTTCCAAAATTAAGCATTGTTATTCGGTAGCCGCTGTGCTATAATAGGAGGAGTGCTCCGCCGGCATACCAGAGGTCTCGAGTTCAAACTCCTGACCGCATCCAACCAAAAATTTAAATTCATTAATTTTCTAATTAAGTAAAACCGAATAATTGGGTTTTTAAAAAACAGCTGTCATCTCTCGGCAGTGGGCGGCATACCCTCCGAGCGTAGTTCTGCCATGAAAAAGCGTCTCACAAAAAAATGCGTTGGCCGTACAGAAAAAAAACTAAAACTGTTTGTCCACTCAATTATCCGAAACACACGCCTCGAATTGGGAGAAAAGTTCGGCCTTAAAACTCGTTAGAGTTACATATATCCTCGCCAGTGTATTATATTACTAGCAAATACCCGTTGCTTCGCAATGACGAATAATTAATCTATGTTAAGTCAAGTCAAGTCAAGTTAAGTCAAGTCATGTTAAGTTACATAAGTTATTCCGAGGTTATCTGGTTCCACTTGATGACCCGGTCTAGTCATTACAATGAAAATAGCTCTATGTTGAAGCCGTTCCCAACACCTTTCATTTGATACCAAATCTCACAAAAATGCCCTGTTCCGCATTTTGACCCATATCTGGGGACCCTGCCTAGGAATCACAATTAAAAGAGTTTTGTGTTGAAGTCCTGATCAAGGCCTCTCAATATCACTCAGAAACATTCAAAGCCATCCGGTTCCACGTTTTTACCCATATGTGGGGACCCGGCTTAGGCATCACTATTAAAATAATTCTGTGTTGAATTCCTATTCAAGATCTTTCATTAGATACCAATATCGCTCAGAAAAATTCGATGGTCAGCCGATTCTACGTTTGATACCAATATCTTTCAAAAACATTCCGGAGTCATCGGAGTCCACATTTTAGCCCATATCTGGGGAGGATGTCTAGGCATCACAATGAACACTTATGACATTTTAAAAAAAGATATATTAAAATCGGCCCAGTACTTTTTGAGTTATCGCGTTAGATACATTTTCCATAAAATCAATTTTATATAATTAGTATAGATAGTATTGATTAGTATAGATATAGATTAGTAGCTTTATTCGGTAGAGTGAACTTTCGATGGAAAATGGTCTAATTCAAATAATTACAGTGGCTGTCTCGGCAGTAAGCCATCCTGGAACACCACCAATTCTCAGTGATTGTGTCCACTGTTGCTTGGTCAATTCGGGCAATTTTAGGACGAATATTAACTTCGAAACGGTACATTTCGCAACAATGAAGTTTTGAGAGTTGATGCGTGTAGTAGGTAATAAATTATTGATTTACATAAAAAGTTAAAATCTATAATTTTGTTAGTTTCACCAAAATTGCAATTAGGACTACGCATGTATACCTACCTCAAATTTTGATAAAAAAAAAAAAACAAAAGAAAATTATATTTAAGAACTTTATCTTGGTTGTATGGAAAATAGTATGAACACGCGCAGTAGTGTCGCAAAATCCAGTAGAAGCCTTCTAGTTTTGAACTCGAGATTTTCTATAGGGTAATTGTTGATGCAAGACAATCCTAAAATTAGGCTTCAGAATAAGTCTTTTGTACGGCGATACAAGGGATTTTGCACAAGAAAACATGCATAGAATGGACGTAGAGCTTGCGCGGTTATTCCAAACTGCGTTTATGAAAAAAAAAGAATCAATGGAATTCCATTAATAGTAATCCCTTCCTTGAAAAAAAAAAATTCAAATATTCCTTGTAGATTTTTTTGTTTCTGATTGAATTTTATAAGCCTTACCTCAAGGACCTCAAGGAAATATAAAATTTATCATTGCCATATCTATATATATAAATATACAATAAATATGTGCTAAAATTGATGGAATATACCATAACACCTTATGTAGTATTTCTATAACTTTTTTTTATTTGCTAGTTTTCCGAATCACCCTACACAAAGTATTCTAGTTTCAAACCAATATAATTGCAGAAGAAGTAGTAAAAAGAAATTCACAATAAGTAACGCAATGCCATGGATCAACAAAAAAGGAGAATGCATAAGATCAGCTGACGTCTTCTTCAATGTTCATAAACACACGAACACAAGCATTTTGTTTTTGTTGACATATGCCACACACACACGCACCCTAGCCCCTGCAAGAACTGTGCAGGTCATTTGACCGGTCATATGACCGGCAGGCATGACCAAAAGTTTTGGGATATTTCCTATCACCTTCCTAAGGGCATCGGTAACTTTTGTGACCGTTTCATTCATCACGTTCCCGTATGTGTATTTTCAAATTCCATTCTATCCTTATCTATCTCATTGGTTTTGAACTTGGCTAGAATAACATCCCAGCTAGAATTGTGTGACCGAAAGTACTAACACTATTACAAAAATATAATATTACCACCACATTTGCACTCGTATGTGTTTCTAGCCAAGTTCAAAACCAATGAGATAGATAAGGATGAAATGGAATTTGAAAATACACATACGGGAACGTGATGAATGAAACGGTCACAAAAGTTCCCGATGCCCTTAAGAATGTGATAGGAAATATCCCAAAACGTTTGGTCATTCCTGCCGGTCATATGACCGGTCAAATGACCTGCACAGTTCTTGCAGGGATACGAGTGCAAATGTGTTGGTAATATTAAGGTTGTTCTCTGTGTCTAATATTTTTGCCGAGATATCATGATATCTTGAGAAATTTGCCACACAGAGAGAGCGCACCTTTAAGAAAATAAAATTCTAACTGACTTCATTGTGAACTAGCATGTTAGTCATATTCTTTCCACTTTTTATACAACTGTTGTCGCTTTGCTTTGCTTGCTTCAATTTCGAATTAATTAATTTTTTATCTGAATAAAATAAAATACTTACAAAAAAAAGAACTAGAAACATAAATTCAAACTCACTTCTCATAGAAGACCATTGTGAATGTAATAACATGGTTGCATTTCCCGTGATATTTTTCTCATGATATCACATATCACGGGTTGGGGTATGAGAAATTTGCCGAAGCTCCAAATTTGACAAGACGTGTATTTTGTTGTTGTGCTCGGCAAATTTATCACACTTATGTCATCTCGGCAAATTTGCCAGGCCAAAATCACAGAGAGAGAACAACCTTATTATATTTTTGTAATAGTGTTAGTACTTTCGGTCACACAATTCTAGCAGGGGCATTTCCATAGGGGCCAAATCTGTCAAATTCTTCTACATTCCTCTTTGCATGCAGAGCTGGGCGATAAGGATTACGATTACAAGATGATTACGATTACAGTAATCGTAATCTTAGAAATTTTGAAATGACGATTACTGTAATCGTAATCGTCGTTATAAAAATTACGATTACTATAATCGTAATCGTAAAAAACTTGAAATTACAATTACTGTAATCGTAATCGTCGTTACAAAAATTACGATTACTGTAATCGTAATCGTAAGAAACTTGAAATTACGATTACTGTAATCGTAATCGTCGTTACAAAAATAAGAATTACTGTAATCGTAATCGTAAGAAACTTGAAATTACGATTACTGTTCTCGTTTTCTGGGATTACAATGTGTAAAAAACAGTGATATACTTACCCAACATCGTTTTCCAAGAAATAATAATAATTTTTACATACATACATACATATGTGTTTATTTCTCACACATTAAGTAAACAATTAAAACTGGGATGTGTATTAAGAAGAGAGAAAATTAGCGGAAATAATAAAGATACAAAATTAAGACTGCTGTTTGGATAATTTACATTCAATAATATTCAATATTAGCCTTAAGCAGAACTAATTTTTCAAAAGAAACATCGTGAAGTGCATGGCGTCGAGGACTGTTTATAATGCCCGCCAACGAAAATAGCCTTTCCACAGGTGCTGATGATGTAAGCGGGGTGCTGAATCTTAAAGATGCTTTCTTTATCAGATATCTTTTAAAACAGCCATGGCTACTATCAGCATCGTTCAAATATTTAAAAAATTCTTCTCCTATAATGTTTGAATGTTTGAGCCACTACCAGGAAGCACTTCAGGTAAATCAGTGTTTTCTAAAGGTATATTGAGTTTTAAATAAAATATATATTAAGTTGTTTTATAGATATCGACGGCTGAGAATAAGATCGCCCTATTTCAAAAATTGTTTCAAAAACGCCCTATTCCAAAAATTGTTTGAATAACATCCTATTTCAGATTTTGCTTCAAAAACGCCATATTTAAAAATTTGTTTCAATAACGTCCTGCTTCAAAAACGCCCTATTTCAGAGAAAATTCCATATATATTTCTCTGAAATAGTACGTTTTTGAATAATTGTCTGAAATAGGACGTTATTGAAACAAATTTTCAAATAGGGCGTTTTTGAAGCAAAATATGAAATAGGATGTTATTCAAACAATTTTTGGAATAGGGCGTTTTTGAAACAATTTTTGAAATAGGGCGATGTTATTCTAAGCCGTCGATATGTAGTTAGGTATTTACCGCCGAAGTCAAAAAAATCTTCATCTAATATTGGCTTTTCATAGTTATGGTCATTTACATCTTCAAAAGTTGCAGTGGAGTTTTATTACTTTTTAATTTTGTTATGAGATAAACCTAAGTAATTTGTTTAGTAAAATTTAGCAATTGTAATACATATTTTTTATACATGCAAAATCCACATTTTACGAAGAAAATTAGTGTGAGCTACAGCTCGATTTTTATGCATGAGGCCATTGTCTCCAGCCCACTAAAAGCTGCTATCTCAACCGCAAATATTTCAAAATGTATATAATATGTGTGAAATTGCAAGCTTTACATAAATATTTGTAGTTTTTAGCACTTCTTTCAGAGCCAAGCATATTTTCCTCCCTACACCTTTTAGTATCAAAAAGCAATTTTAATAATTTTTTACATGTAATTCTTAAATTTTGTAATTTAAGATTACAGAAAATAAGGATTACTGTAATCGTAATCGTCAAAAACTTGAAATTACAATTACTGTAATCGTAATCGTCGTTACAAAAATAAGTATTACTGTAATCGTAATCGTCAAAAACTTGAAATTACAATTACTGTAATCGTAATCGTCGTTACAAAAATAAGGATTGCTGTAATCGTAATCGTCAAAAACTTGAAATTACAATTACTGTAATCGTAATCGTCGTTACAAAAATTACGATTACTGTAATCGTAATCGTAAAAAACTTGAAATTACAATTACTGTAATCGCAATCGTCGTTACAAAAATTACGATTACTGTAATCGTAATCGTAAAATACTTGAAATTAATGTAATTAATGTAATCGTAATCCTACGTATAATCGATTGCACATGTAATCCTTATCGCCCAGCTCTGTTTGCATGACACTTCTGGCCCCACTATGTATGAAGGTATGTCTTCATGCGAAAACCTTTATTGTTGAATCATGCGCAATGCTGTCAATTGAACTGTCAATGCAAACTAGGGATGGGCAAATTGGAAAAATATATCGATATATATTGTATCGATATTTAAAAAGACATCGATTTATGCCGTGTAAAAACATCGATATATCAATATATCGAAAGGGCTGACTTCACATTAAGGAACCACGTCCCGCGAAAAACCACTTCTTCACGGGGCTAGAGGTGCTCTCACAGATCTCAAAACTGGAATCCAAACTTGCCGCAGACTTATAGTTTACTATATATTTGTTGTTAAAGTTGGATGGATCTACAGATATTCTACGAATCCTGAAGTATAAACATAAAAATCATTAAGAATTGCTTGAAGAAGAAAGTAATGTAAATTCAAGCACCCGGACATTATGGTTATATCAGAAATGTTTGAAAAATATCGAATTTGGCTCGAAATGGCAAAAAATTATCGATGCACGGTAGTTCAAAATATCGTCGATATTATCGGCTGTACTATTTTAAAAATATCGATATATTGATATATCGATATATATCGCCCAACCCTAATGCAAACTGTCATATGGTGATTTTTTGTCAAGAAATTCAGCGGCCGTGGAGGTATTTTGCTATATTTTGTGGTTTAATTCCTAAAAAAAACTAAAATAAATTAAATTTTTGCAAAATGACCAACGCATGGAGAGCTGCGGGACTTACGTAAGTAATTAATGAAATAAAAATACACTAGATGATTTATTTGCACAGAGTTTAAGTCTTGCAGCAATTGTTTTCACATTACGTAATTACAAAAATTAAAAATGTTCCTAATTTTTTCATGTTCATAGCTACATTCAATACTCCAATATTTGTGCGCGTGTTGTGCGACAAGCGCTAAAAGCGAATTTACGTACAGATGTAAGTTAAACTGTAATAAGATTCTATTGCTAAATAATGAAACATACGAATTTGGTTTTTTCCCCATTCAAGGCTGCCAAGCGCAATGAGACGCATGTGAAATTTACACCATGGGCTGATGGAAAACCAGCACGTAAGTATCAATTCTTGTGATAAAGGAATGTAACATTTTCAGATCTCTCCGAGTGAAAAAAGACTACAATGATTGATAGTGACAAAATTATGGTATCCACTGGTCTCATTATTTCCAACGGCTATTGCTTGTAGAGTCGCATTCATTTTAGAAACGGTTGTTACAATAACGAACATGCATTTCTACTGAAACCTTAAATTCATTAATATTGATATATACGCGCCCACGTTAATCGCGATTAATATCCCTCCAAGGACTGTTTCGGCTGTATCCCTCGGAACTGTTGAAGTGGTTTTGCTATTAAAACAATAACAGCAACAATATAGCAATTTAGTTTAATTTTTTTATTTTATTAAAAATTATTTTACGTTACCTCATATATATGATATATGTGTTATTAAACGTATTCCTTTTTTTCCTTTACGAAATTATTGAAATTACAGATGAGAGATAACTGAACTATCTGCCAGCGAAATATTAAAAAAAGTATGCGATTTGTAAGTGAAAACCAACAAACAATATTGCTTTGCTCCCCAGATATCTAATTTATAACAAAAAATCCAGCGCAGCCACTAACATATATGTATGTTTCATGTTTTGATAAAACTTGTATTTTTCTGTTTTTTGTGTTAGACCAGCATCGAAAAAAGTGCAAAAACGACCCGTTTATTACTAAATATGCATATTTTTTAATTATGTACATACTTATATGTATTTTAAAATGTTAATCATAATCTGTTCTTTGCTCTAATTTCCCAACCGCAAAAGCCACTTTTAAACGCCATTTCCCTTAACCAAATTTGCAAAAGAACCAATCTAAATCGAAATGCAACCATTGCTAATTATTTAAATGTCGTTATTTAAGCTTTTTGTTTAATGTACTTCTATAATATATGTATGTATATGTCTTAAGAAGAGATTTTACAAGAACTCAATGAAAATCTTTAACTTTTGCAGGACGTGCTGCTGAGGAAGCCTAAGCTATCGCATTGAATTGCAGTGACCAACTCAACATCATGGTTAATCTCAAGTGTATTAGAGGAATTTTAATTTCTGCTTACGATCGCCAACCACCAATAAATTACATTTAAAATATAAAATCATTCCGTTTATTTTGTATACACATATGGAGGTATATAAATTTCGGTACAAGATGCATTAAATGCGCTTAGGAATTCTGGTTTGCATACAAAAAGTTGTGCAATAACTAAGCAACACAAAGTTCTTACGATTTTGAAAAATCTAAGTTTGCGTAAACGAAGTAAATAAGCTTATCTTCCCAAAATTATATTATACTCAATTAACTATCGGCTGTCAATGAGGATCTCTACAAGGAATATTTGCCATATAATATTTGTCTTATTCCTCCTCCTCGCCAATGTTATAGAAATGGTCCCACGTTTGCAACTCTTCGTACAGCTTCCGACCAGGACTCAGTGGAACGGCATTGACAGTGAGCAATTAACTTGTGGTCACTGTGGTGCAGTGTGTAGAGTGCTCGCCTGCTATGCCAGAGTTTTCGGGTTCAAACCACGGTCCGAGCAAAACACCAAAATAAATTTTTCTAATTAGTAAAAATCCAATTATTGGGTTTTTTAAGAGCAGCGGTCACCTCTTGGCAGTGGGCGGCATACCCTCCGAGAGTATTTCTGCCATGAAAAAGCTTTCACAAAAAATGCATTCGCCGTTCGGAGCCGGCATAAAACTGTAGGTCCACCCAATTAGTAGGAAAAACAAATGGAGCACACCTCGAATTGGGAGAGAAGCTCGGCCATAAAACTCGTAAGAGTTATAATAGCGCCATTGTATTATTATATTATTAATTAACTTGTAATCAGGTGCTTACCCTGCAAGAGACGGCTGATGGAAACACCAATACATTAACAGAATTTCTGACGCCACCAATACACCTGCAAAAACACTTCCAGACATTTGATCAATCATCTGTGTTACACTAGTGATGTATATCAGCATTTCCTAACATTTGATCAATCATCTGTAGAACACTGCTGGTGTACATTTTTCTCCAAATTTTTCGTAGTAAAAGGAATTCTACAAGCGTTGAGTAGATTATAATTTTCTTAAAAAATAATTAAATACCTTTTATTTTTACCGGTATAAGGATTCAAAAGTTATTGAGCGGTATTTCAGAAATTTCCTTATCGCGGAACAAAAACGTTTTGACCAAAGAAATTGAAATTTCGGAGAAGTGAAAATGTGAAAGTGCTGTATTAAGTGCCAGTGGTTTTCCATGAAAACCCTAGATATATAATATGTATATAAGTAGATATATAATTGAAATAAATTTGTTGTTTTGCTTTTAAGAAAAAAATAATCTTTTATTTCACATCAGGTAGAATTTTTTTTATATCAGACCGGATTCATTTACCCATCAGGAGTGTTTGCTCAGCCTTGATTCATATATATAGCAGCGCTGATGTTATTTACATCAGGCAGAACCAATTTTTACATCAGTCTTTATTTCTACATTCGCTCATGTCTGATTAAGAGTTATATCAGGTCTGATATTATTTACATCAGGGCGGACACGGCTTTCCCTCAGCCCTGTAATATTGCATTCGATCAGGCCTGATTAACAATTATACCAGGACTGATTTTATTTACATCACACTGGCTTTATATTTATATCAGAGCTGACCACACACGTACACCAATGTTTACATCAGATTTTTCATGTCTCCCGAAGAAAACTGATGGAAATTTTGTTCTAGGCACTGATTGAAATATTCATCATAAGTATCGGCTAAATGATTGATCATTTGATCGGATGGTTTCTTGCAGGGCCCTGCAAGAGACGGCTGATGGAAACACCAATACATTAACAGAATTTCTGACGCCACCAATACACCTGCAAAAACACTTCCAGACATTTGATCAATCATCTGTGTTACACTAGTGATGTATATCAGCATTTCCTAACATTTGATCAATCATCTGTAGAACACTGCTGGTGTACATTTTTCTCCAAATTTTTCGTAGTAAAAGGAATTCTACAAGCGTTGAGTAGATTATAATTTTCTTAAAAAATAATTAAATACCTTTTATTTTTACCGGTATAAGGATTCAAAAGTTATTGAGCGGTATTTCAGAAATTTCCTTATCGCGGAACAAAAACGTTTTGACCAAAGAAATTGAAATTTCGGAGAAGTGAAAATGTGAAAGTGCTGTATTAAGTGCCAGTGGTTTTCCATGAAAACCCTAGATATATAATATGTATATAAGTAGATATATAATTGAAATAAATTTGTTGTTTTGCTTTTAAGAAAAAAATAATCTTTTATTTCACATCAGGTAGAATTTTTTTTATATCAGACCGGATTCATTTACCCATCAGGAGTGTTTGCTCAGCCTTGATTCATATATATAGCAGCGCTGATGTTATTTACATCAGGCAGAACCAATTTTTACATCAGTCTTTATTTCTACATTCGCTCATGTCTGATTAAGAGTTATATCAGGTCTGATATTATTTACATCAGGGCGGACACGGCTTTCCCTCAGCCCTGTAATATTGCATTCGATCAGGCCTGATTAACAATTATACCAGGACTGATTTTATTTACATCACACTGGCTTTATATTTATATCAGAGCTGACCACACACGTACACCAATGTTTACATCAGATTTTTCATGTCTCCCGAAGAAAACTGATGGAAATTTTGTTCTAGGCACTGATTGAAATATTCATCATAAGTATCGGCTAAATGATTGATCATTTGATCGGATGGTTTCTTGCAGGGTAGTGACCCACTTCTACGCCTCTGCAAAAAAAAAAAAATAAATAAAATTATTAATTTGAATGGTTTCTTTAAAATTTTTGCCACAAACTTTTTCAGAATTTTTTTGCATTGATTTAACGCAGCCTCGGTAGTTCACACATAAAGCAACCAATGAAGGCAACACCCATGGTTTTGGAATTGTACCCAATTGTATGTGAACCAATTACTCTCCAGCCACGGCCTTCGTAAACATTGCCATCACCGCCAACTAAAAAATTTTATATCATTCCATTCATGTGATTCTATATGGAAGCACTTTAAAGCTGATTCCACATAAAACTTTTTCCGCTTGGCGTTACGCCGCTTTCTATGTCAAACAACGCAAAACTGAAAAACTATGCCACATTGAACGCTGCAACATCACTCAAAAAATATTTATTTTCTGAAAAATCTCTCATTCTCCGTTTTATTTACAAAAAAGTAAATAAGAAAATAAAAATCTATTAAATTATTTTTCAATTGTGTGAAATGTAAATTTGTTTATTTACATTTGAATTGAAGTGAAACTGAAAAAAAATTTCAACGCCCCCAAAAGTTGAGATTTGGGCAACTTTGTGCTTTACGTAACTTCGGCGTTGCGTTACTTTTTGTTATGTGAGAAACCTCATATAGATACATGTATTTTAATCTCAGCTGTCACGCAGAAAGTGTCACGTAGCGCAACACAAAGTTCTATGTGGCATCAGCTTAAAAATAAAGTAAAATGATGAAGTTTTTACGTACTATGTAGTATAAAATGTTTACTTGTATATCCCGCATTAGTCTTGTATTTCGAGTTTGCTTCTTTGAACTTTCTGTGGCGGTATGTGCTAGAAATATAGTAGCATAAACATGTAGTAAAATAAATTTGCCCACCTATAATTACTAAGTTCATCGGCTCTTCTATGTAATGATATTCTTCCAATGGTTTTTTGGCAAGCTAAGTGTGGCGTGATATTACGGCGCAAACCTCATTTGGTATTTTCAATTCTAAAATAAAGTTTAAAACACTAATTGGTCTGGAAATTTAAACAGCATGTCATAATTAGGGAATAATTGTTCGGCGAAGGAAAGCCGTAATTTTTTGGAGCGTGCCTCCCTAATAGAAATCCGACCCTTTTTTATTTATAACGTAGTAAAGATGAGATGATTAGTAGGAAAAACAAAAAGGAGCACACCTCGAATTGGGAGAGAAGCTCGGCCATAAAACTCGTCAGAGTTATAATAGCGCCATTGTATTATATTATATATTAAAGATGTGAAAAAACATGATATTGACGATTTTTTCGCTGAAATTACGATTTTTTTTATTTGAAAAATGACGATTTTTCTCCAAAACCGTTATCGGTTTGTAATTCCGAGTCGGATCTGCAACAGGCCTAAATACTACATCTGGTAACACGCTACTGCTCATGTTTAGTGCAGTGTTGGCAACTCTATAACAAATATGTCAAAATGGTATCTGACATATTTTGTCAAAAATATCTTGAAAATTTACATTTGTTGGCTGTGATCATTGCTAAATTTATTATACACAAATAGCTGATTAAATGGCCGATATAATAGAAAATTATAATAGCAATGATGATGATACTAGCAGCGATCAAGAGGATACAACTGTATTCAGAAAATATCCCCAAGCTACCTCCAGTGCACACGGCTATGAACGGGATGGCGGATTGCAAGAAGATATAAGTACACTTTCAGCGGATAGTGATGAAGACGATAATGATATCCCACCTAAACGATGTAAGATCAGTGAAGAAGCCGTAAGCACTGGAGAAAGTGATGGAGATGATGAGCAGCTCGCAGCCGCTGAACCAATAACTGATGGTAATATGCGTGTGGTGGCCACGTATTATAATGAATTGAAAGAGACCGGTCGCAAAGAAAGACTCAAATCCCGTATTGTTTTTATGAGAAATTTTAATAATTGGGTAAAAAGTCAATTGATAGCAGAATATTTGGCACGTATAAAGGAACAGCAACGTGTTGGTGATCCAATACGTGTGCTCGATTTGTGCTGTGGCAAAGGGGGCGATCTGCTAAAATGGGATAAAGCAAATATTAGCCACCTTATATGCACCGACATTGCCGAAGTGTCGGTGGATCAATGTAGAAAGCGTTATGAGGAAATGCAAACGCGCGCCGACAACAAAAAATTCGCCAATAAATTTACAGCAGAATTTTTCGCCTGTGACGCCACATTGGTGCGACTGCGTGAACGTTATAAGGACAAATCGCTGAAATTGAATTTAGTCTCATGCCAATTTGCATTTCACTACTCTTTTGAGTCGTTGACGCAGGCAGAATGTATGGTACGTAATGCTGCCGAGTGCCTGCAACCAGGCGGTTATTTTATAGCCACAATTCCCGATGCCAATGAAATTATGCGTCGCTTACGCGAAACGGCTAATTCGCGCAGTATTGGCAATGAGCTTTATAAAATTGAATTTGTATGTGACACAGATCCGCCGCCGCTATTTGGCGCTAAATATCAATTTCATTTGGAGGGCGTTGTAGATTGTCCAGAGTTTTTGGTGCATTTTCCCACTTTAACAAAACTGTGTCGGAAGCATGGTTTAAAGTTGGAACGTAAGACTACGTTTGCTGATTATTATAAGGAGACGGTGGAGAAGGGTGCGTAGAGAAAACTGCAATTAAAAAGATATGAGTAAAAGTTATTTTTTGTTGTATGCAGGTCGTACGCTGTTGCAACGTATGAATGGCTTGGAAACAATCTACCCTAATCGTTGTGGGAAAGATCCAGAATTTCAACATGTACAAAGTTTAATGAAGGGTGGTAGTCCATCGAAACCGGTGGGTACGCTTTCGAAATCGGAATGGGAAGCTGCAAGTAAGTAAATACCACATATGTATGAATCCATATATTGTAAATATTTTCACATATTTATGTACATGTCTATTTTAATAGCACTTTACCTCGTATGTGCTTTCCGCAAATGCAAGAATACATGGGATAGTGAAGGTAAACCTGTTTTTGAGTTCGACTAACTGCAAAGAGGAGTTGCACAAATGCATTTCCAAAGAATAAACTGCAGCTAATATATCACATGCATAGTA
Organism: Urophora cardui; assembly: GCA_960531455.1. NCBI lineage: Eukaryota > Metazoa > Arthropoda > Insecta > Diptera > Tephritidae > Urophora > Urophora cardui. The sequence goes on along the minus strand of OY482671.1, from coordinate 144,483,731 downwards.
TACTTACATTGAAAAATTTCCATTTTATTTCTTTTAATTATTGATTTATGACAATTCACTAAATATATATATGTGGCTTAAACATGCTTAGCTCCTAAATTACAAATGTAATTAGTCTTAATCAAGTATTAAAAAAGGTAAGCAGAACAAATTGTATGCTTGTGCTGATTTGCCGGCAGACAGTGCCAGATATCGAAACATCCCGATGTTCTTTCTGCCAGCGGAATTCACAAATTTGATTAGTGGCCAAATTTTGTTCTTAGTTCAAATTGTATCATTTGCTAAGCGTAGGCCGATTTTCTTTTTATAAAATGGATTTATTGGACTCGGCATTGAATTTGGTTTCAGTAATCCCTTACCAGGCTTCTTCGCTGCATCATATGGCAAATTGGGTGAACTTTTGATCTGTCTAATATATTCGCTCGGATTTTGTGAAGTGTTGTGCTTTAGCGCAATTTTTACACGCTTAGCGCTTCCCATTTTCGGCGTTCTTAATCCAGCACTCGCTGTGCTCTTTGAGTTTACCGGCGTTGATGTTTTAATTTTAGACAAGGGATTCGGTACAAGTTTAGCATTGGCATTTCGCAGTTGTATTTTGCGTGAAGGTATAAAATATTCAACTTCGCCTTCAGCTAATGGTGCATCCCATTCGGACTTGGCTAGTGAAGCCGCATTTCGCGTGAGTTTCTTTTTCGATATTGCAGAATTCGGTGCTTGTTGTGCCACTGTGGATGAAGATGGGGATGTATCACCATTTTTGTTTAGACTCAATTTTACCGCCTTGGTTTGTTTATTCTCTATGTATGTTTTTTCGCCTTTGGCTGACTGTTTTTGTACATCAGCTTTAACTTTTTCGACCTTCTGCTTTCCTTCGTTTTCTTTTGCGTTATTTTCTGTAATATTTAAAACATTGGCGTTACCTTTTTCAGTACCGCTCTTTGCCTTTGGTTTTTTCTTAGGAGTCGTATCATCTGGGTTGATTTCCTCTTCGATCCAACCACTCATTAAAGCGTTTGCCTTTCTTTTGCGCTCTTTCAGATACTGCTTTGGCAGTGCTTTCGCAATTACCTGTTGCAAATTTGATTCACCTACTTCGGTGAATTTAATTGAGTTGAGAAGTTTACGACGCTTTCTCTTTGTAAGTTGCTTCAACTGGCGTCCCACACTAAACAGCTCATTTTCAACATTTTCCAATTGCTCAATTTTTTCTTGCATTAATGGCTTATCGGTTTTTGCCGTTTTGAAGCGGGGCATTTGCTTTACGCCCAATGGAAATTCGCCACGTTGATAAACTTGCAAGATATCCAGTTGCTTTCGTAAACTTTTTCGTACTTTTGTTGAAATTTGATCATTTTTGTAAAGCAGCTTTTCAAGCTCATCAATAATATATTTGGCATCGAATGGTAGCTCTGGCATTAGTACATCAATATTTCCAGCGCGAGGGTCTAGATGCTTCTCTTGGTTAGCCTGACTGCCTGTAGGTAATTCATCTTCTTCATCAGCGTTATCCGCAAACTCTTCGCCGCCGTCTTCAACTCGTTCCAAATCATGTATTGAAGTTGTTGGAAAACCCATCTCCTTCCAGGCATTAAACTTTTCTTGATATTCACGTCCCAATTTGCTTTGATATAGTAAATGATGAAGCACTTGTTTGCGACAATGTGAAACTAGCTTACCATCACGACACAATGCTAAATATGTTACAAAGGGCCGCACAAAGTAACCCAATTGCTCGCTGCTTATCTCCCCCTCTGAAGCTTTGGCTAGCTCTTCACAAAATATATCCATATAGTGCATTGTTAAACCAATGGCAGGACTTTGATAAGCCATAACCGTTTGTTTCATATGTTCATTAAAAAGATGTATTGCTTCCTTACTCCATGCAGCACGGCGCAATGCACGCAGCATATAGCGCAACATTCGGCGTACCAACATCATGAACTTATCAATACGCCATTGATCGATGCCAAACCATTCGTTGCACATTGTTTGCATGAAGGCACCAAAGAAATTTACACTGTTCGTTACATCGTCGTCAAAACATTCAATTAATTTACCAAGCTGTTCGGCTAAATCCTCCTGTACCAACGGTTTATCCGACATCCACATGTTATAATAGAGCCCCTTCCATATACGCAAGAAACTTTCCTCTGTAATGGGAAATGTACTGCGTGCGCGCAGTTGTAGCCATTTGCGTAGTTTACGTAGTTGACGATTTCGTTTATTTAGATCATTGCACGCGAGTGAACGAACTATTTGCACCTCCTGGGCGATTATGCGGATTTCCTTGGGTATCACTTCACGTTCGCGGTCATCGTTTGTTGCAGGCTTTTCTGTTCGCGCAACGGAGCGTGGTGGCTTTTGCTTTGATTTGAACGGTCTTTTAATCTTTCTTGTTTTCATTATTACCATTGTTTTCTTTTCAGGAAATCAATTTTTGCAATTATTGTTAAGAATTTATCCTATTACCACGTGCTGTATTTCCCAGTTCTCACGGCGTCAATAATTTGGAGTGATGACACAAGTGTCAAAACAAACTAAAGGCAGAGATGTTTATTTCAAACGAATTTTTGCAATAGTTCGCAGTGTCGATTTTGACAATGATTTGGTACGTTAAGACCAGTCGGTAAAATTTGAGGAATTGTTGCATACATTTTTGCGGCGTAATAAAAGAAGAAGAAGAAAGTCAGTAAAAACTCGTTTCGGCTATTAATGTTATGTGGTTATTATTGAGTGATTTGTTGTATTAAAAAATTTTATTTTGTAAATTTCGATGTTTTTTTTCTCATTTTCTGCCGATTACGCACCAAAAGTATTCCCACCAGTGCCACCGTTTTGATCCCATCGTATCAAATATGATACTTCTTTAAGCCCAAAATACGTAATTACTTTTATTTTGGCTTAGAACAAATGTCATACCTTTTTAATCAACATGAAGTAATTTTGAGACAATTTAATCAATATCAAATAATATTAATCTATTTTTTCATTTTTTAAATTTTCTTAAAAAATTTAACTACCTGTGTATGCTACGAATAATATATCTATATGTTTTGTGAGTCTTTGAAAATACCAAAAGTGAGTAGATATGTATGTATGTATATTGGGAAATATTTTATCAAACTTTTCTAGGATCACTGCCCATAACAGCCATTTTGGCTCAAAGGAGCGCAGCGCGACAAATATTTAAGTGCTGATTCAATGACTCCAATTCAAATCAAAAATAAGCTCTGGCAACTAAAGCACCTAGCTCGTTTGACCTATTGAATTTTAGATTGCTCGGTACAATACCTGAGTATTCATATGCATTTGCATGCACAGTGTAAGCATTGTCTTTATATTTTTATATTGCTAAAAAAAAAAACGTCAAAAACTCGATAGTACCTTGCTTTATTAATTTTAATGTTCTTCTCAAAAATTTTTGGGGTAATACGAAAAAAACCATGAAGGATCAATTTGCGAAACGAGTTAGAAACCCGAAAGCAGGATATTTTATTAATTTTAATTATTTTTTCAATAATTTTTCGGTGATACGAAAAAAACCATGAAAGTATCAATTTGTAAAACCAAATTTTTTGAGGCTGCGGCAACACTGATTCCCACAAGCGGATTCGTTTCGGTAAGCTGAAAATTCCGCGAAAAAAATGTCGATCCGAAGTCGTACCGAGTGATGTGAAAAGGCCCTTAAATTGCCACTGACGCTCTTTTTGCAAGTACTTGCAAGTAAAGTTGTTGAACGGAGCTAATACCAACAGATAGTTGTCAAAGCTTTTTCTTCAAGCTGATTGGGTAGCTCTACCGTTTTCTAAAGCAGCTGGCAGCACCGAGGCCGGCTAAAGTAAATAAAAAAACAAAATTGAAAATAAACACATCTACAAGACAAAATTACACTTTACGGCAGGAGTGATTAAAACATAGATCTTTGGATTAAAATTTGTTTAAATTAAGGGTATGCATGCAAATTTCCAATTTCCATAGTCTTCAATGCTCTCACTAACCACCAATCGCTTTTACAGAAACTAGCAAAATGAATTCCTACATCGAACAAGTGATGGAGAAAATATCCGATTTACAGCAACAAACTCGTTTCTGTGTCAATAACTATGATTATTATCATAAAAACAATGAAATGGATGTTCTGCGTCTAAAGGATAAACAACTTCGTGCCAGCCACAATCATTTCACAGAATTTTTAAATACTTTTGCTGATCTGCAAGAAACCTTAAAAAAGGCCACTAGCCAATGCAATGAAGTGAACAAGATATTGGCGCGTCAGAGCACAACCATGAAGAAGGGTCGCAAGAAGGAAGTTGAAACAGACAATAAAGAAAATACATATATTGATTAAGATTAGAGTATTGTATGAATTAAAATTGTGTATTCTTAGTTAAGTACTTTAATTAAACATTTTATGAAAGAAATCTCGCAGCAAAATCCTTTTTGATTATAGGTACATAATAATATGATGTCTGCTACTTGTGTACATTTTATACTTCAAAGTTTTATCTACTCCAATGAATAAGTTATTCCCAGAAATATCGAACCAAAAAGACGTATCAACCATGATTTGTTATTTTAGCTTTTTTTAATGGAAATCAGTAAAAAAATACATATATACAGCCATTGGTAAATTGCCGTAATCTAAAAAACCTTCCCATAGAATTAAAAATGACCTCGATTTTCGGAATCAGCAACCGGTTTTACATATATATGGATATTATTATGGCGTCGAGTACAGAAAAAATGTTATTTTGTGATCCAGTGTTATAAGAAATCAAGTAAGTTCGAGTGGAATCGAACATTAGATATTCAGCTGTATGCTTTCATTGTTTGTTTGCGTTTAATGGAAACACGGTGTATTTTATACAAAGCGAGTGCCGCATAAAGTGGGCGTAGTCATGCATAAGCATATGAATATTATTGTTAGTGCAAAACTTCATTCCTTTATGACTTCTAGTTACAAAGATGTTACGTTACAAATTCCTGAAGGGTGTTCCAGAAATATCTTTGTTAAAAAGTATTTGTGGTCATAAACCGATTTCGCTAAATTTTTGAACATGTATTACCACAGATGACAAAAGTTTACACAAAGTTTGGTCATAATATCTCAATTGTTTGTCGAGTTATGGGCTCTGAAATCTCGTAGATTCCATTTGTCTAAAAAGGGGCGGTGCCACGCCCATTTCCTCAAAATTTGTATGTTTTTGTTTCCGGTCTATTGTGGGACTCGTACCACAAAATTTGAATGAATTATCTTTATATTTAACAAAGATATGTATTGCTTAAAATGTTTTTATTAGGCCACTTTATACTACCGATATATAAAAATTTGCCAATTTTTCGTCCAAACATTTAAGTTAAGTAAGTAGATCACGCCAATTTTTCAAATAGGGCGATCTTATTCTCAGCCGTGGATATTGCCGTGGCGTATACGTAACATTTTTGTTATGCATATGTATGTGTGAAAAACACATATGCTGAGTTCCCGTGGCAGTGATCCAGATCCGGATACGAATTTTGCAAGCAAATGCAACAACAATTTTGTGATCCTGATATTTATCTGGATCAAAAATATCTATTAACAATCTATACGGATCCGAAATTGATCCAGATAAATATCAGGATCACAAAATTTTTGTTACTTCATACCTTTCATGAGTGGGGAAATGAAAAGTTACCTATGTATGTACATAGCCGGATTAAGTTTAATTTATAATTTTAATTCTGTGGGTTCATTTATGGAAAGATTTATTAGAAAAAATGGTGTCTTGGCTATTTAAATGGAGGAGTTATACACCAAAATGTCCATATCTGAACAATCGGTTGTATGGGAGCTATATGTTATAGTGGTCCGATCTTAACAATTTTCGGTTATCCCGTTTGGGCCCATATGTGTACAAATACTTTAAAATTTCACACCGTTAGCTGTTAAAATGGAGGAGTTATACACCAAAATGTGCATATCTGAACAATCGGTTGTATGGGAGCTATATGTTATAGTGGTCCGATCTTGACAATTTTCGGTAATCCCGTTTGGGCCCATATGGGTACAAATACTTCAAAATGTCACGCCGTTAGCTGTTAAAATGGAGGAGTTATACACCAAAATGTGCATATCTGAACAATCGGTTGTATGGGAGCTATATGTTATAGTGGTCCGATCTTGACAATTTTCGGTAATCCCGTTTGGGCCCATATGGGTACAAATACTTCAAAATGTCACGCCGTTAGCTGTTAAAATGGAGGAGTTATACACCAAAATGTCCATATCTGAACAATCGGTTGTAGGGGAGCTATATGTTATAGTGGTCCGATCTTGACAATTTTCGGTAACCCTGTTTGGGCCCATATGGGTACAAATACTTCAAAATTTCACGCCGTTAGCTGTTAAAGTGGAGGAGTTATACACCAAAATGTGTATATCTGAACAATCGGTTGTAGGGGAGCTATAGGTTATAGTGGTCCGATTTTAACAATTTTCGGCAATCTCATTTGGGTCCATATGGGTACAAATACTTCAAATTTTCAGGCCGTTAGCTGTTAAAATGGAGGAGTTATACACCAAAATGTGTATATCTGAATAATCGGATGTTGTGGAACTATATGTTATAGTGGTCCGATCTTGACAATTTTCGGTAACCTTGTTTGGGCCAAAATGGGCACGTCTACTTCAAAGTTTCATGTCCTTAGCTGTATAAATGGGGAAGTTATGCACAAATTACATCAAAAAATTTCATGTATATCTGAATAATCGGTTGTTTTCTATATGTTATAGTGGTCCGATTCGGCCGGTTCCGACAAATGATCAGCTGCATATAACAACATACCTGTATTCCGAATTTCATTCAGATATCTCAAAAACCGAGGAACTAGTTTGCGTTCACACAGACGGACGGACGGACAGAGGGACAGACGGACAGACGGACATGGCTTAATCGACTCAGCTCGTGATTCTGACCATATCGGTATATATTTTGGTGGGTCCCCCACGCTTCCTTCTGGTACTTTCGACAAAAATTTTTTGGCACTAAGTTATAATACCATTTCATTCTCATGAAAGGTATAAAAAATGTTTGTGGGAAACGCAAACTTTTATAATTTCAAATAGTTTCCTTCTACCGCTAGCTACAAAATCACTTTTATTTCCGCCATTTTTATCTTTTTGAGTATTTTATAAGACTAGACTCAAAGGCACGACCCAGTTATTGAAATATATGGCAAAATCCCAGAAATCGAAAATTTTGAGTTAAATCCCTATTGCATAAAACGTGCGAAATGTACATATCGTCATACCATACAAAAACTAACATACGATTTTTGGTGGCTAACGAAAAGTAGAAATTTCGTGTAAACAACAACAATTTTAATATATAATATTAACAGTATGTATATAATTATTGCTACTATTCTTCAGCCAAAAACTGAAAGGCCTACTTTTCGTTAGCCAAAAGTCAAATGTGCTACTTTTCGTACAGAATTTTTTAATTGCCAGCTTTCGCCAGCAATTTTAAATGTGCTAGTTTTCGTATGGTGCGACGATATGTACGTATACATATGTACATATTTACTTAAATATAGACAACACGTGCCAATGCAACTGCCACGTCCTATCCACTCATTAGTTAATTTTCTGCTAGCGTAATATGTAGTTCAATTTTGCAGCGCCAGATCCCTCTACCCCTTTCCTTGTACCGATGGGTTAGCTGTAGTCATTCATTCAGCCAACTTAATTCAATCCAGACAGTTTGTTCAGCTCGCCCACAATAAGCGCCCACTCAGCGTTTCAACTTTCGTATTACGTTTTGTTTTTCTTGCTGCGAAATTGTTTATTCTTTTATGTATGTATTCAGCCAAGCCTTCTTTACTGTTATACCAGCTGGTTTTGCCTGTAATAATCATCAGACGTCATTTTATGTACATACTACATATTGTTTTTATTTTGTTGGTTTTTTTGTTGCGGTCTGACGACAAAGCTTTTGGCAGCATTGGATTTAAGTATGTATCTTTCTCTTCCAACCGTTTTCTCTTTTTTACAGAAATTGGGTAGGTATGTATCAGTGGCGTAGCTAGAGAATTTTTCGGGGGGGTCACAGCCAATGTACAAAATTTACCAAAATTAAAATTACCAAAAAAAAACTACAATTTTTTTTACAAATGATTAAAATCGCTAGCTTAGAATGCAAATTGTGTAAGTCCTTTTTTAAAACTTTGTAGGAGAGACAAAAAACAAAAAAAAAAATTCGAAATGAAAAAAAATTTCTGTTCATATAAATATTTTGGACTTACACAATTTTTTTCCGCTTTTTGGACTTACACAATTTGTGTATCACTGAATAACAACGAGTAGAAATATGACAAGTATCTCAGACTTGTTTAGCGCGGTGCGTATTTGATTTTTCTAGCGTTCTACATAAAAATACACTTTTTCATAAAAGTGGACTTACACAGTTTGCACTCTAAGCTTGCGAAATGTAATTTTTTCAGACTATAATTTAACATTTTAGTACACAAATATCGCTTATAATACATATATCAAACTCTTAAGGCCCTTGGCCACTTAAAATCTGGAATGTTAAGAAGTGTATACATAGTGACAGTGTGAGTGTCGGGTGATTGACGCAAATATCTAAAAGATTTGATTCTCATCAACGCGAGCCCGAACAAGAACGTGTAGCACGACGACTGCCGATTGCACTAACACACACAAAAAACTCACACATACACACTGCTTGACATGCCAGATTGTCAGTTGCCAAGGGCCTTTAACTATACTTCAAAAGTAAGTCTCATATTCTCTTCTGAAAATCTACGCGCATAGGTAGATTTTCAAGTTTTATGCGCCCAAAATTGAATTTTGTAAAATTGTTACAATTACAGAAAAAAAAACATACCCACATATTGGAAATAGAATGGGGGACAATAATTCATCGCTTTTTTCCCGACCCCATACTCTGCACTTGCCCCAGATGGTCGTAACCTGAAGTTAATTTTTTGTTTTTTTCTTACATATTTTTAAGTGCTAGTTTCAACTTGAATATTTATTATTTAAAGCATTTCGTGATGAATCCTAAAGGTTCAAGTAATTATTAACACTTTTCAATAATATCCTTTGTTTCCAATAATTCTAAGTTTATAGTTTTAAGCTTTTAAAGTGGAATATTTAAAAAAAAATTATCACTCTTTTTTATGTTAAAAATTGGTTTTGTTATGTTGCTCTGTCAGACTCAGTCAAATTAACCCTCGGACATGATATCTAGTACAAAGCCAAAAAAAAATTACGTCGCACAAAGCCGCACTTCACTACTGGATACAGGGTTTTTCATATGTACCTACAATAATTTTCTTTTTGTGCTTTATATTTAATTTTAATGTTTATATTTCTAACGCATATCTTGGTTAATGTAGGTGATGCTCGAAAGTAACCCAGATATTTAGCAGCGATTATTGTTAACTTTCTAGGCAGTATTTTTAGTATTTCCAATTTTTCAAAGTTAAGGAAGTACTTATCATAAAAAGGGGCTAAGAATTATAAAGCTACATTTTTTAGAAGATTTTTGAGTATGCAATTTTGCAGCTCATTCAATTGTAATATAATAATATGCAACATTCAACTTTTTGAAAAATTTCATTGGCTTTTCGGAAATTTTAATTGGAACGGTCTCACGTACATATAACGCAAACACCCTACAGAAAAAAATTACTAAAATCGACGGAAATTTTTACAGCATTGAGAATAGCACTTTTTACACTAAAATTGGTTGGCTAAATAAGAGTACACTTAGAAATCTCCTCAAAATCTTCTATAAATTCTGGCCGCGCTTTGAAATTTTTAATCCACTTTTAGAAATTTCTACGATTTTTCGGATTTTTCCATAAGCTTAGAAATCCTGCTTAAGGCGATTTTTATTGAAAAATTGTTTACATTTTTAAACGAAAATAAGAAAGTCAAATTTTCGACAGAACTCTTTGAAATAAATTTAAAAACTCTGGCGTATGATTTTTTTTGAGTCACTGTATATATTTTTCAATAAAATCGACTTTTAACTAGAGCCCTAGATACCCGGGTATCGAGCAATTCGATCTGATCGTTTTTGTTTGAAGCCCGTTTGTTGTTCAAATGCCCGTACAAACATTCGAGCATACAAACAAAAGAAAAGTGTATCGGAAAAACAAAAATAAAAAAAAAAAACTACATATAAAGAAAAAAAAATAATAATAAACAAAAGAAAAAAACAAACTTCAAAATACCCGAATTGTTCAAATGCCCGTACAAACATACGGGTAATAAACAAACAAACAACTCTTCGAGCATTTGAACAACAATTGTTCGGGCTACTCGAAAATGTTCAAAAAAAATCGAGAGCTCTACTTTTAACACAAATTATTAAAATTTTGCATTAAACAAGCAATTTGGAATAGATGTACACAATAAAATATTTCTACCTATGTGCTACGGTTATAAGGAATAATTTTCTTATATAATATAGTTTTTTAATATTCCATTTTGACAGACATTAAGTAAAATCTCAAGTTCAGATACATTTCATATTTATTCCCATTGTAGTTTATACTAATATTATTTGATTAATACCGGGGACAGACAGCTGGTATTTGTATTTTGGTAAATTTATTGTGGTATTTAAAATACTACCATAATGACAGACATTAACTTGGTATTCCAGTGTCAAATAACATTTTTTTTATTTCTGAAAAAGGAAGTAAACAACATAAAAATGGAAAACATTTCCGAAGTAAATCGTTACTTTCTAGAATGATTTTTATAATTTTTATTTCATTTTGATGAGAAAGACGCAAATATTTTACTGCCGTTTGGCTGTCTCTTTCGGCGAGCTCCAAACCTTTTTTTAGTTTCTGCAGCTGATCTTGATTGTCATCGATGAAGTTGGTGATGCTGGTCGGCCAGAAGCTTCTTGGCGGACAGCATAATATTGTGCCGCTTTTGCAGTTCTGCGCACATATTCTGATAGATATCGCCATTTTTATGCATACCTCTCAGTTTTTGAATGTTCTCACGCCACATATTCTTTATTAAGTGGGTTTCATCCCTTTTATGTACATACATATGTACGTTTCTTTCTGTCCATTTTAATGCTTTTTTAGAATTTGTACATATGTAAATTTTTTGTTTGCTTTTTTAATTTTTAATTTTTTCTTTTTTTTTGATTTTTCGAATAAACATTTTTGATTTTTCACTGACATGTGTCACATTTAGGTATGTTCAGTGGGAAATGCTAATTCACAACGAGAATACCACAAAATTACAACCTACGGAGAGTTGGATTTTTTACTACAAAAATACTAAGATGCTCGTGTAGTGCTACGAAGAAATACTAGATGTCTGTCCCCGGTATAAGATGATAAGTAATTGAAAGAAAACTTGAAATTTAAATAATTGGCGTTACTTTTCTGTTATTAGCATGTTAATAACAGCAATTGTTTAGCCGTAGGGAAGTGCAGGAACCGTAGGAATTTTACCACAAAAGAGCGAATATAAGTACAAAGAATGTAAATTGTGGTAAAATTCCTGCGGTTCTTGCACTTTCCTACGGCTCAACAAACGCTAGAATTATAAGTAATACTTCGTGAAAAAGCGCTAAATTTCGAATTACCCATTTCGAAAAATTACTATTCTCATTGATTTTTTCCTGAAAAAGAAATGTATGCTAATAAAGTCAAAGATGGTTTTATGGTCAAAACGAATCTTTCGGGGGGGGGGGAGGGTTTTGTCCCCAAACCCCCTCCCCCCCCGTTACTACGCCACTGCTATGTATGCTTTTCTGTTCAATGATTTTTGCGCCGAAGCACTTTACGGTTCACCATCATATGCATCCCATTCTATTCTCCAATAGAGTCAGAAAATGTGGGCAAAGCTATAAAAGAGAACTAAAGACGAATGAACTGAGAATTTGTGTGAGTATGAATGTTTGCTGTTTTTGGTCAAAAAGGACAAACCAAGGGCATTCGTGATGTGTTTAACATCGAGGTTAGAAACCCTTTGCTACAAACCGACGGCTGAGTGGAAGATCACGCTATATTTCGAAATCGAGTTTTTTTCATAAACGGGTATACGGAACATATCTCTAGCGATTGCCAAAAAAAAACTTTTGAATAACTGTCTCTTTCGACCGAAAAATAACGACTATACCTGGCCCTTTTCCAAACTATTGCTTGTAATAAAAAAAAATTTTTTGGCTCTCCTGAAAATTTTTGGATTTTGAGTTATGCCACTTTATGATTTAGGGTGCGATATATTCTGAAATAGGACGTTATTGAAGAAAATTCTTAAATAGGGTGTTTTTGAAACAAGTTTTGAAATATGTAGGTGGATCTTCCACTCAGCCGTCGATACCCAAATTGGTTGTATTGTGGAACAAAATTCTGCCATCCCTTGTTAAGTTTGACTGGGTTATAAATCGGTTTCGGCGATGTGACATTTTCAATATTTTTTGGGGCATCTTTGGTAAAACTACTTCAAATTCTTCGCTCGGATTTCTGCAGTGGAATTTAACGAAGATTTTTTTGTAGTAGCTTCTTACGAATATCTTGAAAATTTGCCTATCTACATAAGCTACTGTTCGATATGAACACAGAATATACATACATACATAAGTAAATACATATATATATACATACGTAACAACTACCTAAGTTAACCATAAAAGATCCATACACCGATTATAAACAAATAAATAATATACATAGTTATCGATCTATGTACTTGTCAAAAATGTCTGCTGGCCCTCTTTTGTTGATTAGCGCCTTGTGCGCTGCGGATAGTTGGCATAGATACATATGTACATACATATGTACCTTCTAATTTACTTGCCAGGTTAGATGAGATAATCAATTGATAGCGACAAAATACTATTTTGAAAATAGCAAGCAAATTGCAACAACAATAAAGGCTCTTCAAAATACATAGATATATATGTATGTAAGAACTTCGTATTATTTAATCGACGCAATTTATATATATGTATATGTAAGTATGTACCTACGCAAAAATATATTTACGGTATAATACATAGTAATCAGTTATGCTCATACCATTTTAATTACTACTAACAGGAATAAAAAAGTACATACATACATATGTATTTACATACAATTATATGTATGTATATTCGTTCAATCAAATTGCTACAGACAGAGCGATAATGCAATTATTTTTATACTCAGCTGTACTAGTACACAGAGTATTATAGTTTTAATCACATAACGGTGGATTGTAACAGAATGAAATAATCGAGATAGATATAGACTTATATATATCAAAATGATCAGGGTGAAAAGAGAAATCGATTGAGCCATGTCCGTCCGTGCGTCCGTCCGTCTGTCCGTCCGTCCGTCCGTCCGTCTGTCCGTCCGTCTGTAAACACTCTAACTCGCGCAAAAATTGAGATATTTTGATGAAATTTGGAATGCAAGTTGGTATCGAGACTGGGACGGTTGGTATTGAAAATGGGCGAAATCGGACCATGACCACGCCCACTTTTCCTATATAGAAAAAATCGGAAATTTGGTATCTCAATCACTAATATAGCTGGAGCGATGAAATTTTACCCACGTGTTGAGCTCAGGCCCCTAGGAAGAAATTTGATGAAATTTTGGAAAATGGGCGGTGCCACGCCCACTTATTAAGGGTCAAACCTTGAAAGTTTTATATGTCATAACTCAGAAACCATTGAAGATATATCGATGAAATGGTAATGAATGGTGAAATGGTACGCGTGATTTGCTTACTAAGGCAAACGTTTGAACGGAAAATAATTAAAATCGGTTGACGGCCACGCCCACTTTTATATATGTATATTATAAAGTGACCTAATAAAAACATTTTAAGCCATATCTCTGTCAAATATAAAGATCTATCATTGAAATTTTGTCGCATGAGTCCAACTATGGACATAAAACAAAAAACACAAAAACTTTGGAAAATGGGCGGTGCCACGCCCACTTATTAAGGGGCAAACATTGAAAGTTTTATGAGTCATAACTCAGAAACCGTTGAAGGTATATCGATGAAATTTGGTACGCGTGATATACTTACTTAGGCAAATGTTTGGACGAAAAATTTCCAAAATCGGTTGACGGCCACGCCCACTTTTATACATGTGTATTATAACGTGGCCTAATAAAAACATGTTAAGCGATATCTCTGTCAAATATAAAGATATATCATTGAAATTTTATAGCAGGAGTCCAACTGCGGACATAAAACGAAAAACACAAAAATTTTGGAAAATGGGCGTGGCACCGCCCCTTTTTAGAAACAGGAATATACGAGATTTCTGAGCCCATAACTCGACAAATAATTTATATATAATGACGAAACTTGGTGTGTACACTTTTATTACTTGTGGTAATACATTTTCAAAATTTTAGCGAAATCGGTTGACGACCACGCCCTCTTTTATATATGGGAACTATAAAGGGGCCTAATAAAAATATTTTAAGCGATATCTTTGCCAACTATAAAGATAATTCATTCAAATTTTGTGGCATGAGTTCTACAATAGACCGGAAACAAAAAAATATAAAAATTTTGGAAAATGGGCGTGGCACCGCCTCTTTTTAGACAAAGGAATATACGAGATTTCTTAGCCTATAACTCGACAAATAATTGAGATATTATAACGAAACTTGGTTTATACACTCTTATAACTTGTGTTAATAGACGCGCAAAAATTTATTGAAATCGGTTTATGACCACGCCTACTTTTTAACAAAGATATTTCTAGAACACCCTTTGGGAATTTGTAACGTGACATCTTTGTAACTAGAAGTCATAAAGGAATGAAATTTTGCACAAAGAATAATATTCATATGCTTAGTTGGATGGCTGATAAAAATGTTGAAAATGGGCGTGGCTACGCCCACTTTATGCGGCACTCGCTTTATATAAAATACGCCGTGTTTCCATCAAACGCAAACAAACAATGAAAGCATACAGCTGAGTATCTAATGTTCGATTCCACTCGAACTTAAGCTTCCTTTCTTGTTTGTATTGTGCTGATAATACACGGGAATTTTTTTTTATTAATTTCACGACTATTATACATATCAAAAATAATTTTAGACGTATGTCGTGGAGGAGTTTTCTACTCAGAAAATTGAGAGGAATCCGAATTTCGATGGCGCTGTATCGATTAATTTCCCTCCATACAAATCGCCCCACCCTAATGAACATACCATACGCTTATCAATTTGTTTAAGTAAATTTTTGATTAAAACAAATAGTCGGGGCGTATACGTAACTTCAAATCATATGCTATTAAAGTCTTACATAACACTGTAGGTACATTTTTAACTTTTGAAATATCACAGAGAAACGCCGAAACACGTAAACTTAATTTTTGGCTGTAGAATACGATGGCATTTTCAGAAAGTCAAAGTTAGCTCGTGTTTTCGAAAAATTTAGGGAAGAAGTTTCAGAGCTCTGAAGGTAATTTTTTTTTCGTCAATAAACTTTACTTAGGTTTTGAAGCCTTTTCCCGCGTAAAGATTTTGACGGTTGTTCTTACTAGACGTTATTCTCCTTTTAAAACTCTATATTTCTGTAAAACCCCCATGCTATAACTTAATTCAGTCAAAAAATATAAATAAAAACATTTAGGCTTAACTTACAATAGAGGTGTTTTAAATTTGCTATAACAGCCAAAGTAGATTTATAAATTTAATCAAATTTTTTCATGACATTTTGTTTTATTTACAAAATTTGATCGTAACATTGTGGATGGCTCACTGATTTTGCGTCCATAGTTTTTTAGCGACTTTTATGATTTGTTAAGAAACGCCTTCGAATATAAAAATTTATTTACTTATCTCGAAATCAAATTTTTCGAATTAAGCGATTATTGCAAATTGCCACAGATGTAACTGGATAACCATGCTTTTCCTCTAAATTTTTTTGTGTTTCTATTCTACTATGACGTCCCGTTGCTGTTTTTTGTTGTATGTATGTAAATATACATACTCACATAGAGAATAGTGAATAACAAAATGAATTACATAATTATTTAAGCTGCACGCATTTGAGATAAAAGTATACGGAGTTATTATTAAGTTGATTTTTCTTTTATTTTAACTTATGTATATAAAAACATATATCGTCGTACCATACGAAAACTAGCATATTTAAAATTTCTGGCGAAAGCTAGCAATAAAAAAATTCTGTACGAAAAGTACCACATTTATCTTTTGGCCGACGAAATGTAACAAAATCGACTTATGGCTGACGAAAAGTAACAAGTTCGACTTATGGCTGACGAAAAGTATCAGTAATTATATACTGTTTTTACATTAAAATTGTTGTTGTTTAAACGAAATTGATAGTTTTCGTCAGTCAAAAGTCGATTTTGTTACTTTTTTTCGGCCAAAAGTCGAACTTGTTAATTTTCGTCAGCCATAAAAAAACATATGCTAGTTTTCTTATGGTACGACGATATGTACATACATACGTGTGTATGTACTTATGTCCTACATACAACAAATTCTCTAGAAAGTCATATGCAACGTAATAAAAATCAATTTACACAAAACCCTAAAGAAGAGAAAAAACAAAAAGCATAAGTACGAATATAATATTCAATTGCTTCTCCGCCGCAATGATGATGAATAATAGCATAGCTGTCACACACTGCATTGTAAGAAATTGGCAAATAACAATAACACAATAATAGCAATAACGATAACAAAATGAAAAAAAAAAAATAATTTTTTGCGTTTTCAATCAAAACCGCGTTGCGGCTGCAATTGCAGTTGACCTTCAAAAAAAAGCTCCAATTTGCTAAATAACTACACACTTGCTTGCTTATTTGCAATCCTGGTGTGAGCTATCAAAATGAAATGCTGTGAACGAGAAAAAAATAAATAAATATGTAGGTTAATAAATTTTGCATGATATACATACGTACATAGAAACATACATATATTTTCATATGGCCAACCAAAAAACAGTGTTAACCGAAACGAAATTAGCATTTGATTATGCACTTTTAAGTGCTATTCACAATAGCTTCATTCTTCTACTTTGCAACACTGCTGTTCAAGTCTACAAAGTGCTAAGCGCTTTCAACTCAACTCAATTCACCAATCCAACAGCGATATTTTATTGTATCGCCCCTCAATCGGTAATACCATGGCCAAAGATGTCACACATAAATTTTGGTCCCGATTGTTGACGGTTAATGAGTGGCGGTCAAAGTGAGGTCAAAGCTAGCTCTAAGCTAGTTTTACAGCATACTGTCGTGGCGTATACGCAACATTTTTCGAAGAATTTTAAAGCAAATTACTTGCATACTTTGAAACAATTTTTGCACCATTTGTAATAAAATTTCCAACGATTTCTCTTCGTAAGTAGTTAGAATAAACTAGAAAGTGTGTGCATGCAAAATTTGAAGCCAAAAACCTTATGGTTCAAGCTGTAGGACGTTTTGAGTTTTATTTTATGAGAAATAAAATAAAAATCAGACTGTAATTTTTATCCTTGAGTAAAAAAAATAAAAATTACACGTAATCGTTGTGCTTTGATGGAAAAAATGAAAATCAAGAAATAATAATTATGCTTGAATAAAAAAATTAAAATTACATAATAATAATTACTTTTGATCGAAAAAATATAAATCGAAGAATAATGATTATATGCTTATCTATATATTAATAGGCTAACATTTTTTCCATACAAACAATTGCCAGGCTGTTTAGCACATTTAACATACTCATATCCACATAAAATTGATATGGATGTGGTCGTATGAGTCAGGAGCAGTGCATAGGCATATAATTTTTTCTATAAATTATTTAATTTGTTTATAATTAATATATAAAGTTTTAGTTAAGAGAAATAGATATCGTAAACGTGTTCACAAATATCGTAAACACAGTTGAAGAGTCGCTTTAATTTAAAACCGCTCTCTCTATTTTATATGCATTGGCCCAGTTTACGCTCAGATCAAAATCAAAGCGGCCAAATATCTCCTATTGCTTTTCCATTAAAGCGAAAAATGAGAGAGAGTGCGGGAGAGCACACTGAGTAATTTTAATTTTGACCAAGGCATATCTAACAGGTAGGCTCGGCGGCAAATTGAAAAACTTCTTTTTATACTCAGCTGTACTAGTACACAGAGTATTATAGTTTTAATCACATAACGGTGGATTGTAACACCATAAAATAATCGAGATAGATATTGACTTATATATATCAAATTGATCAGGGTGAAAAGAGAAATCGATTGAGCCATGTCCGTCCGTCTGTCCGTCCGTCTGTCTGTCTGTACGCACGATAACTCGCGCAAAAATTGAAATATTTTGATGAAATTTGGAATGCAAGTTGGTATCAAGACTGGAACGGATGGTATTGAAAATGGGCGAAATCGGACCATGACCACGCCCACTTCCCCTATATAGTAAAAATCGGAAATTTTGTATCTCAGTCACTAATATAGCTGGAGCGATAAAATTTCACCCACGTGTGGAGCTCAGGCCCTTATGAAGAAATTTGGTGAGATTTTGAAAAATGGGCGGTGCCACGCCCACTTATTAAGGGCCAAACATTGAAAGTTTTATATGTCATAACTCAGAAACCGTTGAAGACCGTGATATACTTACTTAGGCAAATGTTTGGACGAAAAATTGCCAAAATCGGTTAACGACCACGCCCACTTTTATATATGGGTATTATAAAGTGACCTAATAAAAACATTTTAAGCGATATCTCTGTCAAATATAAAGGTATATCTTGAAAGAGTTTTTAGTGCTTAGCACGAAATTTTTATTTTAATTCAATTTTTAATTGTTGGGGTAAGTGGAAAAAAATTCAACAACTATTTACAGCGAAGGTTGAGTGTATAGCTATTTCACGAAAAACCATTTTCGATCATCAGCACTCTTTTCGGAAGTGGATGCACCGGGGATTGAACCCGAGTCCATTCCAACTTCAGTCGCAATGACCCAACGGATAAACACACTCGGCCATTGAAACTCTGTGCAAGCTGTTGGATTTTCCCCACTTTTGCCTTTTTCATTTTCAACATTAACGTTAGTGTGTATATGCTTTTGCATATATTCTCCACAAACGTGCTGAATTTTTTGTTGTAGGCAGTTCGCAATGAACATTGTTGTTGGTATTTTATTTTATGTATATATCATTGAAATTTTATGGCAGGAGTCCAACTGCGGATATAAAACGAAAAGCACAAAAAATTTGGAAAATGGGCGTGGCACCGTCTCTTTTTAGAAGCAGGAATATACGAGATTTCTGAGCCCATAACTCGACAAATAATTTAAATATAATGACGAAACTTGGTGTGTACACTTTTATTAGTTGTGGTAATTATGTTCAAAATTTTAGCGAAATCGGTTGGCGACCACCCCACTTTTATATATGGGAACTATAAAGGGGCCTAATAAAAATATTTTAAGCAATATCTTTGTCAAATATAAAGATAATTCATTGAAATTTTGTGGCATGAGTTCCACAATAGACCGGAAACCAAAAATAGAAAAATTTGGAAAATGGGCGTGGCACCGCCTCTTCTTAGACAAAGGAATATACGAAATTTCGGAGCCCATATCTCGACAAATAATTGAGACATTAAGACGAAACTTGGTTTATACTCTTTTATAACTTGTGCTAATAGACACGCAAAAATTTATTCAAATCGGTTTATGACCACGCCTACTTTTTAACAAAGATATTTCTGGAACACCCTTTGGAAATTTGTAACGTGACATCTTTGTAATTAGAAGTCATCAAGGAATGAAATTTTGCACAAAGAATAATATTCATATGCTTAGTTGGATGACTGATAAAAATGTTGAAAATGGGCGTGGCTACGCCCACTTTATGCAGCACTCGCTTTATATAAAATACACCGTGTTTTCATCAAACGCAAACAAACAATGAAAGCATACAGCTGAGTATCTAATGTTCGATTCCACTCGAACTTAGGCTTCCTTACTTGTTTTATTTACAAAGGTAGAGTGTAATGTCAAAATCAAAGCGAATTCACATCATGGCCAATAGGAATGGACGAGCCGCAAGCGAATTCAGATTTTAACCACGGCGAAATATCATTTTGACATTACACTCTACCAATTACAATAACAAAATACATGGGAAATTTCTGTATTCGCCACCGGGCCTACCTTCCTAGATCTGCCTTGATTTTGACCATGATTTCGCGTCGTACCGTGATCAAAAGGGCAAATCAGTGTTGCGGTACAACTGGAATTTGGAAAGTGTTGCTTATCTCCGCGAAAAGCAATAATTTTTGTACCAATACAAAGTTGAAAAAATAAATTGCATGGTCGAATTTCGAGCACCGGCGATACTAGTTTATATTATTTCGCTTTTAATGATTAGCGTCTCTGACATTTACTAGATATTGATTTGGGTAAGCGGAAAATCAACTGAAAACTATTAACAGCGAATCTGGTGTATATACATATGCAGCTATTTCGAAAAGTGCTTTTCTCATCTGTATCCCTTTCGGGAGTGGAAGTTTGAACAAAATTCAATCTTGGGATCACACAACTCACACTCTGGTGATCGAGCTGTATCAGCTGATAGCTAAGTTAAAGTGATAAAATATAATACAAAAAGTTCTTCATTAAATTCGAGTGTGCAGGTCTGATGTCAGATCTCTTATTTGAAGTAATTTTATAGCAGCCATACCACAATTATGCCCAGTCGATTCACACGTACATGCGATACAATGTAGTGCAAATCACTCCACGCTCTCGGATAAAATCTCTCTCAAATTTTTGCCTATCATTATTTTATAGATAATACTTTTTTGCAGGCTTAACTGTCCTTAAAAAACTTGGACCCTTTAAGTATCTTAATTTGGATTTTTGGCAACAATCGGACAATCCAATCAAAAGTTATAAGCAAAAGTGTACACCTAATTCAACTGGAGATTTTTACAGAAGAAAATCATTCAAAGCTTTCCATGAAAAACAACGTAGCAAGTTTATATTTTTTCTTACGGTTTTATATAAAGCGTACCCTAATTTAGATGGTATCGAGTTTTGGTATTGACTCTTCAATCAAAATAGAAGTTACAAGCGAATAAATATATATAGGGGATTCACAACCTGTCATATTGCGTCATATCGTCATAAGTCATAATATTTTGTTGTTGCATTCTATGCTATATGTGTACTAAATAAATACAACTCTGCACGATATGTTTTTGGGTCGTCGCATTTGATAAGCTGTTTTTGTTTACTTCTTCATAAGGCTTCGGAAAAGTCTTTTATAACTATTTCCGTAAAATATTTTAATATGACATATGACTTTATGACACTTTGTGAATCACCTAATAGATACTTAGCATACAACTGAAGTGTCATATCGAATTAAAACTTTGAGAGCTTGCCCTGTAAAACACAGTTCTAAGACTTAGTACAGTATTGTTTGGAAGCGTCGATATGTATAAATGTATGTACATCTGCATCGCAAACGTACATATGTATGACTTGCATAAAAGCACGAAGACTAAAAATTAAATTTTTTTTTGTTTTTCGTTATTCTGTTTTTCCGTTTCATTTTGCAACAAATTCAATTCGCATTTGTCATTGTTGTTATTTCCATTAATTATTGTTATTATTTAAGTTTATTGCGTATGTTTTTAACTTTCTGCTTTTGTTTTTCACAGAATACTGCGCGTTTTGGTCACGTTTATGCATTTTGTATTTGTAAATTTTTTTCTAGTCATTTCTTTGGCTCCTAAGGTATTATTTACCGCATTTTGTTTATACTCGTATGTATGTAAGTGATTGCAATTCTATAATTTTAACGAAAACAAAAAATAAATACATTGTGCTATGCGGAAAAAATAAGTTTTTAACTATTTACTCCTACAAATATATTCATACACATATGTACATATGTATATGCACTTATAACAAGTAAGAGCGCGGCTGTCTTCGGCTGTACCGAAGACTTCATATCTTTCATGAATGGGAAGATGAAACTATACCTACATGGTCTGTTTTCTTTAGTTTATACTTTTAGTTCTGTGGGTTATCGTGCAAAGGTTTATTAGAAAAAATATCATGATCTTAGCTGTTTAAATGGAGAAGTTACCCAAAAATGTTTATATCTGAACAATCGGTTGTATTACAGCTATATGCTATAGTGATCCGATTCGGCCGCTTCCAGCTACTCTCAAAAACTGAGGGACTAGTTTGCGTTCACACAGACAGACAGACGGACAGACAGAGAGACAGATGGACATGACTTAATCGACGCAGCTCATGATGTTGATCACATCGGTATAAATTTTGGTGGATCTAAAACTTCTCCTTCTGGTGCTTTCAAGATTTGGGTTTCATTTTCATGAAAGGTATAAAAATATGTACATATCTACATATGTACTTATGTTAATCCAAATAGTACGTGTCAAGTTCATACATTCATGAAAAATGAAAATATTTTAGCACAGCAGTTTTTAGTTGTGGCAGGTCAAGTTTAGAGACACGTAGCGACATATGTACATAGGTATGTCTACCAGGGCCGTGCGCAGGAATTAGCCTTGGGGGGGTTTTTAATTTTGGTTTGCATTCGCATACATTTTTCGCTAAGATAAACATATTTGCTGAAACAGATATCCAGACCCATACATCATAAATTTAAATGTTCTCTAACTTTTCTGAAACTGCATACTCTGATGCTTAAAATAATACCCAAGAAATTTTTTTGGTTGTAAAAATTTTTCTGTATTTGATAGAGAATTTGTGATATGGTGGCATATTATTCGCACTTTTATGAATACATGGCTATAATTAAAGTCCGTTTAACATTGTAAGGGTATTCATTTAAGAGTATAAGTTTATAAAGTGTAAATTTCTATCAGTTTACACACACTGTTATATGAACGCACCTAATAATTTTTTTCGCATCAGCTGTGCTATTGTAAAAATTTATTTAAAACTATATCTACATATATTAAAGACATATATTAAAATATGCCAAAAATAAGTGAGAAATCCAAATTAAAACGACTTTACAAGGAAATTTTTGTAAATGACTTACTGATGCCAGAGGTTTCTGTTGCGCAAGGTTGCTTTTTTCGAGTTTACAGCGTTTACACACTGAAATGTGCGCGTAAATTTCTCAACCATGCGTAAATGATTTTCCATACAAAATTTTACAGTTCGTTTACAAACTTTATAAATTTAAAAGTTTACACACTTTACGAGGCATTTATAAGGTTAAATGAATACCCTTTGTGATTCTTCGAGGTACGGAAAAGAATTCTGTCAAATATAAAGATAATTGATTGAAATTTTGTGGCATGAGTCCCACAATAGGCCGGAAACAAAAAACAGAAAAACTTTTGAAAACGGGCGTGACACCGCCCCTTTTTGGACAAAGGAATCTACGAGATTTCGGAGCCCATAACTCAAAAAATAATTATTATAATTGATATGTTATGACGAATAATAATAATAATAATATAATACAATGGCGATATTATAACTCTGACGAGTTTTATGGCCGAGCTTCTCTCCCAATTCGAGGTGTGCTCCTTTTTGTTTTTCCTACTAATTGGGTGGACCTACAGTTTTATGCCGGCTCCGAACGGCGAATGCATTTTTTGTGAGAAGCTTTTTCATGGCAGAAATACTCTCGGAGGGTATGCCCCTCACTGCCGAGAGGTGACCGCTGCTCTTAAAAAACCCAATAATTGGATTTTTACTAATTAGAAAAGTTTGTTTGGCTCGGACCGTGGTTTGAACCCGAGACCTCTGGCATAGCAGGCGAGCACTCTACCCACTGCACCACAGCGGCCACAAACTTTTATTACTTGTGCTAATATACGTTAAAAAATTTAGCGAAATTGGTGTATAACCACGCCTACTTTTTTACAAAAACATTTCTAAAATGGCCTTGTGCAATTTGTGACGTGACATCTTTGTAACTAAAAGTCATAAAGGAATGAAATTTTGCACAAAGAATAATATTCATATGCTTAGTCGGATAATTGATACTAACTTTGAAAATGGGTGTGGCTACGCCCACCTTAAGCGGTATCCGCATTATATAAATACACCGTGTTTCCGTCAAACGTAAACAAACAATGAGAACATCCCTTTGCCAAAATAGTTGAATTATCTGGTCTAATTCTGATTCATCAAAACCTAGTTTACCAGGTCCTGAATAGTACTGTTTACAGTACTTGTTAATTGAAACTGCTCACTGTTTTCACAAAATTAAAATTTTTTGTTATCAGCACAATTTTTTGAAAAATTTCAAACGAACATATGCTACACAACTTTGTAATTTCGGAAAGCTCCAAGTGCAATTCAAAGTGCCGAACTTATGTATTGGCCAACCTTATTTTTTGCAACTTTCACCAATTTCTTCTTCCGTAAAATTATTGTACTAATTTTGTCAAAAATTATGAGTCAAGATTGAATGCAAAATTTATAAACTGTGTTTTGAAAATTTTTGCAAAATCATTGCAACTTAGATTTGGTCATGGGGGGGGGGGGGGGGTTTAACCCCCAAAACCCCCCCCGTGCGCACGGCCCTGATGTCTACCAAGCAATGTTGATCTAAATTTTTGCCTAAAAAATATTCATCAATTAAGTCATTAATTTTCCTTAAGCTGGGTTTTATTCGCAGCCGGTGGCTTCATTGTTTCCCACAGCACATTGCACAATGCACAATGATAACGTAATATCACAGAGTGTGAATCCCCTAAATATGACATTTACTTCACTCTGTGTCAATTATTGCAGCTATGGCTTTATCAGACTCTTATTAAACGGAGCAAGCCACGAAGCACGTAGTTACCACTGATAACCCTTCTTTGAAAAATACCCAAATGAAAAACTGTAGTAATATTCATAATAAAATACTTAACATACATATTAAAAAATATGTATAAAAAATTATTTACCAACAAAGATAAGCAAACAAACAAAAACAAGATAACAAAAGAAAAAAAAATCACAAAAAAAACAAAAAACCCCGGTTTATTTAGTTAATTTGCGATTATTATTATTGCTATAAGAATTTTATTTTTTTTTGTTTTTGATAAAGTGATATTTTTTACGATTTAAAGCAGTTAAATTACTCAAATAATCACATCTTTTTTTACAGCAACCAATAACATATGTATATACATACCTATGTACTTGCTTTTATCAGTGCATGTTATGAAACTGTTTTTTTTTTAAGGTTTTCCGTGTGGTCTCTAAATAACTTAAGCGAAATCGCTTAGGTATGTTTTATTGCAAAAAATTTATTGCACGAGTATTGTTCATATTTACTTTTTATTGCGATATTGCTAGCATAATAAATGACAATATTTCTTTATTGCACGAGCAATATCTTAACTCAATAAAATATGTAATACAATTTTTTATGGAATGTGGACATGTGAGCTAGAACCAAACGCAACGAGTATTTGTTATTAAATGATTGTTGTTGTGTTGATTCTTACTAAACCTAGAAAGTTGGCTCCTTTTTGGAAAGTACTAGCTCTAATTGATTGGAGACTCTATCTACATACATACATACATACGTACATACATATGTACGTTCTCTCATGTGTGTTACCCACTGACCACCTTTCCATAACTTCGCAAATTTTTTTTAGTATTTTGCCACTTCATAACCTTGCCAAACATGCCCATGGAGTAGAAAATTGAAGATCTAAAAATTAGCTTGAGCCGAAGGTGTTGACACTAGTGCTCCTAATAAAGTAAAGCAGGGAGCAATTCACTGCTTTTCTCATAATAAAAAAAATTAGCTTATCACATCGTTGTTGTCTTATACATACGCGTGACTTTTGGAAATATGGGCGTGTGCTAATCAAATGTATTTACATATGTATGTGTATGCACATCAATAAATTCATACTTAAACACATATGTACATACATAACCATAATATTTTTTGATTCACAAAAAAACTGTACAAAAACTGAACATCTTTGATTATTTTTCAATTTAAAGACATGTGTTGTTATCAGTAGAAATGAAGCAAATAAATAAACGTGTTTAAACAAAAATGTCTTTGTACATATTTACATATGTACATTAGGCATATAACTTTTTACAATTTTTGCAAATACGAAAAACGGCATACCATAATCGAATAGAGCATAAAAAAGTATGAACCCCACTATTTTTTTTTTTTTTTGCGAAATTGCAAAAAAGTTTCCGCGCAAAACGAAATTACTTTTTATCAGAACTGCTGAAAAAAACAAAAAAAAGTTTTGTACAGTGTACACGTTTTTCTTCATAATAATAGATATTTACCTTAAGGTGTATTAAAAGAAATGTGGAAATCATCACATACTTTAAACTTAACCCGAATCAACCCACGAGCACCATATGGTAACGCAAAACATCCCTTTACATTTAAAAGAAAATAAAAAAGAAAAATTAATGTAGCTTTGCAAAAAGTTAAAGATCGTGTTATTCTGTACTCAAATGTCGAAGCTATTGCGTGTGAAAATGAGGTGACAAAAATTAGTACTGAAAATTCCCGTTTTCAGATATGGCATGTCGGTAAATATAAGTATATTGTATAACTTTTGGAATAAATTGTTCAAATAATTACACCTTTTGAAAGCTAATGAAATTATCTATGTAATGTAAATTAGTTTTTAAAGAAAAAATTCTTCTTTCCAACATTTTTTTACATTTTTCTAAAGCCGTTACCATATGGTAGCCGTGGGTCGTCTAGGGTACAGGTTTTTTTTATTGGGCTTCGTGTGATTTTCTCTGCCGTTGTGTAAATTTAACTAATGTAATATTATTAATTTGTTGGAATTTTATAAATTTTATGCTTGTAGAGGTTTAACGTTACAACATATGTTTGATTTCGTTCAAGATCAAGATAAGGCATTCGACGAAGGTGGACTAATTGACATACCAACTGTCATTTAGGTACATATATGGAGCCTCATCAATATTACAACATTTTTAGAAGATAATACTGAAGAGATATGTGCGGGTAAACCAAATAATGTTTGCCCGACCTAACTAAAAGGCGACTAAGAAGTTGTAATAGCTGGAAGCTCGACATTACCTTATTTTGTCCAAGAAGATGAATGGCTGAAGAATATTTCACCATTTCCTCTTCCATTTTTTCCACCGGCGAATACGAAAATTGTCGTAATATACTACGTCGTGTTCAATTTGAGAAGGTTTTTAATTATTGTTATTATTTATCAATCATATTTGCGAAGAAAGTGCAATATATGCTATTAGCCAGAATAGGCCAACCCTATATATGGAAGTATCTAAAAAAAAAAAATATTTTATTTGCATAACTTTACTTAAAACCTACTTAAATCTCAATAAAGTGAATTAAAAATGTGTTTTTTTGTGAAACTAAAAAAAAATGATTCCAAATATCATTTACCCTTTAAACAAAAACCTGTACCCTAGGCGACCCACGGCTACCATATGGTAACGCTAGTTTTTCACATTTTCCGGAAAAGTGCGACAAGGTATTGGAAAACGGAATTCATTTTCATGCTCAGGAGGTCGAAATTTATTGGTGTACATACTTTTATGAAAATCTGAAACAAAAAAAGTTCTGGGAAAATCCGGGTTAAAACTTATTTCATATAACAATTGACAAAAATGTAAAAATAAAAATATTAAAAAAAAATTAAAAAAAAATCTGACTTTTTTTAGAAATCCATTTTTGCGCGGAACGTTTTTGAACCGAAATCACATAAAAAGTGATATTCATTACTTGTATAATATTTGCCACCACGTGGTGGTATGCCAAATTTTTCGTCAAAATTTGTTATATGCCTAATGTACATATGTATGTACATATATACATACGTACTATATTTATAAATGTTTGCATAAGTGCAAAGCTTCAAATCTGTTTTCAATCAGCAGACGTCAATTCAAATGTTCCTCCGTAACACATGCCCATGTAAATATGTATGTACATATGTACATTCATATATATGACATTATACATATATAAATACAGTAAAGCACTGCAAATTAATGCAGACCAAGTAGGTACTGCCAACCTGCTGCGCACCTCAGAATTTCTAGGAAGTGATATTGCCGTTACAACATTAACAACATACCTACATACATACGTACATATCGTCGGTCTCCCGCCAGAAACACGAATGTGAAAATTTTTTTAAGTACGATGTCTTCTCTTTATCGGGTATATATTGATGTAATAGCAATTAATATTTGTATAAATTCTTGTGTAAACATACATGCATAATATGTAGTTGTATGTACATAAGCATATATACAAATATTAATTGTTATTATATCAATATATACCAGAGACCAACTTTAACAGTTAACACTTATTTTCATTCCATTTCAGTCTGACGGAAACACAAAAATGGTGAGCGCAAAGTGTTTCCCACTGACTGAAACAGAAAACTCTTTCACTCAAAGTGTTTCTCACCGTGGGCAACCTCTCTCAACGATCTTTTTTCTGTTGCCATTTAAGAGTTATTTTTCAACACTCAAAAATATCCCTCAGCAAGTGACGGTTTCAATGAGACTTTTATTTTTTTCCGTCCTTTGATAACAGTTAAAAACAGAGGGATAAAGAAAAGTTTTGCTGAAAAATATGTTTGCATATGTAGATATGCATGTACGTTCGTGCGCATACGCATGTGTACAAATGGAAGAAAATTTGTGTTCGTAGTATGACTGTATTTAAGATAACCAATTTTGTAACTAAGCAGGTATGGACAGGAATTTTATTTTGAATTATTTAGTTAATACATAATATGTATATGTATTAAAATATACTTTGATATTAGATTCGTTACTTACATATTTATGTACATATGTATTAATATAGGTATTTAATTATAAAGGCATGTATCTGAATTTTTTTACATACTCTGCAGGAAGTTAATAAGTAACTAGAGAACAGAATTTCTTTCGGCTTTGCATATTTCTGCAATTCTTATACATGCATACATATGAACATATTATGTATGTTCTTACATACATATTAACATATCATAGTTAATCTTAGAAGTACGCAGGTACATACCTATGTCCATAACTATTTTATATTATTATTTTTAATACTTAGAGTTCGGCTTTATTAAAAATAACGAATTTATTGTTTTGGTATTAAGATTGTACAGCCTCTCACTTAAAATTAAATAAAAGGCGACTACCTAATCTATAAAAAGAAGTCGTTACATGTGTACATATGTATATGCAAAAAAATGTTAAACAAAAGATTCAATAATGTATAATAAACATGGAAAATTGCAATACCTGCTTTCCATTCCACCAGATCGCACGCATACCGGCGTACCATTTAGTATAATTACAAACATACATACATATGTATGTATGTACATATGCTTTTCATATGTTCCCAGTAAAAAGTCCATGGATTAATGCCAGAATCGAGCATTAAAGGAGTACTGACTTGTTCGTCCATTTGGTAGAATAACCGAGCAATACATTTTTTTGTTTACCTTTTTATAAGAAATGTATTCATTCCTCGCTTGCTGATACATTTAGAGCAATAACGGAGCTAAGCAATATACATACGCTTAACACATGTAAATGCATGATTCTCGGTTATTACTCACAACGTATCAATAAGCGAGGAATCATAACCGCAAATATAACTGTATTTTTTGAAATTGTAAAGCTCACTTGTTCAAATAAACACTTTGTCAATTCTAATTAGTTTTGAGGTTCTTTTGGACGTTTCTGCACGTGATATCGTGGATATATACGGGTGTTAAGAGTGTGAGAAGGTGAATAATAATTTATAAAAATATATACGGGTGTTATACGGGTAAACTAACAATTAAAAAGTTTTTTAAAACTAAATTCGGCAGAGGAACTGATAAAAACCATGTCTGACTCAGAAGGGGTAAGATAATTATTTGCCAGCTCTTTGCTTAACAACCGGTCATATTAAGCACTTGCCATTTTTTTAATTTGTTCCAGATCAGGTATATGAAATCCAGATTTGACAAAATTAAGCTTGACAAAGTGTTACCAAAAATTTTTCACGAGACCTGGGGTGGGCTGAAAGAGAAATTAGCAATAAATAAATACAGATTATTCAATTATTTATTTTTCGGTAAGAATTAATTTATAATATTATAACTTCACTTAAGTATATCAGTTTAACATCGTTTATACCTCTTTGTAGAATCCGTAAAAGACAATTTTGCATCATATGGGGATTTTGAAAAGGCCATGAAAATCGCTTTCCGGAAATGCAAGGCAAACTTTTACCGCAAAACTTATTCACTAAAATCTGCTCCGAGTCGTAATTCTTCATAAGTATTAATACGAAATTTGACTTAAATTATTTATTTAAAAAACCACATATGTTACTTACTAATGAACTGAAGTGAAATATAAATAAATTTTTTAAATTATAATGCTTATTCACATTTCTTTCAGTGTAGAATTTGAAACTCAATACGCTGGTCACTTTGGGCTCCTTCTGTAGACAAAAATCATTAATCCCTTATTGCTCCGTTCGGATATAAAGCAGATTACTTGCTTTGTTCTCGTTTTGGAGCTCAAAAGGATCTCAAAACAATACTCGTTTTTGTCTCTTTGAGGAGCTTAAAAGCAGTGCTCGTCCCTAAGGACATGCTATGTTAAAAAGGAGTACAAATTGCAAGAAGTTTGGAGATTAGGGGAGTAATACGTTGCTCGCAAAGGAACGCTCGGAGATTAATCTTTCGATGATCTATTTTTTTACTGGTTCATCCTCAACGGAGTGGCACATGTACGTGCGCACGACACATACATGCACAAAAGACTTTTATTTTTTCTCTGCCCGAAATATCCGTCCTTTCGCGACAGAAATTTTTCTCTGCTCAACGATAACCGTCACTGTCCAACAGTGACGGAAAAAAATTGAAAATAAAGGTTTCCCACTGACGGAAACAGCTAGTCTGTAAACAATAACTGTTATCGGCGTTGCTCAACTGTTATGCTTTTGTGTTTACATGAAACTGTTATTTTAGGACACTTAGAAAAAACTTAACAGTTATGTTGGTCTCTGATATATACCCGATAAAGAGCAGACATCGCACTTAAAAAAATTTTCACATTCGTGTTTCTGGCAGGAGACCGACGATATGTACATACTTATCACCTTCGAAGAGATAGCATTTACAATTTGTTGCATATTTCAAGGAGACATCTGTTTTTTTTCCTTTCTCTATAGTCAATGGAGCAACTAGTAAAGGAGAACGCAGGATAACGCATCCGCTCAGCTGATTTATTCTTCGACCTTCAAAAACACACGAACACTAGCATTTTGTTTTTGTTAACATACATATACCGCACACACACGCACACTAGCATTACCGTGGGTGAAGTCATGTGAAATTCTTTTACATTCATGTTTCAATGACATTTCTTTCCAGACTTGCGTTCTCTTTTACTAGTTGCTTCACATTATAGTCTCAAAATACACATGTTTTACTCCGAAGAACAAGTGTGTAGAACATTTTAATCTTTTGACTTTAGAATGCAAAGGATTTAAACTTTATGAATGGAGGTCTTTTATGCGGAACTTGAGTCGGTGAAATAACCGTGAAGTTGTAGCACAGCGTATTAGCACTAGAGTTGGTCGATCCCGTGAAGAACGGTGACAAAGTCACAGGTACGCAAATATTTACCAACTCTATTAAGGACGTGAATATATTTATTTTATTTATTTAAGATTTTCTAAGTACCTATGTAGGAATTTATATTACTCGAGTCATTACTGTATTTAGTAGAACTAAATTAGAACGTTGTATTAGTTTCACATGTACGTATGCACATACATACCCTGCAGGGAAAATCTCTAGTTCCGAACTAGGTCGCTTCTAGTGCATTTTTCGACACTACTAGTGCGAGCTAAATCTCTTTTGCATGTTATCAACTGACGAATTTAACACGGCAATGTCCTAGGCGGTGTCAATTGTCACTCTCTGCACTACATTTTCGATAGTTCCCAACTAGTACTAAATTCTACAGTTTCCACTAGTTCGTTTATTGGCACAATTTCGATAGTTCTGAACTAGCTACAAGTACCTACAAATTCTACAGTTTTACATCTGCCGCTTAAGTGCAGCCTTTGACACACTTCGTGCAAGTAGCGCGATGGCCGACTGGCTAACGCATGTGCCTTTCAATCTGAGGGGCGCGGGTTCGAATCCTGTCGGTGTCAAGTTGGATGATAATTTTTCTTTTGTTTTTTTTTTTTAAACTAATATTTTTTTATTTATTTATTAAAAATTTACAATAATATTTAAAAAGTAATAAAATAAAAAAAAAAATTAAAAATAAGCCTGAGGGATCGAAAAAGCATAATTAGGGGAACATTTAATTTCATACAAGATGCAAATAGAAACCTCTTTATATAAAATGTTTCACTAAACATCTGAGAATTGCAGAAATATACAAAGTCTACAGCAATTGAACGAACGAAAAATTTCCATAGAATTTTTGTCACTTCGAAATTACATACAAATCAAAGTGTGTCTTATAATGGTCACTCTATTCACTCCTTCTGAACTGATGAGGGTCTAACTAAAACCTTCGCTGTAAATAGTTGTTGAATTTTTTTCCACTTACCCCAACAATTAAAAATTGAATTAAAATAAAAATTTCGTGCTAAGCACTAAAAACTCTTTCAAGTAAAATTGTTAACGTTGTTTGGTAGGTATATACATAAAATAAATACCAACAACAATGTTCATTGCGAACTGCCTACAACAAAAAATTCAGCACGTTTGCGGAGAATATATGCAAAAGCATATACACACTAACGTTAATGTTGAAAATGAAAAAGGCAAAAGTGGGGAAAATCCAACAGCTTGCACAGAGTCTCAATGGCCGAGTGTGTTTATGCGTTGGGTCATTGCGGCTGAAGATGGAATGGACTCGGGTTCAATCCCCGGTGCATCCACTTCCGAAAAGAGTGCTGATGATCGAAAATGGTTTTTCGTGAAATAGCTATACACTCAACCTTCGCTGTAAATAGTTGTTGAATTTTTTTCCACTTACCCCAACAATTAAAAATTTATCTAGTTCCTTTTTGACACCTTTTCGCTAGTTCGGAACTAGAAATTTTGCTCACTAGTTATTGAGTTCCCTGCAGGGTACATATATATGTACATATGTGCTACAATATCAATAACTCACAAGATTGCATATTCATACAATACATATACATGTATGTATATAAATACTATTTACTTGCTGGTTCTATTCATTATCGTTTACTCGTGAAAATTATTCACATACACCCACTGTTTATCATTAAATCACTCAAATGCGCCGTCAATTATAATAAAGTCATGCTCCTTCGTTGACTACTTCGATAATAATAATTGATGCCTCAGACTATGTATGTATACATAAATATGTACATATGTACAAATTTATATATGTATGCAGATACTAGCCGATAATATGTACATACATATATGTTTGTATTTATGCGTACACACCCCCACACGCCCACTAAAGGTCTATCCGGTTTTCATGCGATCTCCCATTGGATCGGAGAAAATTCGCTAATGTTTTTCGCACTCAAAACTTTTTAGCGGCTATTTGCTTTATTTTTGTGATTTTTTTTTTATTTTTTTTTTTGCCTTTCGTTTTTTTAATCTATTCTGTTATGTGTATCTCGCATGTCGTTGCGCTTCAGATGCTCAGAGTAATTTTCTATTGTGAACTTATATACCTACAAATGCTTAGTTGGTGTGAGAGAATGTGTGAGTTTCTAAGGCAGAGCTGTTGTGCAACTGTTGAGTGTTTGGCTTAGAAACGCACTGTTGAGTAATTCCGCTCAGCTCAACAGTTGGCAACTTTTCGCCAAATTTTCCATTACAAATTTTATTCGCTACTTCAGCTCAACATGTTGTGTAAAGCCAAACAGCTGATAAATTCATCAAACCGTTTCTAAGACGTAACTGTTTAACTCAACTGCTACACAACTGTTGGCAACTGATGAGCTCAACAGTTGCGGAGCAGCTTTGTCTTAGAAACTCACCCAATGACGTGCCATTAAGTGCTACTGATCTTATTTCTACACGAGTAGGTATATTAGCATGTGCTTGGTTGATTACATTTAACCACAATGCAATCTATTTAAATTGTTTGAATTTAAATACTTACATATGTATATACACACGTAGAAATGTCATCGAAGCATCCAGAAAAATAATAATAATAACAAGTAAGGAAGCCTAAGTTCGAGTGGAATCGAACATTAGATACTCAGCTGTATGCTTTCATTGTTTGTTTGCGCTTGATGGAAACACGGTGCACTTAATATAAAGCGAGTGCTGCATAAAGTGGGCGTAGCCACGCCCATTTTCTAAATTTTTATCAGTCATCCAACTAAGCATATGAATATTATTCTTTGTACAAAATTTCATCCCTTTATGACTTTTAGTTACAAAGATGTCACGTTACAAATTCCCAAAGGGTGTTACAGAAATATCTTTGTTAAAAAGTAGGCGTGGTCATAAATTTTTGCGTGTCAATTAACACAAGTTATAAAAGTGTATAACCCAAGTTTCGTCATAATATCTCAATTATTTGTCGAGTTATGGGCTCCGAAATCTCGTTGATTCCTTTGTCTGAAAAGAGGCGGTGCCACGCCCATTTTCCGAAATTTTTCTATTTTTTGTTTCCGATCTATTGTAGAACTCATGCCACAAAATTTCAATGAATTATCTTTATATTTGACAAAGATATCGCTTAAAATGTTTTTATTAGGCCACTTTATAATACCCATATATAAAAGTGGGCGTGGTCGTCAACCGATTTTGCTAAAATTTTGAAGATGTATTACTACAAGTAGTGAAAGTGTATACACCATGTTTCGTCATAATATATCGATTATTTGTCGAGTTATGGGCTCAGAAATCTCGTATATTCCTGCTTCTAAAAGGAGGCGGTGCCACGCCCATTTTCCAAAATTTTTGTAGTTTTTGTTTTGTGTCCATAGTTGGACACCTTCCATAAAATTTCAATGATATATCTTTATATTTTACAAAGATATCGCTTAAAATGTTTTTATTAGGC